>OX375869.1:37292534-37669098 GCA_947359475.1 Heligmosomoides polygyrus bakeri
AAAACAGAACTTAAAACAATAATCTTACATTCGTTTCGTTCCTACCCTTAGACGAATGTAAGAGAAATAAAAGGAAATAAGAGCTTCCCCGGAACTCCTCAGTAAGGAGGGAAGCCCTTAAGGTTGTTTCAAAACAACGTACCTGGATAGGAGGCATCTCCGAAAAGGTCGCTCCTTCTGACGAAGTGCGACACCTGTAAGCATCGCAATTACGTTTCGACCAAAAACCGACAACAAATAGCGGAGGAGACTAGAAAGAATAAGGAAAGGGAAGTGACACAAAGAAGCATAACTATTACTGTGCTATTGCAGTTGTGTTATCGCGGAGTACGGCTCTGCCGTCTGAACGCTCCGGCGGAGGTCATAGCTCATTCCAGTTGGTGATACCTGCACTGTGTTCGGGCATAACCTTTTAATGTACACGAGCTTCTACCTTCACTTTTCTGTTATGTTCATCCATACTGCCGCTGTTCATTAACGTCTATACTACCGTCTAGCTGCGCCGGTCGAACTGTGTGAGATTTCACTTTGTTTGCTTCTTTTCGAGATCCCCTTAAGCTGATGTCAGTGTTGTGATGAGTATTTGTCCCTATCCTAGTGCCCGTCACTCTACATTTTAGAATATGTGCCTTGGTAGGAAGGCACATGTACGCCCATTTACAGCAGAAGACACAAAACGTCGTATTGGGCGTTCCTACATCAGGAGCCTCCCGCCAGAGCCTATTTGCGCCTATGTCAGTAGTCGTAGAGTGCTTATATCCACACTCGTGCGTTCTGCCAAGGCTGACAACCACTTGACACGAGCGTGCTCCCACCCACCGCTCGTGCTCCCACTTGCGTGCTCCCACTCCGAGCCGTTTTGTGCCTGATTCTGAACTGTAAGTAAAATTTTCCCATTCGGGGTTCGTTGTGTTGAGCACACCAGTTTCTCCCACCCGCCCATGCTTCCTACTTATCGCTAGGTCTACCGGAGCAAAGGAAAATTGTTGACGAAGTGTGAAGAACATTGGAGAGGGAACCTCCTTTTCCACTCGACTTTTATGCCTACTTCTGCAGGCTGTAAGTAAGATTCTCCCATACGAAGTTCGTTGGGTTGAGCGCATCAGTTTCTCATGCCCACCCATTCTTTCTAAATACTTATCGCTTGGAAAGTCTTCCAAGACGTTGCGATTTCTATTTGATTGATAGCAGAAGTTAAACAACAAACACGGTTCATGTAAGTCTATTTACACTATCAGTCAAGTAAAAGCTGCAGTGAACTTTGGCGCGATCACATCTCTTAATGCGCTATATGCTTGCGTCTTCCAAGGAGAGCCTCCAAACTGGCGGTGAGCTTTTGCGATGCATTTTTTTACAGGATGTAGGATACCGTGTAGGGAGTCTAAAACCATAGTTACTTTTTTCTGAATGCTCTTCTGTTGTCGAAAAAAGCGTGTGGACGGGTGAGCGCGAAGTTCATCACGTCCTGCTGCCATCCAGAGCAATGTGGTCGGTTGGTGTACTGGTGGTAGTGGTAGTGTTGTAGATTCACAGCGTGGTCGTGGGTTCGATTCCCTTTGCACTTGTGTTTTTGGATTTTGCAATTTTTTGTCAGTGGGACCCTTTACTCCCATTTCCAGTACATTTTTGAACAAAAGCACGGCAACAAATGTCGTGTACGCTCACCGAGTTTTTGAGAGTGGAAGGGTGAGAATTTTTGACTTCCAGGTTAAGCAAGTAAAAAACTGATGCCAGACTCGTGATCAGCACCCCAAATAACCCCATGCACAAAGTTTGGGCGATATTGGGTGCTTCTCACCTCATCACCCTCACTCGAGCCTGGGCCTAGAGCGGGCTTTGTACCCTGACATCCTTGTCAAACAAGGGCGGTCATTGAGGTGAGGAGCCATTCGAGGTTTAAACCAATTGAATATGTTAAGCGGTGGAAGGCTACACAGCAAGTAAAATATCGGTGCTACTACGTCTTTTTTTGTCGATCGAGCGATAGATAGAAGCGTAGATGTTCGGTTTGTGATCAGTGTATTTCGCTTACATCCTTTTTTTGCAATTCTCAATCATTGTAGAAAAAGGTTGGTATATCATTAGCTATTCTTACCGGTTGGTTACTACGTTTTTCACTCCATTCATATAGAGAATATAATGGAATTTGCTATCTACAACACCTCATCTTGAAACAGCTTGACTGTTCGAAAATCCAAAGGAGACATGCACTTTACTAGCGAGGTCGAAAAAAAAGTTATTCATACTTCGGTTACGGGTGTTACTTGGCGTGCTGATCAGGAATCTGACATCGGTTTCTGGATTTCCCGGTGAGGGTAGTGAGGTCGTATGCACCAATTTCGCCCAAACTTTGTGCGTGGGGGTCATTTGGGGCGCTGATCACGAATCTCGCATCAGTTTTTTACTCGCTTTATCTGGTCAAAGTCAAAAATTCTCACCTTTCACTTTCAAAGAGCTCGATGAACGTACACATTTGTTGCTGTGTTTTTGTTCAAAAATGTGCTGGAAATGGGGATAAAGGGTCCTACGAGTATAAATCAAGGGCGATAACCAAGCCCAAAAACAGAACCCCACCATAGTTTCAAAGAGCAGAACCTACCACAGGTTCAGACTGATAGATCCTAGGAATCTCGAGATTTGAAGTGTGCAACATTACTCATCAGCTCCGTTTCACAACTAACACCTCTTAAATCTCCCACTAGCAAGCAACTGACCTCTAGGAGTACCGTACACGATGAAGCCTCATTGACTCACTGTTTGCATGTTTCAACTCCATTGCTTGAGTTTACAGACACCCTTGCAACATACTCTAAAGCTCGTTGACCTTGTTCGTCTCGTTCTTCAAGAATATCTTTCCTTGCAAGTGGCCTAGTTTCTGCAATGCTGAAAGCTTTCAGGCCAGCTCACCAATGGTCTTTACATCACCTAGTTACTTCTTAGCAGACTAAAGATTTTGTGTGCTGGGTTGATATTTCACAGAACAACACGAGATTGTGACTGAAGGAGTACAACAGTTTTTGGCTGAAAGTGCTTTCTTATATGCGTAGAAACTATAGACTAGGACTAAGCATATACCCTCTCCATCATCATCATCATCATCATCATCATCATCATCATCATCATCATCATCATCATCATCATCATCATCATCATATTATTATTATTATTATTATTATTATTATTATTTCTCCTCATATCTACATATCATATTACATTTTAGTGGAAGACCAGCAGAGCCTTCCTACTGTACAAGAAAGCTCTGCTGGTCTTCCACTAGAAGTGCACTGCGTTTGGCAACTATCACACGATCTGTCTGCTGTTCGTAGTCTGTTCACTCGAGTCATTCTGAATAAGATCAGCAGAACGCTGTACGAAGGACACCCATGCAAACAAGCAGTATTTCGGAGAGGATTCAGCACGATCGACCACATGCACACCGTTGCGGAAATCATCGAGGTATCGCGAGACAGCAGGCTGCCGCTGTGCCTTACGTTTATCGACTTGGGCCGGATTCATCAACAATTAAACTCGTGGGTATGCGGGGTATAAGGGGTGGAGATAAGGCAAGAGTCAGAGACGCAGGCTTCATCGTGGGTATCTCTACCCCCTATACCCGCGGGTTAGTCATTGATGAATCCCCCTGAAGTGTACTCGAGCGGAAGTCTAGGGCCAACAGTATCGACCGACGCACCGAACAAATTCAACGAGAACGCGAGGAAAGATGGAAACTGTAACAACAAAGAATACTATATGAACAAGAGACGAGCCACCACTGAGGTGGACTCACACACTAGAAGAAGCGCTAGAACCGTTCACGTGCGCAGAGCAGACGGCGGGTGTCATTAGAGCACGGTTTTGTCAGTCACCTAAAGGAAAAGTCATTTAAAAGAAAATCGTGATTGAAGCAGATCTCATACTTCGGCCAGCTTTCCTTCTCACCTAGCATGCTCTGCGCTTGAGCGGCAACCTGACGTCTGCTCCCGACACGCCTCCCCCCTCCCGACCCGTTAGTCGGTGGCCTCGGCGGAGTGGCGTTCTCCCCCCCCCCCCCGCCCTTTAAACTGAGGCGTGGCAGATGTCTGCGTCTCCACTATCTCGTAAGGCAGCCACTGGGCTCTCGAGCAAGCCCAGGGGGTTGGGGAGTGGGCGGGCCATGGGGAAGAGGGGATAGAACGCTCGTCCACCGGTGGCCTCACCGGCCGATCTAACTCAGGGAGGTCGAACATTCCGGCCCTCTTACGTATAACAGCATATAACAATTTTGCAGTAACTACACCAAGATAAGCACCATAATGCTGGGCAGATCCTTCGGGACTACTCGCTTCAACAAACACTTTACTAACTCTCAAAAGATAGCTGCAGTTACAACAACTTGCTTTTCACCACCAAACCTAGAAGAATGCCATCTAATGTTTCCCAGATTTGCCTCATCGTCTTCCATTTGTCTCCTCTGGCTCTGCAATCAGTACCCACGCGGTTAAGAGACGTCCACCTTCTTCTAGGTGGTTCTTAACCAAATCCACGATTTCTTCCATGACTTGATCCTGCGCCATGTTATCGATCGGCCACACGATTATCCAAATTCCAAACGTCTTCCAACTTGCTAAGGCGTTGCGAAGCCCAGCATACCTCGTTACCACTTTTGTGAGAGACTTCTGCGGGGTTCATTTTTTCAAGCAACCAGGCTGTCTCGGGCCCGCAAATCCAATCAGGCCTTGTTTTGCCTTCTTTGCGGCCTGCGCCTCTTCCTTGGGTTCACGTTTTAGCCTTACGAAAGACACGTAATAGAACTCCGTTATACCGTCTTTCTCGGTGGGCTGCTATCCTCTTGGTGGAGCACAAAAACTCGGTCCCATCTGTGCAGGCGTTTAGGCAAGTCTCAGAATTTCACATAGTGCTGCTGCGTCGAGTACTACTATACCTTTCTTATAGTATTGGATCTTCTGCGGTGCTGATATGTCGGTCCCAAAGAAAAGGAGGCTATCTTCCACGCACTTCACAGATAACGAAACGATCTTCTTCCGTAGGCACCAGGGAACGATATTCCCTATATAGCCGACTAACTTCCAAAAATGGTCGTCACAGCATGCGTATTGAAGATGCCCTCTGTCCGTCATTGCTTTGATCGCGACGGCACTGAAACAGTCACTATCAATTTTAAAAGCTTCACTTTTAGCTGTCTACCCTTCCTGCTTCTCTCACACTTCGCATTCACTCTTTCATCTGATATCGTAGGAGGCTCTACTCGCACTGTGTCGAACGGGACTCTAATCGGTTCGTTATTTTCACCAATTCTAGTTCCCATGTACTCGTTGGACAGTCGGACGCTTCGGTTCGGTTCGGATCCCATGTACTTGACCAGACGTCTAGGATCAATAGTATCGACTGACACTGCGGACAAATCCAAAACGAGAACGCGAGGGAAGATGAAAACCTTTATCAACCAAGGATACAATATGAACAAGAGAGGAGCCACCACTGAGGTGGACTCACCCACCAGAAGAAGGCAAACTGAAGTCCGGCGGCCCTAGGGATGCGAGAGCTCGCTGGAGGAGCCAAAACCGTTCACGTGCGCAGACCAGACGGCGAGTGTCATTAGAGCACGGTTTTGACAGTAACCTAAACATAAAGTCATTCAAAAAGAAAATCGTGATTGGAGCAGATCTCATACTTCGGCCAGCCTTCTTTCTCACCTAGCATGCTCTGTGCTTGAGCGGTGGCCTGCCGTCCGCTTCCGACAGAAGGAGTATTTGACTCTTTCGGAACTCAAGCGGTTACAACGCCGCCCGCGTCGAGCGGTCAAAAAGGCGGTTTGCGACGGAAAAATTCGTCGCAAACCGTTGCATGCTCATAACTCCTTTAATTTTGAGTTGTTTCAGAAACTATTGGCACCATACGATTCGTCTCCTCGAGATCTACAAAACCATGTATGAAACTTTACCAGGCCACCGCGTTTTCGCCGTGGGTGGCCTAAAAAAATAACTGCAGCAGGCTTTTGCGATTGGAGCACCTTATTTTCCAGGACGTGCATGTGACGTGCAGTGTTTTCGGAGTATCTCAAGCATGGCGTGGGTTGTCAGTGCTCTGTCATGCCTGGAATGTTCCGAGAGTGCGCCGTGCACAATGCATATAAGATCGAACCTATCAATCGAATGGGCGGAAGCATGCCCACTGTGTTTCTTTCTTCGCTTTATGGAAAATGTAAAGCTTTCAAGACTATCTTGCACCGTTTGGAGAACTTTATGAGAAATTTCCAGCCGTCCTACTTAGGAGTTGCTCTAGTCAGTCTGATGAGCCTTTGCAGTGCGCCGTACACAATGCATATGGGATCGAACCTATCAATCGAGCGAGCGGAAGCGGTCCAAATGTCGGGCTAAACATCAAAGCTTACCCTCTTCAGGTGCTTTAATGTATACACTGACTGCAGCTTATACAAACTAAGAGGTTTTAAGAAGCGAGAAGAGAGAGTGCGCCGTGCAAAATGCATATACAAATGCATAAGAGCTTTTACATATTCCTATGAGTAACACCTCTTTCGGTCCGTAATCATTATTACCATATATAATCGGGAGAGGCATGAGTCACTGTCCGACGACATGTTTGCACTCTTATGTGAAGCCAATATGCACTCTTATGTGAAGCCAGCATGCACTCTTAAGTGAAGCCAACATGCACTCTTATGTGAAGCCGGCCGCGCACGCTGCGATGAAGCCCGCCGCGTCCGCTGCGTTCGCTGGGTCCGCTGCGTTCGCTGCGTCCGCTACGTCCGCTGCGTCTGCCGCATCCGCTGCGTTCGCTGCGTCGGCTGCGTCGGCTGCGCTGAAGCTTGCCACGTCCGGCGCGCTCAAGCCAGCCGCGCTCGCCGCGTCCGCCGCGATAAGTCCGCCGCGTCCGCTGCGCCCGCCGCGTCTGCCGCGCTAAGTCCGCCGCGTCAGCTGCGCCCGCCGCGCTAAGTCCGCCGCGTCCGCTGCGCCCGCCGCTTCCGAGGATGTTTACTGCTGACGGCGCATGAACTGTCGATGGTGGCATGTTGATCCCATCTAATGCGTTTATGAACAGACTGCCAATGGGATGCAGAGCAGAGAACATTATGCGTTTGCTCTCGGTACGGGTTCATTCACCTTCACCCTCCATTTTCACTTCATTTCTACATCCGTCCCTTACTCCATTTTCGTCTGCATTAATGTATTTTCACACTGCCGCTGACCTTTTCCTCACCCATTTTCATTTCTGTTTCAATCTATGCACATGCTATGGTCTACGTTCCTAACGTGACCCGCCACATCCGAAGCCGGCGAGCCTGGCGTGGCGCACGTCTAGCGTACGGCGACGGCGAAGCCGGCGACGGACGCTGGCTGAGGAAGCATCCCAAACTATGTTTGAGCTACGTTCCTAGCGTGGCCCGCCACACCCGAAGCCGGCGAAGCCGGCAAGCCTGGCGTGGTCCGTATGTCCTGCGTACGGTGCCGGCGAAGTAGGCGAGAGACGCTGGCCGAGGAATCATCCCTAGCTACGCTTGGACTACGTTCCTAGCGTGGCCCGCCATACCCGAAGCCGGCAAGCCTGGCGTGGCCCACACGTCGAGCGTACAGCGACGGCGAAGCCGGCAAGAGACGCTGGCCGAGGAATCATCCCTAGCTACGTTTGGACTACGTTCCTAGCGTGGCCCGCCATACCCGAAGCCGGCGAGCCTGGCGTGGCCCGCATGTCCAGCGTACGGCGCCGGCGAAGCCGTCGAGAGACCCTGGCTAAAGAAGCATCCCAAGCTTTGTTAGGGCTACGTTCCTAGCGTGGCCCGTCATACCCGAAGCCGGCAAGCCTGGCGTGGCCCGCACGTCCAGCGTACGGCACCGGCGAAGCCGGCAAGAGACGCTGGCCGAGGAATCATCCCTAGCTACGTTTGGACTACGTTCCTAGCGTGGCCCGCCATACCCGAAGCCGGCAAGCCTGGCGTGGCCCGCATGTCCAGCGTACGGCGCCGGCGAAGCCGGCGACGGACGCTGGTCTTCTATACATCACATATTATCAGCATGAGTACATTGCTACGGGAGTCACCATATAATCAGTGTAGCCAGATTGTAATTGCTAAAGTGGTTTTAATGGTTATTTTGTTTGCTTGTCGACTTCGTCGGCGTTGTAGTGCACGGTAGAGTGCAATTAAATAAATAAATATACAATAGAACCGTGTTTGAAATTAGATTAGATTAGAAATTTCCGCCCGCCCTACTCAGGAATTGCTGTACTCTGTTCCAGGGAGGCTTAGTGTTCGCTGTGAACAATGCGTATAGAATAGAGCCTATCAATGGAGTGGGGCGACCGCTAGCAAATGCACGCGCGGGCGAGTTCGTAGCGCAATAACTCTATAAAGTTGAAATCGTTTGGGCTGCAACTCGAAAACTTTGTAGGCAGTACAAGGTTCTTGACGTGCTCTAAAGCACAACGGTGTAGCTCATGAATGGACTAAATTACAGCGCTGCGAAAATGCAGGTGAGGCTTGTGCGACCTAAATTTTTCCGATTTCGGTCGACCATTGCGCGAAGACACGGCTAGCCAACGGCATGCAAATGCGTAGGCGAACTGAACACCTAAGGTGCTTTAAGACGATATGCTCGCAACTCCCCAGCTGCCTAAACTGCCTTAGCCCCATCTGCCATTTTAGGGCGGGTTTTCGACACTACCAATAAAACCATTTTGTTCAACACGAAAAGCTCTATGGAAGAGTGTCACTCTCGACCAATCTCAAAAAAAATCGATTTTTTGACAGTTTCCCATCGAGGACGAAGGCGCCATCGGCCGGGCCGGCGCGGACGATGACGTCATCGAAAACCGATGTTTTCGAAATTGGCCAAATTTCCTCGTGCAAACTTCGTACAAAATCATCCAGGCGGTTATTTAGGGCGCTGACTACGAATCCGACGTCCGTTTTTGAAAATTCCGCCAATTTCAGTAGGTTACCATCCGTTTGAGGGTGGTTGGATTAGGATCACCGAAATCGGCGGAATTTTCAAAGACGGACGTCGGGTTCGTAATCAGCGCCCCAAATAACCCCTAGATGATTTTGGACGAGAAAATCCGGCCAATTTCGAAAACATCGATTTTCGATGACGTCATCGTTCGTGCAGGCTCGGCCTGGAGCGCCCCGTCCTCGATGGGAAATTGTCAAAAAATCGCTCTTTCTGAAATTGGTCAAGATTGATATCATTCGAAAGCGTTTTCCATGCTGAACAGATCGGTACCACTGCGAATGTCGAACACTCAAAACCTGGGTGAATAATGGCGCAGGAATCTTCAACGCTAAAACTCCGCCGCCCGAAAATGGCAGCTGGTGCTAAGGCAGTTTAATCAGCTAGGGAATTGTTTAAACATTCTCTTAAAGAACCTTAAGTGTTCTGCTCGTTGGCGTATTTGTAGGCCGTTAGCTCTCCGCGTCTTCTTGCAGATGTCGACTGAATTTGGAAAAAATTGTGCCACGTAAGGCTAACCTGCATTTTCGCACCGCTGTAACTTTGTCCAATCATAAGCTACATTGCTGTATTTCAGCATTGCGCTAGAACATTTTACTGCCTACAAAACCCACAAGCTGCAACCGGAAAGGTTTAAACATTACAGAGTTATCGTGCTCAGAACACGCCCGCGCAATTTAGCACAATAACGGTCGATGTTCTCCTCGATCTTACTCGCCCATATTACAGTTTTCCCTACTCACAGTAACACCGTTCAATTCAGCATGAAAAGCTTTATCGAACGGTATCAAGCATGGCCCAATTCGAAGACATCGGTTTCCGATGACGTCATCGACCTTCTGCCGCGCTGTTGAGCCGCCTCGCCTTTGATACGAAATTGTCAAAAAACCGATATTCCCAGAATCGCAAGGAATTGATACCATTCGATAGCGCTTTTCATGCTGAACAGAACGGTACCACTGTGAGTGTCGAACAATCAAGCCTGGGCGAGTAAGAGTGCAAGAAACTCTAACCGCTATCTTCCGCCGGTTTAAACTGGCAGCTGAGGCTAAGGCAGTTTAGAAAGCTGAGGAGTTCTGAGCATGCCATCGTGAAGTATCTTAAGCGCTCTGTTTGAACACGCATTTCAAGACCGTTTGCTCGCCGGGTCTTCCCGCAGTGGCCCACCGAAATCGGCAAAAAATGCGTCACACAAGCCTCACCTGCATTTTCGCACCCCTGTAACATTGCCTCTTCCTAAGCTACACCGTTTTAAATTAGCATACTACTAAACCGTTTTACTGCCTACAAGACCCAGCAGTTGCAGCCGAAACTATTTGAACTTGAAAGAGTTATTGCGCTCCGAACACGTCCGCGCGTGCAATTTGCAAGCAGACGCCTCTCTCGATTGAAAGGTTCGACTCTATATGCATTGTTCACGGCGCACTCCGAAGGCTAGCTGGACAGCCTTAGAGCAATTCCTTAGTAGGGCGGCTGGAAATTTATGATAGAACTCCCCAAACGCTCACTCTAACAGTTGAACCCATTCGATTATTCGATTGATAGGTTCATCTCTATACGCATTGCACGCGGCGCACTGCAAAGGCTCATCAGACTGACTGGAGCAACTCCTAAGTAGGACGGCTGGAAATTTCTCATAAAGTTCTCCAAACGGTGCAAGATAGTCTTGAAAGCTTTACATTTTCCATAAAGCGAAGAAAGAAACACAGTGGGCATGCTTCCGCCCATTCGATTGATAGGTTCGATCTTATATGCATTGTGCACGGCGCACTCTCGGAACATTCCAGGCATGACAGAGCACTGACAACCCACGCCATGCTTGAAATACTCCGAAAACATTGCACGTCACATGCACGTCCTGGAAAATAAGGTGCTCCAATCGCAAAAGCCGGCTGCAGTTATTTTTTAGGCCACACGGCGAAAACGCGGTGGCCTGGTAGAGTTTCATACATGGTTTTGTAGGTCTCGAGGAGACGAATCGTATGGTTCCAATAGTTTCTGAAACAACTCAAAATTAAAGGAGTTATGAGCATGCGACGGTTTGCGACGGATTTTTCCGTCGCAAACCGCCTTTTTGACCGCGCGAGGCGGGCGGTATTGTACTTGAGCATTTAACGCGGCTCACCGTATCGCTTGATAAGCTTACAATTCTCTGTTAAAGTTACATAAGGCGTTGACGAATCCGGCCCCAGAATTGAGCTATCGCTACATTTCAGATTCCTGAAAATGAAAAAGAGAGTAGAAAATGCTTTTCGCACCATAATATCAATATGCTTCGGGAATTTCAATCCCCGGTCCAGGAAAACACCGAGGTGACGGTCACGGGTTCCGTTATAGATGGTAGTAATCTATCGTCAAATTTGAATTCTGTAGCAGGTAAATTTCCAAGATGAAAGACCATGGTTTTCGAAAGGTTCACTGGTAACTCCCAAGCTTCAGAGCACTCCATCGTCATATTTATTGATTGAGATAAAGCTTGGCAGACTTGCGTTTTATTGCCACTGTTGTTGGCTCCGAATATTCTTATATCGTGTTAAAACATTGTTACTAGTAAGGTCTTCAGCTTAACCGGTTCCATGCTGATATCAGTTGCCGGCCCATCCCCGTGTCACTGGTGGGTGCTGACACTGTAGGATATCGCGGATGTTACGTGCGGTCAAACAGCGCCGGTGTAAGGCGAACATCGCTGACCGGAAAGCAGAAGATGCGGCTTCGAGTCCCGCCTGGCGCAAGAGTTTCGATCGCAACAAAACATCCTGTAAGAGAATATAGCCTCTCTAACAGCCGCTCCAGGCTCAAGCAAATGTGTTAAAACAGAGTCCCCATTATTTAAAGCCAAATTCCAGTCAAAGATGCAGTCAGCTGAGTGGCAGTGAAGACACCTGCCGTGAAACCGTGTTGCTCATATGTAACTAAGTTTTTCCGAGAAAACCATGCAGCAATCTTATCTCGCACAATCTTTTCCACTACTTTCATTGCTGTGGGCGTTATGCTTAGAGGACGGAAGGAAGAGAGCTGTACTGATTTTGGATCTTTTGGAATGGCAGTGACAATGGATTCCTTCCAAAACGAAGGTACTTCAGAACAGGTTAAAGAAATATTTAAAATCATTGAGAGAGGTCTATAAAGGGAGGTGGCACATTTCTTACATTTCTTAAAGACCAGCCGTCCGTGCGGCCTCTCGGCCGCACCGACAGCTTTTTGACGGCTTCGCCGTGGCAATAACTTCTCATCATCAACTGTAGCTGACACCTTTGTCATGGTTTCTTCAGGAGGAACATCTTAACTACGTCGATTAAGGCAAGCTAGAAAAAAAGCGAAAAATGGACGACATCCACAAAAACGCTTATTTGCCTAATATCGATCAACAGTTAAAAACGAACTTCAGATTCGTGTTCAGCGACCCAGATTACCCCACGGTTGAAGTTTCGTGCCGCTTGAACGCCAACCTCAAAAAATCGATCGATATCGATTGGTCGACTTCAGATTCGTGTTCAGCGACCTCGATTACCCCCACGGCTAAAGTTTCGTACCGCTTGAACGTCATCCTCCAAAAATCGATAATATCGATCGATATCGATTGGTCGACCTCAGATTCGTGTTCGGCGACCTCGATTACCTCCAGGGCTAAAGTTTAGTGCCGCTTGAACGTCATCCTCAAAAAATCGATAATATCGATCGATATCGATTGCCTCCAAAAACCCCTCCCGTCGATGATCATCTAAATGCCCAGGCACGGTTGCCGACGTGTGCGGCACGTCTACGGCTCGCCAGGCAGGGTTGCCGACATGTTCGGCACGTCTACGGCTCGCCATGCACGGTTGCCGACGTGTTCGGCAGGTCTACGGCTCGCCGTGGCCGGCGTGTTCGGCACGTCTACGGCTCGCCAGGCACGGTTGACCACGTGTTCGGCACGTCTACGACTCGCCATGCACGGTTGCCGACGTGTTTGGCAGGTCTACGGCATCGCCAGGCACGTTGATGTTCAACAATCGCTTCCAATACGCAGTGCCCCCACTCCAGTTGTGACGGACGGAAACACACACACTCACACACACACTGCTCCTTTATACATAGTAGGATAATTTGTGAAATTCCGTCAGAATTCACAGAAGTAGAGCACTTCAGTCGTTTCATAATTTTTAAGACGTCATCGAGGCATATTGTAAAATTTTCAATGCTTCCGGTTTCGACCATGTTCGCATGTTCAGACACATCGTTCAATTCATAAGGGATATCTTTTGAGCGCAAACTAAAAGCAGAGACAAAAACGCGTGCCAGTGCTTCTGCTTTTTGCTGATCACTTATATGGAATGTATAAAAAATAAAAATAATACAGTCAGGAATTTCCTGACATACTTTCTCATATAGCGGATGGCAAAGAGGATTTGTCAATGACGTGATTTTTTTGATTTTTTAAAGTAGAGATATGGATAGTAACGAACTGAATTTTTCGCATAACGGGAACATGAAGAGATAAGCCGCTGCAAACTACACGGCAAAATCTGTTGTACAAGTCGTCTGTGTTTTCGTAACCTTGGAAAATTTCCCACCAGTCAATAGATTTCAAATATTGCGTTAACTCAGGGTAACTGGCCTTATGAAAGTTGGGAAAGGGTAGCTTACGTTGCCTAACTGAAGGAACATTTATCTCAAAGGCAGTTATATTGTGATCGGCTGAAGCGAATGGGGAAAAATAGTAATGTTGCCAAGGATTGGCTCCGTAGTCAAGATTATGTCAAGAATTGCATCTCCTCGAGTAGGCTCCATTAGTTGCTGAAACAAAGCACAGCAATCAAAAAACTCCAAAAATTTCTCTGAACACAGATTCTTAGGCTTGCAACGCTGAATCCAAACAATGTCGAGGTTAAAATCCCCAAGCACAATTAGATGTTTGTTGGAAAGGCATAATTCTGTCTTACTTCAAAAGGGGGTCATCGTCGTACACACTTGAGTTCGGTGGACGATACACTAATACGACTCTAAATGCACATGAACAGTTTGCATTTACTGCGTCGATGCAAAGAATATCAGAATTGAGACAGGCAGGAACATTAACAGCAGTCAGAGTAATTGAGTTCTTGGCCATGGGCATAATAAGCAAAAACCCCTCCACCTCAACTTTCTTCCTTAAAATAATAAGCGGACAATAAAAATAAAATAAAAATAAAAATAATACAGTCAAAACCTACGTATTAGAAAAGCATTAATAAAAGTTATCATGCCATCCTAATATATTCGAAAGTTTTGGTTGCCGAAGCTGTTGTTGTCTAGTATTTTCATGTATCTGTAAGTCGCCCCACCTGGTTAATGCACGGTGTTATGAGCAAAATGCCGTCAGTTGGTGCAAGCGAAGTTGGAGCAGCTGCTGGCCGTCGACATTCACTCCCATGTTTCCCCGTTCTAGTTCGCGCATGACGTTTTCGAGGGTAGCGTTGAAGAGCCTCGGGGTCGGTATCCCCACCGAACCCCTTCCTTCACGTTGATGACGACGTTGTGAATGGTGAAATCTTGGTCGTGAATCCACTGTGCAGGTCTCGACGAACTCTGATGAACTGAACAGGTACGCCCACAGTGAGCAGGACTTCGGAGACCTCCTCAATATCGACGGAGTCGGATGTCTTCTTCGGGCCGATGAACGTAATTCACAGCGGCAGCTTGTCCTCTCGCATACTTCGATGAGCTTCGTAATGATGTGGTGGTCGATTGTCACGAATGCTCTCCGAAATCCTGCTTGTTCGCATGGCCGTCCTTCGTCCAGTGTTCTGCTAATCCTATTCAGGATCACTCGAGTGAACAGCTTGTAGACTACGGACAGCAGACAGATCGGGCGATAGTTGTCGATGTCGTGCACGTTTCCCTTCTTGTACATCAAGACGGTCTTGCTGCCTTCCACTGAGATGAAACCTTGCAAAGGGGTTTTTGTAACTGCGAGTCTCCATGGATGGTCTTGGTTGACATGATGAGAGACAGTCTCTCGTCTTGCTTGTTCCACTTCAAACCGTTGTTCCCAACATGAAGTTCTTCAGGCGAGCTTTGTGGCCTCACACTATACATAAAACAACGCATACAGCAGGTTTGCACGCCGTCCGACTTCCGCCTTCTCTCAAGTATGGCACACTTTTGCAGTAATCTGACAACAAGCCGTCTACCATTGTAGATTGCTCAAATATTGTTCAAGTTCTTCTGTAATGCAGAAGCTCGGCTGAAAAAAACGTGTCGTGGGGTGTTGCAATTGACTTACGATCGGGATCGGTTCTGAAAGCGTTAGTTCTATTTATTCCCCAACAATTTTTTTTTTGGCTCGGTGCATCGTTCAATAACTTAAGAAATCGATTTGCACGTTGATCGGTCACTCAAAAATTCAAAACATCTGCTTATCCATTCTCTCGATTAATGGAATTCTCACAAAAACAGTTGAATTGTTTCATTCTTTCGAAAGAAAAATGTCGAAAGGCTCAACTCTGTTGAACACCATACGCCTCGGACTATACCAACGGCAATCCTGTTGCTCCGTCTCGTGTCTCTCTGCGTGTGAGAATATCTCTTACGCGGTGTTTCTTCTGTGCTCCTAAGGCCGTCTTCGAACGAAGAGATAGTGTGTGTACTGCAGTGAATGTCAATATTTGAATGCATGATCGACTTTAAGACCTCAGAAGACTACGAACAGGTTGAGGCATTAGGTAGTTTGATCAACTAAAGCTTCCAAGCTATCTATCAAGAACGGTCATTCATTGGAACTTCCTATGAAATATGACTTCAACGAGCATCGCTGTAGATGACTGGAATAATTAGGCCAACTACAGTAAAACGGTGAATAAAGCCATTTTAAGGCACCAACCTCATTTAAAGAAGGAAACCCTTGAATTTCAGGACGGAGGAAAGTTTTATAGATATGTTAAAGCTCGAAGTAGAAGCAATTCCACCAGTCCTTTTCTGACTGATGAGTACTCGATTCCCTTGAAAGCAGAGGAAATTCTGTAGATCTCAAAATGCTTTTAAAAATTCTCACTAACTAAGTTCACATAAACCCCGTCACATTCTCTTGGGGTCACCTTGCTAGAGCGATATGAGGTAAAATTCGATTGCATGTACCGGTTGCAAGGACCACGGTTAGATCAACGCTCATAAACAACAAGTTTACGGGAGTTCAACTTACTGCCAGCGCAAAAAGATAACTTCTTAGCTTTGTCTATGCCATCGTTTAATTAGTTGCTATCCCCTACAGTGTTTTTGATCGTTTATGTCCATACCAGTGCCTTTAGAAAGTTGTATTATGTGCGTAGTTTTGTTTTTTCTAATGTATTTTTTGTATTGTCTGCCCTACACGCTAAGAGTAAATAAATAAATAAATAAATAAAACGGACTCGTCTAAAAGCATCGCTATGCATAGAAGATGAGAAGAGCATTCAGAGAAATGCTGAGATTTCGCATGCAACTAGTGAAAGAGTTGTGTGTAGTGAACTTCCAGCAAAAAGTTCTTTTCGATACTTCCGTTCCGCTCTGTTCGCATTGTCGAACTTTTCGAAGTGGAGGCGATGGTATCATTAACCACGCGCATGTGTGGGTTCTATAGCGATCATGCTCAGGCATGTGCCGCATGCATCATTGAACTGCAGGTCTCGGAGTAGAGGAACGGGCAACAAAGCTGGTCTTCGCTCCAGATGGCACAGCTGTTGTCGAGAGGCGTGCGACGTTATCACTCGCAGACACTTTTGAGGTGTAGTGCACAAACTACGCTGCGGACGCAGTCCATAAAAGGAAAACGCCGGCCCGTTTTCTCGATCCGGACCATGTTTCTCCTGCTGCTCTCTTTGCTTGCTGTCACAGCTACGGCGCTCTACACGTGGTGGTTCTTCGAATCCACTAAACGCTACCCAAGGGGACCGAGGCCCTATCCAATCGTCGGAAACCTTCTTTCGGTTCGGGTTTGATCAGCAGAGCAGCGTTGATGGCGGCTCCAATCGCGCTATTTCTAGTTGGACATGCACAACCTGCACGTTGAATTTGCTAAATATACGAAGGAATACGGTAACGTGTTCACTGTTTGGATGCCCAAACCATACGTGATTATAACCGACTACGACGGTGTCAAAGAAGCCTTTGCGAAAAAAGGTGGGTAATTCGCCCCATACGCTGTCGAGACTTGTTACTGTTCAGCAGGTGCTATTTCGAAAATTCCTTGAGATTGAAAGCTAAGTTAAGAGGTCAAACTACAAGCATAAGAAAAGTGAAGTTTTAGGAAGACCTTTGAAAAGATAAAATTTAGTGAAAAAAGTAGTAGTAAAAACCTGGGCATTAGGGTGGAGAAGCCATCGTTATACTCCGTTAAGGAACATCTGCATCTTCTATTTTAAGACGAATCGTTCCATTTCAAGGCGCTCGACCGCAGTCGTGACGATAGCATTAGTGAAACCATCATTGCCGCTCTGACGTTTGAAAAGTTAGGTCGAGTTTGCTGTCGTCGCAAGATCGATGTTTTACGTGAATGACACAGTCTACAAACCGGCCACTAGGCGCACTTGAGCATATATTTAGAATACGAAGAGCGGGAAACCGTCAAAAAGAAGATCTGATGTGGAGAATAAAATTAATAGGAAGACTGTCGAATTTGTACTGAAATCACGTCATGAAACGGTAGGAATATGAATATGGTCTGATTGCCGTCACCCAGAGGACACGAGAGGTAGCTCGTCTTGGGTGCGTGAGAGAAAATGAGCGACAGATGCTCTACGAAGCTTGTGAACTGTGTGAGGCTAAATGATTTTATGTTTCGAAAAAACTAAAGGACTATCATATCACCTCCACAATAGCAAGGAAACATATTCAAAATAAACGACTAAAATTATCAGCAAAAGTAAAGCTCTATGTACATGCCCTTGGTCTTAAATGAATATTCTGTGCAGTCTTGCTCGTTCTAGAAAAGGATAAGGACAAAGGACGGCGTTACCGCTTTTCGCTTTTGGGATGCGCCACGCATTCTACTTCTATGGGGATGTCGATTGGAGGCGATTTGAATGCATATTCGGCCGTACAATGACTTGCGGTCGCCAGCCGATGAACATTTCAGCCCTTTCTCTTTCCCAGACAAGCCCGGTACCAATTCAGACTTGGTTAGCCCGGGCACGAAATCCAAACCAGGAACCTGTTATCGGGTGCGACAGCCGTTCCCGTTCTGGAAAAAGAACCATAAAAGATGAATGAGGGCTAACAGAGCTTCCAACATGTTCAGCTTCAGTTTCTTTATACGCTAACATGTTTTCAAAATACTTCATTTAAGCACTGTGACTGATTTTTTCCTGAGAGCAGATTGTATAGTTAAGTGATAGAACCGTGAAGAGCTTACTCAAGATCACAGTCCTTCAGGTGACGATTTTGTCGGTCGGTCCGGCATTTTCCCCGACACTGTTTTCCAAAATATCGACAATGGTGGAGTGATATTCTCGCAGGTGAGCGTGAGATGAAGAGAGTTGTTAGTTAGAACGCACTTGAATCGGCACTCTCAAGTTTTTTTAAAAGTTTTTTTCCCAAGTCTCACGGTAAATTCATGTGTTGCGCTTCTTGATGCCTGCGCACGATACTGCAGTTGCTATTTGTGCGGGTTCAGGGAGATAACTGGAAGGAGCAGCGTCGAGCATCGATCCATATTCTGCGAGATTTTGGGATGGGAAAGAATCTGATGGAAGAACAGGTATTCTTTACGTTCGCGTTGGCTGAACGAACATCGGTGTCCAGTTCCAGATCGTTACGCTGACCTTGGGCTTTGCACAGCGTCCATTGTAACTAGAGCTCTGATTGAGAGAACTGTGGTAGCATGTGAAAAGAATTTGAAAACCTTAAACAGAAGGCGTAAATTTTAGGTGCTTTTTTCTGCCCAGGATTTTCTCACCCATTTGGCGTCAGTTGAGAACAAAGATGAAGTCAACTTAAGACTGCCGATTCAGGTGGGTTTCAACTAACAACTCTCTTCATCATAGCTAGATCTGCCTTAAGCTTCGCGATAAGCACGACCAAACTGCTTTTTTAGACAAAGGTTTTCATTTCAGCTCTTCGTGTCGAACATTATCAACAAGACTCTCTTTGGCTTCACCTACGAGTACAACAAATGCGAACGATTGATGAGTGCCGTCAAAGAACTGAATAGCTTACTCGAGGTTATGAGGTAGATTGTTGCCCGTCACAACTGTATATGTCGTTGGCAATATAGGAAATTAAATAATATCATTGCCTAGGGCAGCCTAGGTGAAAATTTGGATAGAGAACTGCATGAGTTTTCTCTTTGCGCAGCGTATTCTACACTGCGCGGAACTTCAAGAACAGGATTGCAATGATGATCTATAGGACTCTATTGGACTTCTTAAGGTCAAGCAAGCTGACACTTTTTGGACAAGTGTTTCCGGCGATATATCGTATTCCCTTCGTTGGATACTTCGCCAAAGGGCAATATGAGGACATGATAGCTGGTGTATGTTCTGCAAAATGTTTTATCTCCTCTCTCTCGTTAAAAGCGTTTGATTTGCAGCTCCGTCGCGTCATCAAAGAGGACGTGGATAAAGCTCTGAAGTCGTACTCGACGGATCAGGAGCCTGAATGCTTAGCGCAAGCCTATTGCCAGAAGATGGATAGCAATCCGAACTTGAAGTGAGCATTTCCATATATTTTCCCAAAGAAAGACTCCTTCCTCACCACATTGGTCCTAGTAGCTAACTATTCCTTTCCTCCTTTTACACCATTTTTATATACACATTTTCAGGTGAAACAGGACACTTTTAAGCAAAATTGAGAACTTTTCAAATCAAATAGGGCACTAACCTAGGCAAGCTTTCCGCTATTGAAATCAAACTTAGCATCTTCGAAACCAAAATGAACGTTTTGCAATTGTATTAGAGACTCTCTAAGAAGGTTAGAATAATTTTTGTTAAAAGAAAATTTAGCACGACTTTTTTTGAAATGTTTAAACTCATCTCCCTAATATGTAAACGCATCTTTGAAATTTTATAAAAGTGCAGGGAAGTAGCAATTTTACAGCACTAAAAAAGAGATTGCGCCTTGCACTTGTCTAGGATGATGGAGATTTTCATTCGATTGAAACCAGAATTGTGGTTGCGTGGAATTGCACGGTTGTAAACGGTATCACAAGAACGATGGTAAAAAAACACTTAACTCCACTTTGTTGTTTCTTGTAAGCTACGCTTTCTTCCGCCAAATTAAAATCGCAACGGTCTAGATGAGTGCCAGGCGCGATCCCTTTATCTAACAAGCTAAAAAATTTCCGCTTTTTTGCGCTTCAGATTAAATTTTAACTCACAATTTTCCCAAGCATTTGCTTATTGGGGCAGGTGAATTTTTAAAAAATTCAAAAAAGACGTGTGCAATTTCCTTAGAGAAGGAACTATTCTTACCTTCTTGGAGAGTGGGTTGTTTAATTTGAGAGAACCTCGTTTTAATTTGAAAGATGTTTAGTTTGATTTCAAAAGCGTTAAGCTTCCGATAAAGAGTGTTCCGTTTGATTTGAATAGTATCCGATCTGACGTGAAAATGGTAGAAATTGCTTAGACAATCAAATTTCACTAGTCTCTGTTTCCAGTTATGAGAACCTTCTCAATGTATGCATGGACTTCTTCCTAGCCGGTATGGAAACAACTTCTACCACGCTACGATGGAGTACCTTACTTCTAGCGAGCAATCTGGACGTTCAGGTAATAATGCACCACAGACGACAGCGCTTGATAAAAAGCTTCTTCTTTGATACACTCAAATTGGATAGAACTTTTCTCAGGTTCAGCGCTATTTCTCAAAAAAACTCAAAAACCTGAAAAACTTATATAATATGGAGGTGGTAAATATGCCTTTCGAGGGAGAGCTTTTGAGAAATACGGTTAGGTGGTTATGGAAAGTCATTGTTAGCCATGTGTGTAATCAGCTGCTCACTATACGGAAAGGGTGCAGCAGTTCGTATTCAATCCAACCGCTGTTATAGAAGAAAATTCGCGACGAGATTTTGCTGGTCGTCGGACCGGAAGGCAAGCCAACCGCGTCGCACAGGCAAAAAATGCCATACACAAAGTAAGCCTGAACCACCTACTTCAATATATGTGACTTTTGAAGTCTTCATGTGGACGACTTCTCGCCTCTCAAGGTTTCGAAAATGTATTAAATCTGTGAGCTATTTTATCTGCTAAATTCCAGTGCTGCCATTCAAGAGATCCAGCGAAGGGCGAACATTATTCCACAGAACGTTATCCACCGAACTGTCAGAGACACTTTCGTTGGAGCGCACCAAATCCCCGCGGATACTCTGGTTCTCGGAGAAATTCACCAAATCCTTGCGCACTCTCCTGTTTACAAGGAGGGCCACAAGTTCGTTCCAGAAAGGTTTTTGATGGAGGACGGAGTCACACCCAACAAGGTCGGATTGATGCTCTAAGGGGTCTAGGAGGAACTTCAAGCATGGAGCTGAGCGTCTCACTTTCAGGAGACAGTCGAACAGCTATGTCCCTTCTCGATCGGAAAGCGACAATGCGCAGGAGAGGCGCTAGCCAGGGTCGAGCTGTTCGTCGGAATTGTCACGATGCTCCAGAACTACAAAGTGAGCCATCATTTTTTGGCTTCTAAGCTGGTCCAGGTAGAAGACTATGCTGCTTTTAGGTGCAGATGCCCACCGATAGTTACGAATAGCACTAAACACTATTGCAGATTGAACCTGCGGAAGGACGTGCGGTCGATCTGGAACCCATCTTGGGTGGAGTTCATCTTCCCAAGCAGCAGCCGCTCCGACTGATACCAGTAGTGCACTAATGTCTGAGCGAAGTGAGCACGAGTTAGAGACGCTTTTCATCTGAAGGCCATTTTCATGACTGTACATAGACGTTGTACATATAATAAAGTTGAGCAGTGTTCTGTTTTGAGATATCCTGGAAAGCATCGTTGTATAAGCAATTCTATCAATGGTATAGTACATACGCCTCTAACACCGAGACTTTTATGTATTCACCATTTAGGAAAGAAACCGATTCTACAATGAAGGGCAAAGAGGTAAAAAAGAGCGACAGAGGACCGTCATAATAGGATAGATGTCACATATCGTTGGTGAGGGTGACGTTGGACTCCAACCATTATGACAAGAATCTTACGCACCCAATGTATCCGAACTATGCACACTGTGGAGAGAGCTGCTCTCGATGGGATCGGTTCGTTCCTAACATGTTCTTTGTGAGACAGTGAGCAGGAGAGACTACTAGCTCGTCATACAGTTGTAATCTCCAGCGTGCCGTATGTCCCGTGGAAGCCGATGACGAAAAGCATATGGCGATCAGCGTTGCTAACTAACCGAACCAGATCCAACAATGTCATTTGTCATTCGAACGACCACTACTGTTTGCACAGCCTTCTTCATAACAACAAGGCGTTTCCAATGTCTTAAAAAAACAAGTGATACAAGGACGAAGGCTGCTTTTGAGAGTACATCTTATGGGATTTACGAACAAAATGAATTGGACAGCTTATAATAGGACAGTGGAAACAACGGGAACTACTAGGCTTCCCAAGTATATTATTACTAAGTTATTAGTATTATATAGTCTTAAAGCAGATTTAAACCGCTTCCGATACAGATACGTAACAGTAAGTGAAAAGAATAGAAATTCATGGCTGCGTTACACTTCTGGATTAAGTCCACCTCCTTTTCCTACGAGATTTGCTGTGGCCTTGTACCACTTAGAAAAGAGACGAAGGTAGGAGACCAAGGTGGACTGGTTCTTCCGCTTTTTCGGGTCGTTTCAGGTTGTTCTCGTCTGCGTAGATCGTATTCTCGACGTCGGCACGACCTGCCCAAAATCCTGCACTGGGCAGTCTGAGTGGACTCCGATTCAGGAGTGTAAGTTTAACGGTCAACGACTTAGTAATTTTAAAGAATTATAGGCATTTTCCTTTAAAATCTGGCTTAATCACTTGACCAGATTTTGAAAGAATTTAGAAGAATTCAAATCGGATGTTTTTGGAATTTGCATGGGATTGGAGGTCCATCCACAAATTTGCTGTTCACAATATAATTGCATCAGAATTGAAATTTTTGAGCAAAATCTCCATACAATTAAGAACCTTAAAAATTGATAATAGGATAAAATAGGGCGCTTTTCAACTTGAAGGGAGGTCCAGCACGTAGCACTTTCCCCGTCCCACCATCCCTCTTCCGGACTTGTTCGAGAGCCCTCACGTCTCATGGATACGCACACTGGTGCCACCGTCACGGGCAAATTCAGGAGAGGGATGAAGTCGAAATCTAAATATAACATTCTCACTTCAGTCTCTATTGAAATTGTACTGAACATCTTCCAAATCGGTTGTCATCTAGATTTATCCAGACCCATGGCTTTGGGAAGTGCCTGAGGGGTTCGTCGACGTCACCCACTGTCCTAATCGTCTGCGGTTATCGTACACAACCGCAATCTCACGGACTGTTTGCGATAGATCAGTTTCCACGAACGCCTTCAAATCGTCCTGGATTGCTGTAGATCTGCCGCTTCGGGCGTGCATCTTGAAGGTTGAAATCTCCAGAACGAAATTTCTCAAACCACCGTTGGCGGTCCTTTCCCCAACGCGATTTGGCCCCACACATGTTTGATTTGCCGGGCTGTTTCGACGGCCCAGTTTGAAACTGAAATAAAATCTCGTTCGGAATTGCTCTTCCGACATACTTCGATAGGTCATCGAAGAGACACAATTGTTAGGCATTGGTGAAACACAAATAACTCCGCGGATAGAGCCAAAAATGCCGTAGCAGACGTTATATAAAAATGCGAAGTTGAATATTTATTCACCAACAAGCGAACGAAAAGCGGTTGCACAAAACCGCCAGAACCTTCAGGCCAACCTAATACTTCAGCAGCAGTGGGCAGGACGATTACAAAAAGCTCTTAAAATATTGTGGCTTAAAAAAACGCAAAATTTAGGGAGGATGAAGACCTCTTCCGCTTGGCTCCTCCGCCAAGTGCCTAGCGCGTTGTGCATTAATTAGTAGGGAAGAAGACAAAACGTGTCAGAACTTCACGGCCTACCCAATAACAACCCAAAACTTGTAGGCAGAACCCTTTCATGCTAATTTGCAACGGAGGACCTTTTGATGCAGGCAGAAGGTCTCATGTACGGCTACATTTTGCACGGCGCACTCTCTCTCTTCTTGCTTCTTAAAACCTCTTCATTTGTATAAGCTGTTGTCAGTGTGTGCACTAAAGCACCTAAAGAGGGTAAGCGTTGCTGTTTAGCACGACATTTGAACCGCTTCCGCTCACTCGATTGATAGGTTCGATCCTACATGCATCGTGTACGGCACACTCAAAAGGCTCGTCGGACTGACTGGAGCAAATCATAAGTAGGACGGCAGGGAACTTCATATAAAATTCTCCAAACGGTGCAGGATAGTCTTGAAGGCTTTACATTTTCCGTTAAGTGAAGATAGAAACCCAGTGGGCATGCTTCCACCCATTCGATTGATAGGTTCGATCCTATATGCATTGTGCACGGCGCACTCTCGGAACATTGCAGGCATGACAGAGCACTGACAACGCACGCCATGCTTGTGATACACCGAAAACACTGCACGTCACATGCACGTCCTGGAAAATAGGGTGCTCCAATCGCAAAAGTCTGCTGCAGTTAATTTTTTAGGCCACCCACAGCGAAAACGTGGTGGCCTGGTAAAGTTTTATACATGACTTTGTAGATCTCGAGGAGACGAATCGAATGGTACCAACTGATTCTGAAACAACTCAAAATTGAAGGAGTTATGAGCATGCGACGGTTTGCGACGGATTTTTCCGTCGCAAACCGTCTTTTTGACCGCGCGACGCGGGCGGTATTGTACTGAGACGAGAAAATTCCCTTCGAAAGGCATCCTGAAAATTTGGTGAACTACGGCCCGTAAAACGAAGACGGAGCAGGTGATAATCCTCTGTAATTAGAATAAAGCATCCCGCTTCAAGCAAGCCCTTGCCTTAAAGCTTGATATTGAACCACCTAATGTCCCGATAGGTATACTATTTTGAAGACTACAGATATTGAGCAGAGTTCCTGCTCGTTGCGTCATACAGGTGGGTAATGAAAATGGGCGAGCCGGTTTTTCGCGGTTGACGCGGCACGAGTTGTTGTGAGCTCGGCCAGACGCTATCACTTGAAGTGTAGTGCACAAACTACGGCCGGGCGCTGCGTATAAGACGAAAAAACCGACGGCTGTCTGGATCGGGATCATGCTTTTCCTGCCGCTATCCGTGTTCCTATTCACCGCCACCGCGCTCTACATCTGGTGGTTTCTCAACTCGACTAGGCGCTACCCGAAAGGACCGCGGCCCTATCCGTTTGTTGGAAATCTGCTTTCGGTTAGTGCACCGAAGACCGCTGAAGAACCAGGTTTTCGATCGTGTTGATTTCAGCTGGACCTCCGCCAACTACATGTCGAATTCGCTAAGTATACGAAAGAGTTCGGTAACGTGTTCACTGTATGGTTGCCGAAACCGCATGTGATTATAACTGACCTCGACGGTGTCAAGGAAGCGTTCGCGAAGAAAGGTGAGCAGTAAATTGCGCTACAGCCGTCAAAGAGTTTTAGCTCTCTAGACTCTAAAAATATGCAAAGTTGTTTAAAAAGTGGGGCACAAGCATAGACAACGACTTCTTCGGAACTCGTGATATTTTCCTACTTTTAGTTGCATCGTTTTCTGCAATTTCTTCAGTTTGTTTTATTCCCAGTATTTATATTAAAATAGCAACCCCTATAAGTAGGTCTACTTTAACTGTCTAGGAAAACAATATATCCTGTTTTTCTAAGACGTCGTTGGGAAGTTAGGATGAAATGTCTGAAACTGTTGGTTACATGGTTGATGGCTACATTCACCCCATTTCATGCTGTTTCTTTGATGTTTACTTGCAATATTTATGCTAACATTTGTCTGTGCCTTGAATAAATGAAAAATAAATGAAAAGTTTCTAAAGCTGCAATTTTAATCGGAACACGTTCAACTACCTTGGATTCTGGGACGCTATCGAGCCGCAACAACAACAACGGTTCTTATCATGGCGTAGAATCGAGATTGTTATGTGGATTTTATTTGGCTAAACGTCTTCCGCCTTCTTCATGGCATGGAAAAATCAAGAGACATCGGATTGCTCTTCCAAGAACCACTCTATTTTTCGGCAGCTTTAATTGAAAGCGAACTAGGCGACTGATAAATAAAACAATCCAACCGACCCTCTGGAAACAGGCGAAAGGCGAGTACGTTGCTGTTCTTTTATCTTCCTTCTCATGTCCAGAAAATCTCACAGAGCGTCGTTGTAGCAGCTGCACTGCGTTTAAAAAACGCTACTAAATTGAACGGAACGGCTTATAAATGAACAGTGCTTTGACTCCTGAACTAACTTTAGAGCAATTTAAAACGAGTTTTATTTCTTGTTGTTTGTTCGTTATCCGTTTTTCCACTATCCGATCATTTTTTGGATAACATATCCGTAACCCGGGTTTCAAAATTTTATTATCAGTTCATCCCTGACGTGTATGTGGAAACCCTAGTTGACAAGGCAAGTAGTGCAAACCCCTGATACCGACAAAGCCTACTGTCGAGAAAACACGGTTTCTTGTTTGAATATGAAGTGTAAGATGCCCTGATGATCATGCATTTGCTCTACACTGCCTAGACAAAAATTGGTAGAACAAATGAAAGCTAACTATGGTAGGAGTTAGGTTTGTAGAAGAGAACTACTAAAACAATACTTTTGCGGTACCTTGTAATTTTAACAAATTCTCAGTGTGGAAGAGAACTACCAAATGAAATACTTTTGCAGTTCCTAGTAATTTTGACACATTGACCAAGAGGGATCTTTAAAACTTAGATGACAATACGCAATACGCATAACAATAGAGAGCCAGAAAGGCGTTCACCCCATCTTCCTGTTCGAACGGCTAGCAAGTTTGACCATAGCTGTCGCCGATACCTTCCCGTTCGGTGAGCAACGTCTAAAACCGTCCCTCCGAACATCAATTGTAAGTGTAGTTGTTTTTGGACAGGTCAATGCCTATATTGCAACAGGGTGACAAGGAGCTACTACGCACGCGGAGGACAAATTGACTGGAAACAGCGATCATGTGGACTACCCCGCCCCTCTACCCAATGCGCCACCACCGCTCGCTCGCCATCGCTGTTTCTAGCCAACTTGAGCCAGCCCTCCGCGCGCAGGCAGAGAGTTAACGCCGCCAACGGCCCAGCTTCCATCGTCCCTAACTCTGCGAAGAGTCGTATTGGGGTCGAGATATTAGCATTCTGCCCTTTCTCAGAGAGAGGCGATTCTGTCCATATTCAACACTTCGACCTTACCAGGAGACTGCCTCCTGACAAGGTCAACCACATAACGGGAAAGGAGATGACACGACGTGAATAAGAGAAAGCGAATCAGTATGTCACGTACTGATTTTCTGTCCGTTGAACGTATATAGCTTCCTATAGAGCAGAACCCATAATTCATAGTCAGTTTTCCAAACTCAGCGCTGCTAGCAAAAAAGTTTCGCCTCACACTTTGCTGCACCATTTTGATATCGAACCTTCTGGATCCTCCTCTGAGCCAACGATTCCCACAGCAGATTAAAGTTGCGTGAATTGTTAGAAGGGATTTTATCGTACGCAAAGAGCATGAAGGACCGTAATTCAGAATAAAAGTTTGAGGGATTCCAATTTTACTTTTCTATCCATTTCCTCTTATATTGTCATTTTCTTTCTGCGAAGCTACCAGACGACTTTAGCGATCACCTGTATCACCTGTCGTCCCGTTGATCATCGACTTGCTCGAGCGGGCGCCAGCAGCTTCTCCATTCTTCCCTGTCGCGTGCCAGAATGCTCCAGAGGACCCTCCTCCCTGGAGGAACACGAAGAGCGTCACATCGTTCGATCAGAGCTTTCATGAAGAAGTCCGGCCAACGCATTCGTGGCAGTCCTGATGTTCTTTTGACATCCCGCGAAATCCAGTCGGTGGCGGCTCTCGCCCAGCGGGTGTCTGCTAAACACATTACGTGAACGGCCCACCTAATTTTCGACGACTTGGCCCAGCGGGTGTCTCTGATCTTCGAATGTCGGCGAAGCTCGGAACTCCGGAGACCTTCTCTCACTTGCGTGAGTCGTGTCACTCCGAGCATCGTCCTCTCGATTCCACGCTGCGCGACGCTGATCGCTGTTCATAATTCTACGAAAGCAGGATGAACTTTAGCGATAAAGTCTACCCCATCAGAGCAGCAGATATTTCTAACCAAGCATAATATGAACCATCTGTTTTAGCTGGAGTGCACTCTGCATGAGAGCTCCAGCGCAAACCATTACTAGGATGAACCCGTCCCTTCTCTTCACCCTCCCCCCCCCACACACACACACACAGGTCTTAATATCATTATAAACTACAAGGGAGGGGTTAAGTCGGAACAGCTGTTGAAATCAAGATCGCATCCAGCTGAAATAGGGGAAGAGAGGTGTGTATAAAAGAATCAAGACACTGATTCTTGCGCAGAACATACATTTGGAATCCATGCTTTTCAGGTGACGACTTTGCTGGTCGATCAGGAATCTTCCCCGACACCATATTTCAAAATGTCGAGAACGGTGGAGTGATATTCTCGCAGGTGGCTATCTTCGTGTCTTTACGTTTCTTATCATTCTATGGAAATCGTGGAGCGGGAACTGACCCTTGAACCTTTAACTGCTCACCCTTTAATTGCAATGGTTCAGGGGGATAACTGGAAGGAGCAACGTCGAGCATCAATCCATATTCTGCGAGATTTCGGGATGGGAAAGAATCTGATGGAGGAACAGGTATCGCATGCAGTCGCGTTGGTTCAGCTTCTTTGGAGAGAGAGAAAAAGCTGTATAAGCATAGAACTCTATACTCTTCAGGTGCTTCTCTCAGCACAAGAATTTCTCACTCATTTGGCATCGATCAAGAATAAGGATGAAGTTTGCATGAGGTTACCAATTCAAGTGGGTTTTAGCACAATTTTGTATATTTTACACATCCAGTTCTGGACTGAACTTGTTATGGGCTCAACCTCAACCATTTACTTTTTCAGTGAACAATGAAGCTGATTTCAGCTCTTTGTATCAAACATCATCAACAAGACCCTCTTCGGGTTCAGCTACGAGTACGATAAATGCGAGAGACTGATGAGCGCCGTCAAGGAACTGAATACATTAATCGAGGAGATGAAGTGGGTAGTTTGCGCAGTCGACTAACTACCAACCTATAATTTTTGGGTTCCATCGAAGGCTTTGTCGATGAACTTTCGTCCTCTGCACTATCAAGCCTTATCAGGACTGCAGTGATAATTCTATGCCAAATTGTTCCTTTAAGAGGGAGCAAATTGACGTTTTTTGGTCAACTATTCCCAGGGATATATCGCATTCCGCTCGTTGGATACTTGGCCAAGGGTAGATTTGTGGATATGATTGCTGGGGTGAGTTCGCAAGTTTTGATTCCAACCGAGGAACGTGTAAGTGCTGTTGACTTGCAGCTCCGCCGGAACATCAAGGAGGATGTCGATAGGGCGTTGAAGTCGTTTGCGGTGGATCAAGAGCCCGAGTGCCTGGTTCATGCCTATTACCAGAGAATGCAGAGCAATCCGAATCTGAAGTGAGTTTCTGCGGTTGGTGTGAGCTCATTGTTGTGCTTCAATTACAGCAGCATTATCTGAGCCAAAAAGGATGGACTTCTAGATGTCAATCAACCTCCATCTAATCTTCAGTGCGCAAGCCACATTGTTGTCATATTGTCATAGGGCGCAGACTCTGGTTTTGTGAATTAGCACCTTTCATGTCCGGAAACTGCTAAACGCCTACTTTTCACCGGCACCACACTTTATTGCACAAGTCAAGTACCCATTCAGACTCTCTCCCAAGAGGTAGAAGCGTAATGCGTGGCGCATCCCAAACAGAGTTTATACAACACTTAAACTTATTCCTTGTCGCTTTTTTGCATTGAAGTGTTTCAATTGGGAGTATTTTCAGTTATGAAAACCTTCTGAACGTATGCATGGACTTTTTCCTGGCTGGTATGGAAACAACTACAACCACACTGAGGTGGAGCACCCTATTTCTAGCACACAATCTGGACGTACAGGTAAATACGAAGCCTTAACAAAAAATACAGTTACCTTTGGAATCATATTTGCGAGGAAAGCGCTCGAAATAGCAGCAACCGGAGATGCGAGCCACTTCGACAGTCAAGGACGCTATTTCAAGTCGTCGGAAATTTCGTGCGCCGGTCACCAAGAGTTGAATTTACAGAGGATCCGTTGGAGGGAGCCGTGCATTACAGCGCGTGTCAGAAGAGTACAAGGAATCCTAACAACGTGTTGGACTTCTATGTGGAAGCTGTGAGCGAGAGATATGGTTCGTGTCACGCAGAGGTAGCTGAACACAAATGTAGCTGCGCTGTGGAGCCCCTTTGAGCTATGCGGCAATTAATGGGATGACTGATAAAAAGGGCGACATAAAGCTTGCCAAAATGAAAGGCAAAATAACCACATGTATCATCTGGCGTCTCACCGATCATAGAACAAGCGTGAGCAGCGGCCCGCAGCGTCATGCCGCGTACCAGAGCGCTCCAGCTGTTTGATCCTACAAGGTGTGGATATTGCGTTCGACCAAACAGCGGCGGTGGTGTAATGGCGTTGAGCATCCTGCTCGGTGTGAGATGTGAGTCTGAGTTCCGTCTGGAGTTAGAGTTTTGATTGTAACAAAACATCGTTGTAACAGCTTACAACCTTAGCAACAGCCACGTGAGCCCGCAGAAAGCGACGTTTATCAGCTAGTCAAAAACTTATACGACACTGTAGAGCTGACTTAGACGGCAATGAATGATGTGATGAACGACTCTACCTGGAAAGCTGTCCAACTTAATTTCGAAAGAAACCGTAAGTGCTCGTATTTAATAGAAATGTTTGCAGAAGAAAATTCGAGATGAAATCCTCTCAGTCATTGGTCGTGAAGGGAAGCCAACATCTTCGCACAAGCAGAGAATGCCATACACAAAGTAAGGCTACAACAGACGTGCTTGAACATTTGAATAATTAATAGTACAATGCGGCTATGCGCCTCGACGTTTTGCTAGTTCGGGTGAATTCTTTTATTAGCTAAATTCCAGTGCTGCGATTCAAGAAATTCAGCGACGAGCAAACATTCTTCCATCGAACGTCATTCACCGAACTGTCAGGGACACATCTGTTGGTGCTAATAAAATCCCCGCAGACACACTAGTGCTCGGGGAAATTCATCAGATCCTTGCGCACTGTCCTGTCTACAAGGAGGGTCACAAGTTCCTCCCAGAACGATTTTTGATGGAGGACGGAATCACCCCCAACAAGGTCGGAATGATATTCTGACCACAATATGTTTAGAACGTATTCCAAGCATGGAACTGATAGTGAGAACAGCCTCTGTTTAGGAGGCAGTTGATCATCTGTGCCCCTTCTCGGTGGGAAAGCGACAATGCGCAGGAGAGGCACTCGCTAGAGTGGAGCTGTTCGTTGGAGTCGTCACGATGCTTCAGAATTACGAAGTGAGCTTAATTCCTTGTTTAGTGGACGAATTGAAAGGTGCCGCATGTGCTAGGTTAGAGCGTTCTGTCCGAATCGGAAGATATGGGGGCGCAAATGTGCATAATTCGTGCTCCTTCAGATCGAGCCTGTGAAAGGACGTGCACTCGACCTGGAACCGATCTATGGTGGAGTTCACGTTCCCAAGCAGCAGCCGCTCCGACTGTTCCCTGTTGCGCACTAATGGGTGTTCTAACAGACTGCGAGACAGGAACGGCTGTTCGTTTGGTTGTCTTTTAGAGGACTGGTGCTTATTGTACATAAATGTAATAGCAATGTGGAACTCATGGAACTCATATGTATCAAACGTCTTTAAAAAAAACATCTGAGTTATTAGATCCACAAGGGTCATAGATCAGAACACTGTCTATCGCATCTGCTGCTGTGCCTTACTTCCATTGAGATGACGAATGCACTCGACTCGAAACAGAAAGGTCACCGAAACTTTGGTAGGATCGGCTTCCTCTTAGTCAGTACACGCGCCGCGGCCATCGTCAACAACGTGTAGGGAGAAGTTCGCTAAGGAAATCCTTCAACTTTGCTTCGCTAATGACATCGTGCTTCAGCCCGGCGGAGCGAATGTTGGCCGACTTCGATCGTGTATGTGGGAACGTTGGACTGCAGCTGAGTCTTACGAAGACGGCGTTCATAAGAAACCGACGAGTTTCTGTCCCATTCTCACTGAACGAAACGAGGCAGGATGCTCTACGCCGTTACGCCACCGGCGCTTTTTGATCGAACGTCGAATGTGTACATGGGGACGATGAGGTGCAGCTGAATCTCACGAAATCGATGTTCTTGAGAGATGGAGTTTCTGATGCCCCGTTCTCGCATAACGAAACGAATACTCCAGCTAAGTGATCTAGGTCGTGAGATCAACATGACCAACGACCTAGCGCCGGAGCTGGGCAGAAGAAAGCGAGACGGCCTGTGGAGTTTTGAAGAGCGTCGAGGAGTTCGCGAAGCAGACGTAAAACGTCCGGCTCCGTGCCCACCTATTCGAATCCACTGGATCGCACGGCCAAGCCTTCGAAAATTGGGTGGGCCTACTGTGTAATGCGCATCGCAGACACCTGCTGAATAAAATCGTCACCGAGTGACTGGATTACCATAGGAACATCGAGGTGCCTACCGAGCACGTTGATCAAACTTCTCATTGAAAGTCCTGAACGAAGGAAACGAGGGTTTTCGGGTCCTCCGAAGGAGCAGTATATTGAACGCGAAAGAGGTGCTTGAGACGTTGATGGTACCCACTCCAGTAATTTGATGTTGGGACCACATTTCCCACAGGCGATTATAAATCACATCCAATTTTCCATCTTTTCATTCACATATTAAAAAACAAGTAAGTTTCAGCTTTAGGGGGGCCGTGGAACGCAGTTGGAGGGAGTGCCTCCTATCGCGGGCAAAGCACATCAGGTTTCTGGTTCGATTACTGCGTGGACGCCGTAGGAGGGACGAAACGCAGTCATTTATTCCTTACTCGTAACAACATACTTGCACAGACAGATGGTTACAGTAACCAACTACAATGTGAAATGCTCCAATACGGCTTAGCAAGTGAATCTAAGGATCACCGTGAAACGACAACGATCAGTGAAGTGCTACAGTACAAATCATAATACGTGAATTATCACCGTGTGACGGTATGGCAGGGCGCTGCGCCGAGACAGTCTAACCATAGGAGGAGGGAATGATCCCCTCACTGAAGCACGCAGATAGCTGCAATGCGAAGCACAACAAAATGGTGAAAGCAATCAGAGTGAACTGGGTTACTGATGGTTGGCGGGTGGATTCGGCATCTGGTCAGCAATGGCTTCCTCGGGGAACTCGAGCTCCCAGATTCGTTTCAGGTGCTTTCCTTTCACGTCGCGAGGCATTCCAAATCCGGTCATGCCCTGAAAGCAATTTTCTCTTATCAGATGCGGTTGCGGTTTATAAGTGGAGTGGGAGAGTGGGCTGATTCCATGGAGGATGCTTGAAGGATCGTGTTAGAGGGAAAAGGGTAGAACTCGTGCAATCGCACTGGGCTTAGATGTTGAGAGAGATGGAGATGTGGAGATGTGTTGTGGAGATGTTAGTCAGGCTGTATAGAGATTAGCCCAAAAGTAGGCAACCGACTGTGACTGTGACCTAACTAATAGCTTTGAGTGATCCTCCCTATATTCGAAACCACTTTGGATATGAACTGCACCTGACCTCGTCTTATGCCACAGCTTTTCAATAGCATGATAATATTGGAAACAACCCAGACTGAGACGTCAATTGGTTAACGCTGAAGATGGCGACATGATAGTGTTATGCTTCTAGAAGTTATCGAATCGACAAATAATACATATAGAATAATTATAATATTTCTCTCTGGCTTCTTTGCATTTAACCGAAAAAATCTTAAAAGAAGAAATAAAGGGTTAAAAATAGAAGCATCTTCCACCACTTTTCATAGATACCTTAAAATGTCTACCTTGTGCAACATTTTCTCAATCTTTAAATGGTCAAAAAATCAAGCAACTCCGCACTAAGTACACACAGTGTCACGTCAGTGAAGTTTCGTTCTCTGGAACGATTCCCTACTGTCACCTGATGGAATCAGTGATTCCTCACTCCAGACAAGTCTGGTACTATTAGATGGGTCGAAGGCTTGGAAGGTCTATGTGGGAAACCCAACGCAAAATTAATGTGAGAGCAAGGGAGCTGTCCGGCGTAGGGGTCTTCTGTGAAAGAGATATTGCTTTAGAAGTTTCAAGCAATGCTACATGGCTTGCTCCCAATGGCTTCACCATTGGTTGGATATCCGTTTCACGGATACACGTTATAGTTCAGTTTAACGACAAGCCCATAAAAAGGTAGGAATGTCAGCTCTGGTGAGGTATATATACCCTGTAGTAGATCCTATAACGGCTCTCTAGGGGAAGCCAAGAACATATCCAGTCAAGATGAGATGTGGCTAACTCCTCTACGCGCACGCAGCTTTGAGGTAATGGTAGAGACCAAGCTTCTCATGAAATGCACCACAGGCGAAGAAACAATGACATGTAGAAAGCCTATGCAGTTATGAAGGTTGGCAGATCTCAACGCACGCAAAACCCATTTTTCGGGGTATAGTGATCAACTACTTATTAACCTCGAAGCTTCTTGAGTGGCTCTGCGAGAAACGGCTATCGCTGTCTAATAATCAATCGTGTTGGGGTGGGACTGCACACAGCGAGATCTCCTCGAGCCTCGACGATCCGACTGTGTGTTCAGGCCGAACTGTGTGCTTTTCAGCAAACAGCACTTCCTAAGAAACGCTTCACGAAGGCCGCCGGATGGGGCACGTCATAGCGGATAGGGGTTGCCCAGCTATTTTTACAGCCAAACGAAACATGGCTGAAGAGGAGACTATCATGTTCAACTGCGCAAAGTCATGCGCCATCTTGGGGTGCGTCAGAATACTCCATTGTCCACTGCATTTCGATGCACTGAGGTTGACGAAACGATATCAGCACCTATTATTGCAGAAGAAAAAATCCTAAAGGAAGGCTTGTTCAACCGCAAAACATAAAAAGACCTGAATCCTTCCTGTGGTTTTCTAAAAGTGGTCAAGTAGTTTAAAGGATCGACGTGTATAAGGCAAGCAGCTTTATCATCTGTACTTCGCTGAAGGCGTGGTGCCCATAAATTCGACCATTAACCAAGAGGAGGGAATGCTGACTGATTTCTATCGCGTAGATGGAGGTGATTGACTAAAGCTGAGTCGAAGGAGGACGACGACCACGGGAAACGAATAGATTTCTTCTATCCCATCGACGCATTACGAAACGAGTGTCTCCAGATGCACCAGCTGTGCGCATCTAACCTAAGCCGCGTAGCTACTATTGCGTACGATCTGCATCACAAGGAAACGAGTGGCTTCTAAGAGCGCTGAGGAGATGGTGGGGAGGCCGAATAATATCTGTCATCGTGGCTTCGACTCCATCGTTCTTCTTTCTCTAGCACTTGCATTAGGGACCGGAGCCCTTCCAGTGTAGAACATCGGGTCAGCGCGCTAAGAGGACGGTGTTAGGTGTAACACGATTCAAGCGAGTGAGAGAAGTTCCGAGCTTTGCCGATGTTCACGTAGCGCACCGTCGTATCGGCTAAGTCGTCGAAAATTAGGCAAACCTGTGGAAATTTTGACTCCGCTCTCAGGAGGAGAACCACAAGTGACTGGATGTGAAACAACACTAAGGCGTTCATCAACTCATATCGAGCTTCTTCGTGAAAGCCCTGACTGGTGAATATGACACTCTTCGCGTCCTCAAAGCAAGAAAAACCTATTGGAGTACACCGGAGTGATCCGTCAACGACTTACAGCAAATTATCAGAGAAAATACAGTTGAAATCCCTGATGGCGCTGCGAAATGCTCGGCAAAATCGCTTGATAAGCCGCGCTATCAGGGATTTCGGCTGTTTTTCTCTGTTAAATTGCTGTAAGTCGTTGATGAATCCGGCCCAAGGACGATATGTTGCTAGCGCATCCTCAAATGGCACAGCATCAAACTATCAACTCGTTCGCTTAGACACATGGTTGTGTATACGGTTAGCTTAGCGAAAGTTGTTCCGGCTTTCTAAAGTTTTCTTGCGGTAGCGAACCAATCTAGAATAGAACACTGAGAGAATTATTTAATACATTGGGTATGAAAAAGAGTTCAGACTTTTCCACTGTATACCATCTGGTTAGTCACTGAAGTCAAAAACCAAATGGATGGAAATCTAAATTGAAACAGAGAATGAACTTGCCAGATACTACTTTAATCGTCTACGAAAACGTCATGATCGCTTTTCCTTTCTCGTCTGTAAATTCTTTAATGACATGCTTGGAGAAGCTTGTACCAAAGCTCTCTCGAAGGCTCTCGAAGCTTAAACGATGTCAGCATCTAAGCACGTGCTTATCAGTATGAAGCCATCATAGCCTAAGTTGCAGTCATAGCCATAATCTACCATGAGGTCTCACAAGGTGACGGGTCTTCAAACGCTACCGCAGGCGTGTTCTCTGTGCTCGTAGGGAGCAACATCTCTGAATCCACGGTTCGCACCAGCGCTTTTGATCGGGAGACATTTCTTCCGAAGAGCGACCACGTCGTACAGGCCATACTGCGTTGAGCGGCGACTGGGCGAGGCCGTTAACGAGAAGCACAATGCTATCTCTCGCGAAATGTGGGCGACAGCTGCTTGCGACTAGAAAACCACAGTCAGCCACATTCGACGGCAGCAACTATGTACTGAAAAACTCTTTCATCTTGCGAGCCTCACGAATTGCGTGGTTCTGGCAAGTGCCGAAGATCAGCACCTGTGAATCGTTGCTTCTCCGCCCACACAACGAGGACCTTCTCACCGCTATTGCTACTGGGGCAAGAATTGGTTCTTTATGTCAAACAGACACGGCACCGTCAGCGGTCACCCTGTCGATGAACTCCAAGAGAGTCCAAAGGTGAACAGCGCGAGGAAAAAACCACCTTCTGTTGTTAATGGGATTGCGAGGAAGCATTGTTCTTTGAGTTACTTTGTGGTAGGACCACACTGACAGTCTAAGTTTACGCTACTCAACTTCGGAAGCTACGCCACTGAGAAATTCTGCGCGATGAGGCCTGCTTACATCACGACAACGTCTGTCCCAACGTCGCGAGGCTGAAAATCACCTAATTCCAGAAGATCACCAAATTTGAATAGGCACAGGCTTGGCTCCTGAATACCAACCCTTTGCGAAGTGAAGCCACAACTTTGCATCAACAAATTCAGTGATCAGTGGTGATCAGCTCGAAACCGAAGTCATAAACGTTTTCGACTCGTAGTCAATGCTGCCAGGGGAGTTGAAAAGATACTGGGTCTTCACTCACATTTTAAAACAAAAATGGTGATTACCCAGTTGACTCTGATATTTAAAATTGAAGACAAAATTCTGGGCAAGATTTTTTCCTCAATCCAATGGATAGGAATCATCCATTGAAGAAGAGAAAGCGCTTAGGTGACACTTATCACTCCTGCTAAGTGTTATGCATCTGAAGAAGATTGTGATCACGCTCTGTCATGAATGCGCATGCACCTCGTCAGGTACGCGTAAGCATTCCCGTCGTCAGCTCACCAGGCGAATCTGGCAGTCCACTCGGGTTAGTAACGGAGATGCAAGCAGTACAGCACACGGACATGGTTGTTGGTTAGTTAGCGACCTTTTGGCTTTCGAACTGATTCGTTCCAGACTGCAGTCGGACTATGGAGTCGCCACCTCGTAGCTGCTCGATCGTCCAGCGTTTCCCATTGTCGGCGAATTCAACGGCCGTCTGAGTATTCCGTGGCATTCCGAAGCTGGTCTTGCCCTGTACGGAAAACAACAGATAAGGCACACAAACCGGACAAGAAACCAAAGAGACGCACTGAAATCAAGGCGGAGTGAGCCACTGAAGATCGCTTGCGGACAACGGCTCATGTAGCGTTCTAGGCTAAGTTGACAGCAGATCTCTTATGCCAATATCGAGCACGGCAGTACTACCAGCAAGAGCTACTATTGTAAATACTAATCTGCTTGCCCGATCGGACTCATGCTCGGGGACGTTCAGCACGGATATTCTTCTTTTGAAAGCATGTATGTATCACCTCCAACACAATTAGCCTTTGGATTACGGTGTCCACGAGGCATGGCATGATCTCTGACTAAATCTTGGTGAGTACGAATGCAATGGAGGCCTTCTACTCTTCCTTCTGTCTACTATTACATTTACACTCTACCTTCAGCATCTTCACCTTTCTTTCTTTATCGTTACATGCCACTCAGTAATTAAAGTACCCAATATCAATCAATATCAGCGGAATATGTCAGTTTCACCATTGAATTGAAGAGAAATGTTGTCGTCCTGAAGAAGCTTTCTGTCGGGCATTATTATACAGTATTCGTAGACATCACGGCTAGTTTGCTCTTTCATGTTAGATTTAGTCCCACTGACTCTTCAGGCTCTTCAGTCATTCTTGCTATGACAAGCCTTTGCAATCAGACTTTCGTCTGCGAGCTCGAAGCGAGCTGTGACGCGGCAGCAGTCCAGCAAAACGCCTTGAAAAAGCTGCACCTGCGTGCTGCTGCTGTAACAAACCGTTGAAATGTTCTACTGCGATTCCAGGCTTATTCCAACAGTCCAATCAATAAAGGTGGGCCGGGGGAAGAAGTGCGCCGCTCGACTGCGGTTTCCCGGAGTTTCAAGTATGTATTTTTCGAAAAAATTATTCGGCGACTATCGACACGCTGCTCGGCTCTGTTTACCTACGACTTTATCAAGTGCATGTATGAGCGATTTGCGGGAGACCGTGGAAGTTCCGAGGTACCTGGTTACAGAGACACCATGAGCACGGCTGCCTTCGAACAAAGTGAACCACAAACGTCGTGGAAGGATCTTGGATCAAATGAACAGCCCAAGGAAGCGATCGGGGCTTCACTGTCGGCTGAATAAGGGAGAATACGCGTTGCTTACTCTTTGGGAGTCGAACTGATTGGTGCCACTCTGCAGCGGGACGATGGCATCCGTCTGCCTTAACTGGCGCAGTGTCCATCTTCCTGAAATAAAGATAAACATTGAAGTTTTCGATGTGAATGGGTAAGTGATAGGTGTATTTGAGTGCAGGTAGCGCTACGCATGTTGGAGGAAGTCCACAGCTGGGACTCCTCTCTCCTCCTTCATAACACTTATAGCATTTGTACAGTGGCTTTTAAAATGGAAACGTTAGGCACGGTTGCATACATCATAGCTACAGAAGGACAACTAGGTTTCCTACGGCTACGGTAAAGCTACCATTTGTTGGATCCCGGGCCCTAGACTTGCACCCGCGTGTTTGGTGAGCAATCCACAAGCGACTATGACCTGATGGAACGTCGTCGAACGAGGTGATTTGGGCGCGCGTTAGGTGCTGTCCAATTGCACAAAGGTCGCTGCAGTAAGCAGTCTTGTTCCAGACTTATCTTGTACACCGACGTAAGGATAAGGGTTTCTTGGAACTCACTACGCCGGCCAATCTAGGAAGGCACATACGCTTGTGAATATACAGGAAATTCGCCTTGTAGGCCTAAAATCAAAGGTGCTTCTAACAAGAGTTCGAAAGCATAATGAAAAATTTGGATGTGGGCTTGGAGAGTGGCGCAGCTGGAGTAAGCCTGGTTTTGCGCATCACAAAAATTGATTTTAAGTTCTTTCGCGCCAGGGAAAGCCGCTCTTCAAAATTTTTGGTGGTGAACTAACTAGCACCGGAACTCTCTGGGAAGGATAAAGTACTGACTTAGTCGTTTGAAGGAGACCAGTGGTGAGAAGTATAGATTCAAGGAATCCGCACGAGATATTGCGGGAGTAAAATACTTCCAGGAGGGGATAATTGAAACGGACCCTTACTTCTCTCTATTCTTTCTGCTTTGACTCTAGAAATTACCTGGGAGGGTTGCTGATTGAGTAACTGCGCTAGAAACGGAAATCTTATGCTGATACGCAAGCCTCGCATGCGGATGGATTTCTCAACGACTTCTACAGAGGTCGGGTCGGCAGCTTGCCGTAAGAGATGATCACCGCTGTACATTTTGTTTCCTCTGTTGAGAGAGAAGCAAAACACAAGTAAAACGGAAAGGCGCTTAATAAGCAACAAGCATAAGCAGAGAAGCAGCGAAGTGTCCTACCATCTTTCGTCCTCCTCTCGTTCTGGTCGGTGCTAGGAACTTCAACAGCAGCAATTTTAAGTGCAGAATCTGAAACTTCGCTTTGGGCATCGTTAATGTGAAATCGCACTCATTTTTGACCATTCTAAAAAATTTTTAAGTGTTAGCAATTTTTGATTTAGTGATGAATCATCTGCTCTGAATGGATCCGAACAATAAGATAGTGACGTTTTCACATTCCTTCTCCTAACTATAAGTTATACAGCAATGGGGATCTTGAAAATATAGCGGAACATAATTTCAACTGTCCAGGTTCCAAGCCAATGACTTTTTGAACTTCTAACTTCGTGTAAGGAGGTGAAATTGACCTCCTTTACCATCGAGGAGGCGCAGGTTCTTCTTTCAACAGAACAATCTGGGCAACGGGACCTGGCAATCTGATAGTCTGGTAATGATCAGGACGTAATGCGCAGGGGCACAACTAATACTGACAAACGGGCAACCGAAACGGTGCGCGGAAACTCACCGTTGGTGGCGGATACAGTCTGGGGCGAGGCCATGGTTCGAAGTGAGCTTCAGCGAGTCGAGCGGGATTCGCCGCCCCTGACCTCCTTCCGCCGCTTCTTGTCGCCCTCCGTCTCCTCCGCCTCTACCGCAAACACGCGGCGCCTCTGTCGCCCTCCGCCGGCGCCCGGGCTCCGTGTGATCAGTTTGCACTGATCTCCACGGAAAACCCGGCAGTGAACCGGCGTCTCTCCGGTTCCGCTCCGTCTGTCGCCTCTCCCACCGCCTCCACAACCCTCGAGAGCGATGACTCACTCCCGGGCTTCTCCCAGCTGCGTACCATTGTTTTCGCCATTGCCTTGTGTCATAAATCGTCAGCTGCCACACACGTAGGACGAGGCAAAGGCTGCTTGCAGGAAACCTGGTGATGAGGACGTTCAACAGCTGGCATGATGACGAGATTGTCTAGAGCCGCCATGCGAAACCTCTAGCATCCCAGCTATTTCGAAACAACGACTCAAAAAATCTAATTTTGAACGAATTCGGTTTAGGAGAAAGGAGAACGATCAAGGGCGACGTCAGTCAGTCCCTTTTGAGGTGTGCCACGCATGCATCACCTACGGAATATAGTGCAGGCAGTTTATAAGCGTATTTGGTTCACACAATGACTTGCGTGCTAGTCAATGAAGAAGTCTGTGTTTATCCTTGCCAGTCCAGTCTGGCACCAATTCAGCGACCCCAGGGAGATGGAAGGGTTGGCTGGCCTAACCGGGAAATCCGAACCGAAAACCTGGTATCGGGTGCACGCGGCAGCTGGCACCTGCTCCGACTGCGCTGCCACACGAACATTTCGAGGTGATACCTAGCTAACAATGATAATAAGAAAAATATTTAGATAGTAATGCAAAGTAGAATCCAATAATGGGGACAATACTGCTAAGGAGGTGCTTACTCTTTTTCTTTCTTTGACCATCAGACGACCAGATGACTTCCTAGTGTAGTTTTTTTTCGCCAAGAAATTCAATTTAATTTTTCATGCACTAACAAGGAAACAAAGCAACATAAACAATTTTCATGACAAGTGGGGGATGCTTTTTAATTAAAAATGGATCCCCTTCTGAGCAAGCTTTACGCCTTTGAAGTGAAACTGAACATCTTCCAATTTTAACGACATTCCTTCAGATTAACTAGAGACATTCCGATACAATTAGAATAATTTCTCATTCCAAGAAAACTTAGTGTGTTCTTTCCATTTTTTTATATTCGCCTGCCACAATGAGTGAACACATTACTTGTGGTAGGTAAAAATAAATAAAATAATATATAATATAAAAAACATGGGGTAAGCAGTGAAATAGTTTGTCGTAATCTGCACGAAGGTAGAATTCGTTGTGTTGAAGAAAAAGATCGCGTATGTTGATCGTGAAGTTTCGGACGACAGCACGGCGCAAACATTATAGTTGAATGAAGCTTCTGTTTCTCCACTTGCATATGAATGCCACAGTTCTCCAACAGCTTTGCTAGAATAAATGTTATGGCCTTTGAAAGAGCGTTTACATCACGTTTTTAAGGCATGAACTTGTGTCTTCTACAAATTGCATGCTACGCTAATTATAATAGTATTGGACATGTGTTTTTTATAAGCATGAGTACAAGCAATGAAATGTTTGGAAGCACCTTATATCAGCGGTGTTTATCTTCCCGTAAAAAGCAGAAAATTGTCGATGTATTTCACCCGCAATTGGCAAAGGGGACGATATCTGTGCTGTCGTTTCCTGCCTCACTCTTGAAAAACGATTCTGGCCCTAACACCACCTCCAAGTTCGCTACCCGTCTTCCATTGATTTCCTTTGATTAAGAACCGTGTTTTGCGACGTCGCCCTTGCGAGAGATGGATCGGTTATTCATCAGGCAATGACTAGCCAGAAAGATCAGTTAGTCGCGCCTCGCAGCGAAGCTGGACTGATCGCTAGGAAATACAGGGTGCGCCATAAATATGGTCACTTTTTCGCGCGTCATTTTTTGTATTTGTTTGTTAACGTTTTCATGTTTCCATTGTTTCTTCGAATTTCACGTGTCATCTTAACCGTATATAGTGTTTTTTGCATCTCCACTCTGCTTCTATCAGAAATTGTAAAGTCTTGTTGTCAAAGAAGCGCAATCTTGGATCCGAGAAGGACAGGACTTTCTGTTCCCAAAATCGCTCGTCTGCTGAAGCTGCACAAGATGACAGTCTATCGCTGTGTGGAACGTAACTCTCTCGTTGATTGTTCCCGACGTGGCTGCCCGGTATCCGTAGCTACGAGCAGTCTTTGAAAAATCGTGAAAGATCAATTCAAGTGGAATCCAGGCCGCAGCATGAGAAAGATGGCATCCGAGCTCAAAGTATCGGCTACGACGATGAAGCGAGTTGCTAAGAATGAACTTGGACTATACCCCTACAAGTTCCGTCAACTGCACGGACAAATGCCTGCACAGATGGAAGGAAGAGGAAAAAAATGTTTAAGACTCCTCGAGCGGCACGACCACTGCACGACGCTCTTCACTGATAAGAAACTTTTCTCAATTGAGCAGCATTTTGACCGCCGAAACTCGCGGTTATTGGCTGAAAGTGGTGAGGATGCAGACACCGTTAACAGAAACTCTCATGCAGCTTCCCTGATGGTTTGGGCCAGCGTTTGCGCCACAGGACGGAAACGATTGGTTTTCGTTGAAAAAGGAGCCAAGGTCAACACCAATGTATACGTGAACGACATTGTGATGAAGGAGTTGCTTCCCTAGGCTCAAAGACACTCTGGAAATACAACATGAACCTTTCAACAGAACGGTGTACCCGGTCATAAGTCCAAGAAGACGCAGGAGTGGTGCGCAAGGAATCTTCCCAACTTCATCGCTGTTTCTGAATGGCCGACAAACTCGTAAGATTTGAGTGTTATGAATTACTGCGTTGGTTCATTCTAGAGGGTGAAGCCTGCGCTAAAAGGCGCACTACGATTCGAGGATTGAAATCTTCACGGGAAAAAGCATGGAAGGAAATTCCGCAAGCAACCTTGCGTGCCGCCGTTGAGTCCTACCCTAAGCGTCTGAAGGTTGTCATTCGTGCCAGGGAAGATCATATTAGATGATATCCATTTTGCGTGTTAACTAGATTGTTAGTAAATTGTTGAGGAAGTTTCGCTATTCCCTGAAAAATTCCCCGTGAGTAATTCGCTTTTTATTGAGTGACCATATTTATGGCGCATTGTAATGGGTGTAAGGAATGTAAGATATAATAGTGTAGATTAAGGGATAAAGGGATTATCCTAGGTAAGATCTGTTCCGCTATGTACTACGGTCTTGCCAGCCGACCCAACAGTCGAGATGTGTATAGCGATATCGTAGGGAACACAACAGCGGCCCAAGGTCAAGCGGGTTAGACACCGATAAATCCCATCTGTTATCGGACCACCCGCGCGAGGCTGTTTAGGAAAACACCGCCTACGGAACGGAATCTAGGAACGGCAGTGGACACCCGATCGTCACCCAGGCCACCCGGCCTGTCCCCTTCTTCCCTGGTCTCCTTCTCTATTTGGGCCCCATTCATTGTCCATCTTGTATCCATCTTGTCTCTAGTTAATAAAATGTATGCTACTATAATTGTTCTGTCATAAATTAGAATTATAGTATAAAAGATTAAGGAAGGGACAAGGCTAATATCCGGCTTCCTCAGGTGCCGCAACACTACAAATTGGTTCTACAAACCCTGAGGAACCGAAGATATTATATGGAGGTCCCGGACGAACTTTTAATAATCCGTAAAGTAACATATTATATGGAGGTCCCTCTCGAACTTTTTTATAACCTTGCAATTTTTACCACCTCTTGTTTAATTTCTTTTTTTTTGTTTTGCATGTTAGGATCGTAGAAACTAGTCATTTCTACGACCGAACATTGCAATAAGATAATTACCCCACTTTTGCTTGCTAACTTTGTATGAACTGACTATTTTTACAGCTTAGCATAGCATCAGCTCTCTTACTGTAAATCGTTCTGGTAGAAACTACTTGAAAATTTAAAAATTTTAATAGTAACTATTTTCTCCATCTATAACACTTTCTTGTTTACCATATTCCCAAAAGGAGGTTCTTAAATATAAAACCGGCCATTTCATATTCATCCCTCCTTCCCTTCTCTGACGTTCAAATTTCAATAGGAAAATTTTTTCAGATCCATATCATAGTTTTGCCTGACGCTAGTCGTCGTTTTGAAAACTCACCGCCTTAATTTTTTGAATACTCTGAGTCCCTTCTCGGATAAGAAAAGGGAACAACCTAAAATAGCACTCTGTGTCCTCGCTTCCGGTAAGGAAAGGAACACGCTAAAGAAAAAAAGAAAAGAAGTGCGCTAGAATTATGAATTCCTGGAACACAGAAGAAACGAACGTACGTACTCATTGCACCACAAATCTGTAAAGTAAGTGCCGGCATTAGAGCGCCAACAAAAATAAAGGGCAAAACACAAAATATGATACTGGGATACATCTGATAAAACACTTCCACCCTCTGTTTTCCTCATATCTCTTCCATTATCCGCAAGGATAGATAGTTTTCTATTCCGCCGTTGTAATAACCTTTAGAGATAAGTACAAAAGTACCCTCAACACCACCACCAAGGACGTCAGATCGCAACGACCAAATCTACCGACTACAGAGCAACAACCGACACCAACCGTGACGTTTACCTTTTATTTCTTGTTTTTATTCTTTATTTTTTACGACAGAATTTCACGGTCTCTATATTTTTCCATTTAAAAAAAAGAAACAATGGGCTCCCAATCAGAGAAGTCAGAGGAAGAAGTTCTTCTCAATACTTTTACTGCACTAACACTCACCGATGAAATCAAGTCATTACAAAAAAGAAATACACCTACTGCGAAAATCCGTCACCAAACTAAACATCAAAACCAAGAACCCTCAGTTAACATCTAAGAAAATAAAAGGGGAAAATTTGAATACAGAGTTTCCCCAAACGCCCTATTACTGTGCACACATGAACACCCAGCTACCACCGTTTGCCACACCTAATTATATGAAAAGACCCTACTTCACTAATTACAGCGCACCACCGCCATTCTTCCCCGGAAATAGTTACCACACTCCGGTAAAATATTTTAATAACTTCATGACACCACCTCGTAGCTACTTACTCCCTGCTTTTCCTAACCAAAATGCCCCAAACAATAGGAAACCACACATAATTTATTTCTCATCAGTAACGCACCCTCAGTTTATTCCAACATCACCGTACTCTTTGCAAAAAAACCACTAATTTGGAGTACCTAATACCCAAACCTCTTCATCTTTAAGCTGCGCATCTAAGTACCCACTGTGCAAGATAAATTAAGCGCGCATAGTACACAACGCACCAAAACCAACGCCTACAGGCATCGACAGCGATGAATACAATTAGCTAGTACCGCTATGGTACAAATGCAACTCTTAAAGTGCGATGTCATTTTTCACATTACCTAACCACAGTTTATGGAGTACTCACTAACTTCTCATCAGGCTATCCATTACGTATAGCACTGAGCGTGAAACCGAACGACAACGTCGTTCCTTTACTCATCAAGCAAAGGAAACTCTTCCTGCTCCGTAATTACATCATATTGTCGTTGAAACGAGGAATGCAAAACTCTCACTCACGAATCAACTGAACAAGAAAACAGCCTGCGTACAAATCAGTCGTTGCTCAAAGCACCTGCCTTGGTTGTTCCATGATCCCTACACCAAGGGGAAGAACGACAAAGAAAAAAAACAAAAAAACCACCCGACATTGGTTAGCTGTTTTCCTTGACTCGAACGTTGACAAGCGACGAAGAGTGCTGCATTCCTCATCTCAGCCTTATATCACCTCTTTCTGGCGGGAGAAGTCTCTTTTTACACAATATTCATATTCCCCATGTTTCCAGCTCAATCTATAGGTAATTCCGCCGATGTGTAAGGTAATAAGTATACTCCATTAAACAAACCATTCATTAACCAATGACAACGCATCATAGAGACGTACTCATTTTAGAAGTTCATCGCAGTCAAACCCACGCATTGCTTTTGGAACGTTGTCGAGTATGCGTTCAAACACTCAATATAAGCATTCACTTGCTTCCCCTATAAACTGCTTCGTTTTCACTTAAGCTTTGCACAACCCTCTTTACCTACTGTTCAATAACCAAATTTTTAATAGAAAATACCCAGATTCTATGCATTTATTATTTATCTCTCGCTTCTAGTAGCAATACACGCGCAGAACCTTCAAAACACCAAATTTTGTTGTAATCCATTTACACCTTTCTTCCCTCTATTTTTTCTTTTCTTTTCCCTTGGAATAAACTCAAAAAAAATTTCTAATTGAATTTTTTTTAACATTCCAGTTCTAAATGTTGAAATCTAAAAATTATTTCCAGAAGTCCAGTACTCGTTTCAACCACCATTCACCTATACCTCCGCAGCCGACATCAACCACATTGCTGACAACTCAACATCGACACCATCAGATTGCCTCAGCTCTTACCCCGGTCTCCACTTATTCCACCCTGGAAACCTTAGTGTCCCGGGGACCGGGACTTTTAAACGATGGCGGATGTAATGGGTGTAAGGAATGTAAGATAATGAGTGTAAGGAATGTAAGATATAATAGTGTAGATTAAGGGATAAAGGGATTATCCTAGGTAAGATCTGTTCCGCTATGTACTACGGTCTTGCCAGCAGACCCAACAGTCGAGATGTGTATAGCGATATCGTAGGGAACACAACAGCGGCCCAAGGTCAAGCGGGTTAGACACCGATAAATCCCATCTGTTATCGGACCACCCGCGCGAGGCTGTTTAGGAAAACACCGCCTACGGAACGGAATCTAGGAACGGCAGTGGACACCCGATCGTCACCCAGGCCACCCGGCCTGTCCCCTTCTTCCCTGGTCTCCTTCTCTGTTTGGGCCCCATTCATTGTCCATCTTGTATCCATCTTGTCTCTAGTTAATAAAATGTATGCTACTATAATTGTTCTGTCATAAATTAGAATTATAGTATAAAAGATTAAGGAAGGGACAAGGTTAATATCCGGCTTCCTCAGGTGCCGCAACACTACAAATTGGTTCTACAAACCCTGAGGAACCGAAGATATTATAGCATCCTGTACATATATCAACGGACACCACATCGTTAGGCTGGCAAAGCCATTAAAGATTGGATTATAAAGAAGGTTTAAAAGAAATGAAACTCAGGGAAGAATGGCATGACGAGTAACGTAATGGGAACTATAACGCTTTCATGTCAAATTGGACACATTTCAAATCAAAATGAACACTGTTCTAAGCAATTTGAGGCTTTTGAAATTAAACTGAATCCAAATCAAAAATACAATATTAATTCGTAATTCTTCCACATTAAACTGGTCTCCAAAAATGTTAGAACAGTTTTTTTTTGCTCAAAGAAACTTTAGTGTAACTTTCTTTGAAAGTTTTTAATTCAACCGCCCCAATAAGTGAACGCATTGTTCAGGTCTTTGGGATCTTTTTCCTTATTTTTTAAGGAAAACTAACGGGCTGAATTTCGTTTTAAAGCGCAGGATGGCAGCAAATATTTAGTATGTGAAAAGGAGAGATCGCGCTAGGCACTCGATTAGATCGCGATTCGATTGTTGGAGAAATTCTGCTTGCGTGGACTTACACAGATGTAAGCGGAAACGCCCAATCCTCACACTGTGCTTCAAGTAAGCAGCATTTACACAATCAATCAAAAAATCGTAGCGATGCAATCGAGCGGATGATGCGATTCTTCCTTCACTACAATAAATGATTGTTGACTTTTTACGCTTAGAACAAAATTGAGGGTCATCATTTTCCCTTAAAAATAGTTTGTTTTTATGAATTTTTAAACAATGCTTATTGACTGGTGACAGTATTGACACTTACTGACGCAGATGAATTAAAAATTTCAAATTAAACAAAAAATTATTCTAGCGGTCTCTAGTTCAATCTGTAAGGAGCTCGTTTAATTTAAAAGATGTTCAACTTCATTTCAAACGTTAGAACAGCGTTCGGTTTGATTTCAAAAGCGTGTAGTTTGATTTGAGAAATATCAATTTTCACGCGAAAAAGATATATGACCGCTATAATGGCATGTGAAGTCCTAGAACAATAACGGCTAAGCAAACATGAATAAGTTTCTTTTTTCATTGCAGAACAAGAAGAGAATTTAGAGGCGCATCAGAACGGTATAAATACGCCTCCAAACTTTCTTAGTAAAAAATGCTAAAATTCTAATTTTTCGTGGTAGAGTAGGAATTCATCTGACAATCAGTTTATCAGTTGTCGTATTGCTGTAAAAAGGGAATCGAAAACCGATTGTAAGGAAAGTACGCCGGTGTCAAATAAAACAACTCCGCCATTGCCGGTCCCAAGCTCGGATGTGAAAGGAGGAGGGTTGGGCGACGGGCCAGCAACCCGTCCCCGTAAAAACCCATTATGCTACAGAAACGACGAACTACATGGTCAAATAAAACGTGGTAAAGCGGCGCATCTAATGATGTGATGGTTTTTTTCATGTTGCTGGTTCCTCGATAAGTCGTTCAATAGAATTTGTGAAGTAGACAGGCAGCAGAAATGTTTTTCGTTCATTTTGCAATGAAGTGAACCCATACGCCTTGACTTCTTTCCGCACCGAGGGTTGAGGACTTCCGAGCATGTTTATTTCGCACCCGGTAGAGCTCGGCCGCCGACCGCATACCAGCAGAACACATTCCACTTTGCAGAGAATTTCCTGAAGTAACCATTCGGTGTAGCAGATCTGCAGGGAAGCATGCCAAGAATACTACTTGCTTTGGAGATTTTTGCTCACTTCTTGGCCCTATCCTCCAACAGAACGCAATAGACCATGACAGAGTTTAACGGTGGATTTTATGATTCTACGCTCGTCTTCGCTGTGTCAGATGATGTCCGATGTTTGCAAAAGGAGAGCCATGAACGCCACGCCACACCCTGAACGTCACGCAACTTCAAGATCAAGCCATCCCAAGCTTCTGCTTAAGATCTGGAATTTCTCTGAATGCGGCGATAAAACAGGAACTGTAATACTTGTAAAGAGTACATATGAAAACATTACTGGCAAACCGAGATGCAACACGTGCACAAAAAATCAGCACCTATCTGACAAAGGTCACAACAGACCATGTCAAATTATACAGGGATAAACAACAAACAGCAGCGTTGACTAGATGTCTTCTTCTTCTTCTTCTTCTCCTAAGCGTTTAGTCCCGCGCAGTCGCAGGGTCCGCTGTTCTTGTGATCTGTCGCCACCTCATCCTATCAAGAGCGTAATCTGCAATGGCGCCGACTTCGGCGAGATCTCACTTGATGACGTCCTTCTATCATTTCCTTGGGGCTCCTCTCGGACGCTTTCCGGGACTAGATATCTAAATCTCTGATTTGAGTGATTCAATAAACTGTAGATCAGGGCGGGCATCTCTCTTTGGCCGCTGTTAAGTCTTTTTCACCACTACGGTAATGACCAGCTCCATGGGAAACTGACCCATGGAAAGATTTTGACGAGGTGAGACCACTATGAATCGATCGTCCCCGAAATAAAGCAGCTTTGCTGAGCTGGTCACGTGTAGGTGCTCCGTGGGACTTCAGCGCAGTGTGTACGACTACAGAGATATCACAGGATAAACAGAGAATTCGGTCAGTGATCAGAAACCGTTGCCTTTTCCCAGAGGATTGACCGAGTTGTGTCGACTCGAACGATCGAGAAGGAAAAGTTGGCTAATAGTTCACATCTTCGGAAGTTCAGTACTTCCCTCTTTGAGCAACACAGCTCTCAAAAGCCTTACACAATTCTTTTTTTTTTCGATTTGCGAAAGCACGGGTATCGCGTTGTCGGACCGAGCGGCCGCTGGCCTCTGGGGTGAAGCATCCAGTGACGGTAAGTCCGGTGGCCGGAGTGGGTAGGGCAGGTCATCAGCGGCTTTCTTACACAGTGCTCAAGAGGGCGGTTCATGGGGAGCGTCGAGCGCTCATTCTGAACGAGATGACCGAGGGCGCAGGGATGGGCTATCCAGGGCTGCACAATTTTTGTATGTTGATTACCGGTTCAATGCATTATTCATGAGGAGGTAACATAAACAGAAAAAGGAACACCAGGCGAGATCACCTGGTGTCTACCTCGACCATAAATGATCGCAAAAAGTAAGGCTGCTGTTTCTTAATAAGATTCTCATCAACAGCTATTAACACCAGCATTGCTTGCTGTCCTAGACTGCCCGCGCCGATGGTGTAAAGCGCAGTATCCCGCCCAAAAAGCGGAAGGGTACGAGTTCGAGTCCCGCAAAGAACTTTGGTCGTAACTAAACATCCATCTAGCAGTTTATAACCTCCAAACAGACGCTGTTAACAAAACGTGTAAAACATCGTTTCTAATCTTATCCTGTTTAAATACTGTTTCTGCATAAATTCCCCTCATTCCAGCAACCCTACCCACGCTACGTCGAAGCAGACGGACAAATCATCTAGTGATGATTTCGTTGAAACGCTCAAGAACCGTGCAATGCTGATCTGAACAAGCTTAAATGTGTAGAAGAATAAGTAGCGAATAGTAATAGCTTATTGTTTTCAATTCACAATTTTTTCTATGAGCATGAGAACCGAACTTGTACTGTGTAGCACAGGCCGAAACAATGTCGAAGCTCGTAAGAAAGCGGTAAAAGGCCCCACAAGAAGTTTCCAGCAGGTTGCAGTAGGATCAGCCCACTATTTAAAAGCACCCGTCGAGGCAAAAAGAGCATATGATCAACAAAAATCTTTTTTCCTCTTATTCTTAGCTCTTGGAACCTGTAGCCGGAGTATCCTTTGCATCAGCATCTCTGCCGCTATGGGCGTATCTTTTGATCAAAGCCAGAAAAAGCCGTGATTTCCCGGCTCTTGCGTCTTTTGAATATAACTCGCCAAGAATTCGTTCATTTCAAAAACCAAGGTTATATTTGAGCTCAGGAGCTTGAGATCTATCGTTTGGTGTGTATTGCTCGTATGAAGCCAGAAAATGTCTGAAATTGAAAACCTGCGCTCCATTGCGAAGGGCGGTCGCGGGCGAGTTGTCGGTCGCAACTCGTCGAAAACCGTTGCATGCTTATAATTCCTCCAGTTTGAGGTTTTTTAAGAAACGGTTGGCACCGTTCGATTCGCCTCGTTGAGTTCCACACAAACATATATACAATTTCGCCAGACCATCGCGTTTTCGCAGAGGGTGGCCAAAAATGACTGGAGCAGACTTCTTGCAATTGGAGAAGCTTATTTTTCAGGATTTGCATGTTCTTGGAGTATATCAAGCATGGCGTAAAGTGTCCTGTCAGACCAGGAATCTTCTGAGAGTGCGCCGTGCACAAAGCATATGGGATCGAACCTATCAATCGAGTGAGCGCAACAGCTTGTAAAGTGGTGGGCGTTTGGAGAGTTTATCAGAAATTCCCGGCCGCCCTGTTCAGAAATTGCTGTACTCAGGTTCAGCTTCCAGTTTAAAGCGGCGGACGATAGCGGTTGAAGTTTCCTGCGCTCTTACTCGCCCATATTTCAGTTTTTGACACTCGCAATGGTACCGTTCTGTTCAGCATGAAAAGTATTATCGAATGGTGTAAATTTCGACCGATTTTGGAAGCATCGATTTTTTGACAGTTTCGCATCGAGGACGAGGCCGCTTGAGGCCGCGGCTGACGGACGATGACGTCATTGAAAATCGATATTTCCGAACCGGGTCAAATTGGACACCATTCGATAGAGCTTCCCGTGCTGAATTGAGTGATGTTCTTGAAAGAGGGAACACTGTAATCTGGTCGAGCAAGAGCGAGGAGAACATCGACCGTTGTTGTGCTCAATTGCATGCGCGGGTGTGTTCTGAGCGCTATAACTCTGTCATGTGTGAACATTTCCGGTTGCACCTCGGGTGTTTTGCAGACAGAAAAATGTTCTAGTAGGTCGCTTGAATACAGCAACGCAGCTTATCATCATTTTCATTAGCGTCTGTCCCGCTTGGTGGCAGGGTCCGCTCTTCTGGTGTGGTGACGCCAATTCTCCCGATCAAATGCTTGATCAGGGTGCACACCAGCCATCTCTAAGTCCAAGCGCAACGTATCTAGCCAACGTTGCTTCGGGCGTCCTCTGGGCCGCTTTCCAGGGACCACAAGATTCAGGCCAATCTTACACACGGTGTCGTCGTTAGCGCGAAGGACGTGGCCGTACCATCGAAGACGAGCTTCGCGCAGCTTCTCGGATATCGGGGCGACACCGAACCTCTGTCGTATGGTGTCGTTACGAACGCGGTCCAAACGCGTAGCTCCTGCCGTCCACCGTAGCATCTTCGTCTCCATTACACTGAGGCGGCTTTCAACTTCCTTCGTCACGGGCCAGCACTCAGCACCGTACGTCGCTACTGGGCGGACTACTGTTCTATAAACCTTCGATTTGAGGTGCTCAGGTATTGTCCTGTCGCAAAGCACCCCAGTCAGCGAGCGCCATTTGGACCAGGCTGCACTCACACGCGCATTCACCTCCATCTTTAACACATTCGCGACAAGAGTGTTCTCGCGCACAATGCGCGCGACGGCCCGCTGCCTTGTTGGCGCGCGCGGGTGCCCGCACATTTGTGTGGGCATCGTCCCTCGCGAGGTGTTACTTTCTGTAAGTAAATTTCAGTCGATCTTTGGAAGAAGATCTGGACATTGGTTTGTTACTATAATTTGGGAATTTGAAAGGAAAATCGAACAAAAACATCAAAAAAAGAAGTTCTTCCCAAAAAATTCCCGTCCACACATATGAGTGGACACCGTCCGTCGCGCCCTCTTCGCTGTCCACTCATATGTGTGGACATTGTCGCGAATGAGTTAAGCTGCCATCGGACGTGACTGTTGACCCAAGATACTTGAAAGATGTCACTCGTGAGAGCTCAGTACCATCGATCTTAATAGATCCGTGCTCATTCACATCCGTCGTCAACTATTCCGTCTTTTTGACGTTTAGCTTGAGACCGAACAATGCCAAGCGATCGCACCACGCCTGTGCCTGTCGCTCGAGTTCGGTTTTGTCTTCGCATGCAAGCATGACGTCGTCAGCATATAGCAGCGTCCAAGGTGCCGCCATTTGGAGATCTCGTGAGATTGCATCCATCACGACCACGAAGAGCAGTGGGGATAGCGCAGATCCCTGATGCACCCCTACAGAGATGGGAAACTCCATCGAGGTGCCCGCTGGCGCTCGCACTCGACTCCTTGGGCAAGAGTATAGAATGCGCACCCACTCAATAAGCTCTTCAGGGATACCATGTTGTCGCAACGCGTACCATATAACATCTCGCGGAACGCGGTCGAAGGCCTTCTCCAAGTCCAGGAAGGCAAAATGCACCGGTTTCTGTTTCTCGCGGTGCTTCTCTAGCAGAAGACGAACGGCGTGAATGGCATCAACGGTGCCACAGCCAGATACGAAACCACACTGATTCGTGGAAAGCTGTACGACATCCCGGATACGTCCGTCGACAATTCGCTCAAAGATTTTCATGGTGTGCGAAAGAAGACGAATTGGACGGTAACTGGCGCAGTCTGCAGGACTGCCCTTCTTCTTCCAAATCGGGATGGTCGTGCTTTGCTGCCAACCGTCAGGCACTTTCTTCTCAGCAACAACCTGATTGAAAAACGCAGTCAGCCAGTCAGCAGGGCACCAGCCCTTCGACTTCCACAGGTCAGCTGGCAGGTCATCGGGACCAGTGGCTTTGCCTGACTTCATCTTCCTCAGAGCTGCTTCAGTTTCGCTCACTGTGATCTTCTGAACGGGACCGTATACAGGTGACGCAAAAGGAACAGCAGGATGTTCAAATTCTACATTCGAGATTTCCTCGAAGTACTCGCGCCATCTCTTCACAGCCCTCTTACGATCCATCAGAAGATGACCGTTCTCGTCGTTAATGCCAAAGAACTTCTCGATGTCTTCTGCTTGGCGACAGCGAGCTTTGGCGAGTCGGTAAATATAACGCTCACCATCGCGCGTTTCCAATTTTTTGCTGACATCAGCGTAGTACGCGGCTTTAGCAGCGGCCACTGCCTTCTTTGCCGCTTTCTTTGCTTCTCGATAGTTCCGCCAATTATGGACTGTTTTATCACCGATAAACACGTGATAGAGCCGTTTCTTTTCTCGGACTTTCTCTCTGACATCATCAGTCCACAGCCATGCCTGCTTGTCGACCCAGCGTCGTCCAGGCTTCGCTGTGCCGAGTTCAAGGCGTGCAGCCCGAGTTATCGCATCGGTAGCGTCCTTCCAGGTTTCGTCGACAGTTGTCACTGTCGGCAACCGAATGCGAGAAATAACTGCCGCTTCCTTCTCTTTCAGTCGCCACCATTTGATTCTAGCCGACCCACATCGCTCGACATGTTTACACCTCGAAGGTGTGATCTTCAGCGAGCAGATCAGTGGACGGTGTTGCGTGGCAACCGTCTCATACGGCACGGTCTTCGCGTCTGTGCCAAGGCCTTGGTCGCGACGCCTAACAAGGACATAGTCAATCTGCGTTTTAGCATTCCCGCTATAAAACGAGATGAGGTGGGAGTCACGCTTTCGAAATTTGGTGTTCACGATGGTGAGGTCATGTGAGTCTGCATACTCAAGTATACGCTCACCATCGGCGTTGCGCGACCCATATCCAAAACCACCATGACAGTTGTAGCCGTCTTTCGTTGCTCCGACGTGACCATTAAGGTCACCTGCCACAACAACCATATCTTGTGATGGTACTTCCGCTGTCTTCTCATCAAGCAGGGACCAGAACTCGTCCTTGGTTTGCTCGGAACAGCCTGTCTGCGGAGCATACGCAGAAAAGAAATGGCATCGTCGCTCTTCTACGGCGACAACGATCAAGCGGTCATCGAAACGTTCTACGCTTGCAATCGCGTCACGGAAACGCTCGGAGACGATCACACCGACACCACTGGTTGTCCTGGGACTTCCACATAGAACGGCCTTGAAGCCACGTCCTATGTCCCTTGACTTGCTGCAGGACCACCTCGTCTCCTGCACCGCACAGAAATCTATCTTTCTTCGCTCCAGTGCTTCTACCAACTCGCACGAGCGGCCCGTCAACGTACCCACATTCAACGTTGCTACGCGGGTCTTGCCTACGCTACGGGACTTTCGGACTAGCTCAGTTGCCCCCCGATGCCGTCCTCGCATCAGGGACCCTCGCACACTTTTCACACTCGCCGGGCTTTGCGAGTGCGCGTCGACTCCCGCGGACGCCGTAGCACTATCTCGAGAACTCTGTAACGTCATCAACCATATGATGTGACACAGGATGTTCGTAGGCCGGCCTGTCACTAGGGCCTGTCGCCTGCATTTGAATGTCCGTGTTTGGCTCGGCTTGCAAAAGTAAGCAGTTTCCAGTGGCACCACGTGGAGGAACGGACATCGCCACCAGCAACGCAGCTTATGATTCTACAAAGTTAGAGCGGTGCAAATATGTAGGTTAGCCTTGTGTAACACGATTTTTTCCAACTTCAGTCGACTCATGCAGGAAGGCGCAGAGAGCTAACGGCCTACAAATGAGCAGGCGAGCAGAACACTTAAGGTGCTTTAAGAAAACGTGCTCACAACTCCCTAGCTGATTAAACTGCTTTGGCCCCCTGCCATTTTGGGGCGGCGGACGATAGCGGTTGAAGTTTCCTGCGCTCTTAGTCGCCCATATTTCAATTTTTCAAACTTCGCATAGGGGCCTTAAAATGCGTGTGCGTAGAACACTGCTGAAGGCATGACCTGACCACCACCCTCACTTATCCAGAAAAAATCCAAAACCTACCGAAATCGGTGAAATTTTCGAAAACAAACGCCGGATTCGTAATCAGCGCCACAAATAACCCCTAAGTGATGTTGGACGAAAAAATTTGGCCAATTTCGAAAATATCGATTTTCGATGACGTCATCATCCGCACAGGCTCCCACGTCCGCGATGGGAAATTATAAACAAAACAACAACAAAAAAACGAATCTTCTGAAATTGGTCGACAATGAAACCGCTCGATAGCGCTTTCCGAGCTGAACACAATGGTGTCATTGCAAGTGCTGAAAACTGAAATATGGGCGCGTACGAGCGCAGGAAACATCAACCGCTATCGCCCGCCGCTTTAAACTGGAAGCTGAACCTAAGGCAGTTTAGACAGCTAAGAAGTTCTGAGCACGTCATCGTAAAGTACCTTAGGCGCTCTGTTCGCCTACGCATTTTAAGGCCGTTAGCTCGCTGCGTCTTTCCGCAGTGGTCCACCGAAATCGGAAAAAACGCATCACTCAAACCTCAACTGCATTTTCGCACCCCTCTAACTTTGTCCAGGAATAAGCTGCATCGTTGTGTTTTAGCGCACTTCTAGATGTTTTACTGCCTGCAGAACTCGCAAGTCGCAACCGGACAGGTTCACAATTTACAGAGTTGTCGCGATCAGAACACGCCCGCGAGTGCGATTCGCGTTCTGTCGCGCCCACTCGATTGATAGGCTCGATCCTGTATACATTGTTCACTACAAAAACTAGCTGGACAGTCTTAGAGCAGTTCCTGAGTAGAGCGGCTGGGAATTTCTGATAAAGCTATCCAAACGCGCACTCTGCAAGCTGTCACGCCCACTCGATTGATAGGACCGATCCTGTATGCATTGCGCTCGGCGCACTCCAAAGTCTTGCCGGGACAGAGTACAGCTATTCTTGAGTAGGGCGGCTGGAAATTTCTGGTAAAGCTCCTCAAACGACCACTCCGCAAGCCGTTGCGCCCACTCAAATGATAGGTTCGATCCCGTATGCTTTGTGCACGGCGCACTCTCAGAAGATTCCTGGTCTGACAGAACACTTTACGCCATGCTTGATATACACCAAGAACATGCAAATCCTGAAAAATAAGCTTCTCCAATTGCAAGAAGTCTGCTCCAGTCATTTTTGGCCACCCACTGCGAAAATGCGGTGGTTTGACGAAGTTGTACACATGATTGTGTAGATCTCGAAGAGACGAAGCGATCGGTATCATCCGTTTATCAAAAAACCTCAAATTGGAGGAATTATAAGCATGCAACGGTTTTGAACGACTTGCGACCGACAGCTCGTCGCGGCAGCTCTTCGCAACGGAGCACGATTTTGAACGAAAAACTAACCTTTGAAAAAATTCCGTTAAATTTTTAAATTTTTGACAATCTTTCTACGCTATGTGATAGAGCTTGAGCTGCTGAACCCAAGAATGTGCTTGTTTTCCCAATTAGTTCACCTTGAACGAAGTTACAGTACCGCCGCTAAACGTTCAACCAAACGACGTTTGCGACGCAAAAACGCGTTTTTTGCGTCGCATCATGATAACTTTGTCCAAAGTAAAGGCTTTATCACCAAAATTTACAAGGGCTCCTAGCATCATACTACCTACCAATGGGCATGCAACCGCCATTAAAAAGTGGATGGAAGCCTGAAAACCAGTGCCGCAATTAAGGAGGGTCCTAATTGCTGTGACCCGACCAAACACCGTCGCCGAGTCTCGCTTAATTATGTCCCCAGGCGCAAATAGTGCTGCCCAGTTGAATTTTAAAATTCTTAAACCTAATTAAATTGTATTTTCTTGCTGTTTATGACCTTTTCCTGGCTGCGACAATTCATTTGGTACCAAATTTGGCAGGAAAATGTCTGCAGCTGCTTCAACTGATTTTGTTTATTTCAACGGAAGCATCCTCAGTTTAAACCTGTTATTGTAGCTTGCAATCTGCTCATCTTTAAGGAGGGAAAATGACCTAGAAAATTTACGTTTCGAGCTCACTTTGGGCATTTGTGTGTTGGTTGCAATTCGTCAAAACTGCAGGTGAACCTTGGTAAAGAGCACTCCCTGTCGCCGATTTTGGCTGCGAATATCTATGTCCTAAGAAAATGAGTTAGTCCAAAAATATGTTGGCTAACCGCACGCAATGTAGAGACTCAATGTATCAAATATGGAGAAGCCAGGTAATCAGATGCCCGAATTTCAGCTGGTTAAAGTGAAGACTTCTTTCAAAAGTGCGGCTGAGCTTCTACAGCGTTTCATGCTCAGTCTTTGCAGAATGAATGCTGGGAAGCCCAGAATTCATATTAAGTATTTTTCCGCTCAAAATTTTCAACCAGTCCAGACGCCAATATTTTGACGCACCAGATCGAGCGTCGACGTAGAGGTCTTCTTCGACCATAATTGCACTGACCTGACATGCCCTACAGAGACATTGCACTCGGCTGCATGACCAACGAATCCCTCACTTCTCTTTCTCGTAACTACGGGCCTGTTCGACCTTATGCAGCTCACCAATATCGATCCATGCTGCCAAATCTTGAGGACCTTTTGGGTTTTCCGGACTGCGTAGATCACACAGATTCTATATTTCTCAAAATTGTGTGCCTAGCCATAATTTAAAACATGTATTTATCAGCTTTTTACATGTTAAAATACAAACACTTAGAAGGGTAGAATAATTTTTTCTCCAAGAAAAATTTGGTATAACTTTCTTGAATTTTTTTAGGTTAGCTGCCCGAACGAGTGTAATAATTTTACACAAGTTTTGTTTCTTTTGAAAAAATAATAAACTAACTTTTGTCTTAAAGCGCAACAAGGTAGCAATCATTTAGTGCATCAAAGAGCAGCCCTGCACTTGGAAAGCTCACACCGAATTTTATTTGAATTATATTGGGGGGGGGGACCAAAAGTAATGAGACTCTCCATGCCGTGTCCACATATCTCGTGACTGCAGTCTGGTTTCCTGCTTATCGTATTTGCATGTTTGTATGCTACCTACTGAAGGCCACCTGAGAAGTTACCACTTCCGCCCTTTCCAGAAGCATGCCAAAACCGCAGTCTGTCTCATGCCGAAACCCCAGCCTGACGAGTCGACCTGTGTCGAGCAAATCTCTCCCGATTCTCAACCCCGAGCAGCCTGGACTCAATCTTAACGCAGGATGAGAAGTACGTCTTCTACCTTAACCCTGCCAATCAGCAAGTCTGGGTGAGGCCTGTTGACCCGTTATCGACCTTCGTTCGGCGAGATATTCACGGCGAGAAGCACCTTCAGAGCTTTTGGGTCTGCGCGCATGGACCGGTATACTGGAAGCTGTTTACCAAAAGCACGACGATGGACTCCAAGGCCATTGTAAACGAAATAGAAGAGATGGCCCTGCGACTCGAACTTATCCAGTCGCAGCGCGTCAAGAAGGTCTTCCTCTTCGACAACGCCGCACCCCATCGGGAACAAGTGACCATGGATAAGCTTGCCCAGCTGGGCTATGTTCACATACTTTACCCACCGTATTCGCCGGACATCTCTCCATGCGAGTACCACTACTTCTTGGGCCTACGGGACTTCATGGTCGGAAGGAACACAAGGACCCAAGCAGACCTCGACAACCATAACGAGCAGTGGATCAGCACTAGGCCTAAGCAGTTCTAGAAGGATGGGATCAGGAAGTTAGCTGATCGATGGCAGCAAGGTCACTGACCCTAATGGCATACATATTCCTTAGCATCGTTGATTTGTAATTGAGTTATAAAGAGATAAAGAATTTTTTTCAATTTGTCTCATTACTTTTGCCCCCCTAACAGAGTGAACGCTGCTTACGTGAAGTATCAAGGTGAGAATATGGTTTTTTTTACAATTTTCTTTGTTATGCTGTTTAGAGGCTAAAACTCTATGCAAACAGCAATTTTGCTATCAATCGAATAAAAACAGCGAAGTCTTCGACAATTGCATGGCGCAATCCCTTTTTGGCACTAAAACTGCCGCTGTTCTGCTCTTTAGAACAGGATATAAACCATTATTTTCTACAAAAAAAAAGAGTTTTATAAAACTTTAAACGAAGTGTTCAGTTTTAGAGTAAGTGAATGAAAGCATGAAAGAAATCGTACCAAAATTTTCAGCCAACAAACTTATGTTATTAGGTTGTCCGGAAAGCTCTCAGCGTTTTGCGTTGCTATCTTTCATTCGTCTATTATGAAGTGAAAATTCAACTTGTATTGCGCATTATATTTCTGTTCTTGAAGGGCTTATTGGAGTATGTCGAAAGAGCAATTCCGAGCGATATTTTATTTCAACTTCACACTGGGACAATCCGCAGCCGAGACAGCTCGACACATCGACCAAGTGTGGGGCCCAATAGAGTTGCAGAAGGCACTGTGCGCCAGTGCTTCAGTAAAATCCGGACTGGAGATTTCATCCTCGAAGATGATCCCGCAGCGGTCGATCTAGAACAATCCTGGACGACGAGTTGAAGGAATTGGTGGAAGCCGAACCATCCCAAACAGTTCGCGGTATCGCGGAAGAGCTAGACGTCAGTAAAACTGCTGTTGCGGATGCTTTGATACGCCTTGGAAAGGTGGTTGCACGCCGATGAACCCCCTAGGCATTTTCCGAAGGCGAATCTCCAGAAAAAGAGGTAATGGTCACTGTGTGGTGGTCAGCGGCTGGTGTACAACTTTTCTGCGCTAGGCTAAACGATCACAGCAAAGTCCCACTGTAAGGAAATCGACAAAATTCACCGAAAATTGCATGAACATCAGCCGGCACTGGTGTATAGAAGAGGCCCGATTCTTTTGCAGGATAGCGCCCGCCACACGTCTCGCAAATCACCACATGAACATTGAACGAACTAAGGGTTGAAATTTTGCCTCATCCGTCATATTCTCCATGCTTCTCACCAACGGACTGCCGTCTTTTCAAACACTTTCAGAACTTTCTCGCTGGTAAAACCTTCACCAGTCAACACCAAGCCAAAACAGCTTTCATGAATTTTATCGAATCTCGACCACCTAATTCTTTCGTTGATGGAATAAGTCGATTTGTTCCCCGTTGGCAAAAGTGTGTTGACTCGAGCGGTGCTTACTTCGACTAAATCCGATAAGATTTGAGAAGGTTATGTTAGTTTAAAGTGAAGCACCTAACGCGAAAACGAAAACGGATCGATATTGGTGAGCTGCATAAGGTCGAACAGGCCCGTAGTTACGAGAAAGAGAAGTGAGGGATTCGTTGGTCATGCAGCCGAGTGCAATGTCTCTGTAGGGCATGTCAGGTCAGTGCAATTATGGTCGAAGAAGACCTCTACGTCGACGCTCGATCTGGTGCGTCAAAATATTGGCGTCTGGACTGGTTGAAAATTTTGAGCGGAAAAATACTTAATATGAATTCTGGGCTTCCCAGCATTCATTCTGCAAAGACTGAGCATGAAACGCTGTAGAAGCTCAGCCGCACTTTTGAAAGAAGTCTTCACTTTAACCAGCTGAAATTCGGGCATCTGATTACCTGGCTTCTCCATATTTGATACATTGAGTCTCTACATTGCGTGCGGTTAGCCAACATATTTTTGGACTAACTCATTTTCTTAGGACATAGATATTCGCAGCCAAAATCGGCGACAGGGAGTGCTCTTTACCAAGGTTCACCTGCAGTTTTGACGAATTGCAACCAACACACAAATGCCCAAAGTGAGCTCGAAACGTAAATTTTCTAGGTCATTTTCCCTCCTTAAAGATGAGCAGATTGCAAGCTACAATAACAGGTTTAAACTGAGGATGCTTCCGTTGAAATAAACAAAATCAGTTGAAGCAGCTGCAGACATTTTCCTGCCAAATTTGGTACCAAATGAATTGTCGCAGCCAGGAAAAGGTCATAAACAGCAAGAAAATACAATTTAATTAGGTTTAAGAATTTTAAAATTCAACTGGGCAGCACTATTTGCGCCTGGGGACATAATTAAGCGAGACTCGGCGACGGTGTTTGGTCGGGTCACAGCAATTAGGACCCTCCTTAATTGCGGCACTGGTTTTCAGGCTTCCATCCACTTTTTAATGGCGGTTGCATGCCCATTGGTAGGTAGTATGATGCTAGGAGCCCTTGTAAATTTTGGTGATAAAGCCTTTACTTTGGACAAAGTTATCATGATGCGACGCAAAAAACGCGTTTTTGCGTCGCAAACGTCGTTTGGTTGAACGTTTAGCGGCGGTACTGTATTTCGAAAAAGCAGGGAAAATGCGGCTTTTTTTGGCATTTTTGAAACGGCTACGACCATAATTGTATTTGAAGCAATCACCTTTTTAGTGACAAGACTATAGCGCGTTCGAAAGAAGCAAATAAAATGGAACTGTAGCGTCGTAGAATTCTGCGAATAAAAAAGAGGAAGCCCGGCTTGAAACTATATTTCAATTGTGTTGTGGCTTCCATGCATTGCTGTCGTGGGAAGAGTGGTGTTTCGTCTGCGGTAGAATTAGCCTCTAACCATAACTCCGAAGAGGTCAGGACTAGTATATACGTCTCAATTTTGGAAGTTCGTAGTGTTTCCAAGGAACTGATGGTTGGTAGAAGACTTACGTTATCGATCTCACGTTTAGGGCTAATGGTAGTATATACCCTAAATTGCACATATTCGTGTCCATTGGTGATTCACTATGCTTTGCGAAGCTTTTCTATGTATTTTTGCTTAAAAGACGCTGAACACCACACCTACCACATCGAGTTTGGCTGTGGTGATCACTTTTTGAAAAAGAATTTGACGAAATTAGATCACGTGTGGTCGTTGTAGTAGTTGCGCTAAAAACTCATCATAAAAGGAAAAAGTTTAAAGGCGGCGGATGAAGTTTAAAGAATGCGATGGTGTATTCCGTTTGGAACATACCATTGCCGCCTTTAAACTTTATCCTATCCTATTTGGTTGCAAGGAACGTATCCCGCCACTAGCGCAATTCTTTCATATTTATTACTCTCGATCCAGACATATAACAACTAACGAACATATGCACTATTATTATCGACAGCATATTGCCATTTATCTGGTAAATTGTAGATCTCGCTTCTACAAAACTCCTGAGATTTTGACAAAAAAAAAACTCAGCGGGGCATTATTTCTGTCGCCTAATGGTTTCTCCTTCAAACGATTCGATAACGAAAGAATTGCCGTGAACGAAGAAGAGCTTGTCGTGTTTCCCACGAAAAGATGCTTCAACGCGATCCAACTATCTGCAGTAGACATCGCTAGGGACAGCAGTGTTTGCAGGCAGCAGCTCCAAGTGAATGACTCCTCTGACACTGAGCATTACCTTCCTAGAGTGAAGTTTCAGTCTTCGAATTCTTGCTTCGCCGCGACTGTGCCACTTACGCTTTCGCGTGCGGGTTTTCCACTTCTCGTCGCCAGTGGCCAGGTTCTTGAGCCACAAAAATTCCTCCGAGAAGTTAAGAAGTCCATGCACGCATCCTGGCGCACCTGCAGCTGGTGGCCGCTAAGTTCTTGCGGTATCTATGCACCATATCTACACGTCTTGCCAATGCCACAGAGGTGTTAAGCTGAAGTGGTTACTGCACTCGAGTTCCTTCGCCAGTTCACGGGTGCAACACCAGGAATCCTGCTGAACCAGGAGCGCTCTTAATTCACTGGCTTTGCAGACCGTGGTTGGTCCTCCAAGCGAAACTCTCCGTTCTTGAACTTCCGGAACCATACTTTTGCTGTGTCGTAGGAGAGAGGGTAGGACCCATCGTTCTTCATGTGTTATCCACCGCGACTCCTGCGCTGCCTTGCTTTATGAACTCGTAAGCCAGAAGCAGTCGAACTTGCTTGTCGAGAACGATTTTCTCTCTCATAGTCGTAACGGAATGTGACCACAATAGTGGTAAATTTAGGTCATAGGACAACCTATATATGCGCTTTTGGGAGAAGGTTCCAGAACACTTCAAAAATTTGGCGAAACGCCAAAGTGAGTGGCGGGAAACTCTCCTTGCAACTTAATATTCGTGCGCTATTTCGTGGACGGCAATGTGAATGAGAACTTGTGGTACCCAACCGGTGAACAAATCAGTGTTCTGCCCTTCATAGATATGTAGCTCTTGCACCAATTCATCGCCCTCCAATTGCGCTGGAAAAAAAGCTCGCAAAAAATATGACGGGACGTTGAGTCAGACCAAACTTCGCCATGGAATAACACTGTTTGAACAGTACCGAAAGTACTAGGCGTGAGACGGCATTTGGATGTGTCTGTGTGATGCGCAGCTTTCGTGAAGGCATTCTAAAACGAATTGGAGAGTTTCTTCCAGCTTCTGTATCTTGTACGTAGATGCCTTGTCCCAGTGTTGTCAAATCGCGGCGCCACAACCAACCTGAGGCTACGGCATTTCCGTCTGGTGCTCACCTCGATTTGATTGTGATTTCTGGAGTAGCTGTTGCTGTGGCTCCCACTTGATTGTTCAGGGGTTGGAGAAGAGGAGAAGCATAGCTCGCTGTCGTTGAGTAACCTCTACTGGATGTTGCGCTGTGGGATGTGGTAACGAAAGAGAATGAACAGAAAGTGACGTGAAACATTAGAAGAACAATAGAACATTAGAAGCACAGCACTATCGTTCTTTGCTACGCACTTTTCGCTTTCTAAGCTTATCAAATTTTCAATGCTTTAGCGGTCCCTGAACACTTGTTCTCACTTAACGCGGGACCCGGTCGAAATGACGAGCAGAGGAAGTGGTACCAATGTAGTCCGATTCATTTTCTTTGAGCCTCAAGTGGCTGGTATCGAGGTTGTAAGTTCTCATAACGATGTTTTGCTGCGATCAAAACTCTAGGGCCTGGCAGGACTGGAAGGCGCACCTTCTGCTGAACGGGCGGGAATGCTCTACCCCATTACACCATCGGCACTATTTGATCGACACCTCGGTGAGACACATCAGCACTCACGATCAGTCGTATGTCGGGATGAGCCGGCCGCTGATATCAGCATGGAACCAGTTAAGCTGAATGACGGACGGACAGCTTATCTCTGAGGGGTCCCACCGAGGCGTGGATACGTGGATATTGCGTTCGATAATCGTTTAAACCAAGCTTAGTTCTTTGCTTGACAGTCGACTCGAAGTTCCACAGGTGCTGATCCAATGCCTACGGGGTAAACTCGTCAACATCACCAGGCGAACAGGCGTCCTACTCTTGTTTTCAGATCAGTGAAGCAAGGGTTAAGCGAACCCCGTCATCGTTGTTCAGAATCGTCCACTTTTCGGCAGGATAGAGAGAATTTATTTCGAACAAAAGGAAGGGAAATCATTATTATTAACAGGAACAAAGTAAAACGCAGGGTATTGAGCTGATGGAGGTAATCGGACAGAACGAAAATCAAGAAAAAATCAGAAAATCGATACTTCGGGCTCGCTATTGTCAATGCTGTCCCCACAACCCTTATTTGGTAGCGCTAGCGCTTGTTGGGGAAAATGGCGACAACTTAGAATGTGGTCATCTTAGTTGATGTTGCTGGTCTTCTCTTCCTCTGAGAGATCCGGAATTTCTGTCTGCATCCTTTGAACTGCTTTTAGTGAGATGCTCATTACATCCAGAGTGCTGGCTTCCCACTACGAGTGCACCTCTACTCTCGCGTTGTCGAAACTTCTTGATGCTATGAAATTTCATTGAAAAATAGGTTGATGTGAAGCTTTTCTGCCGCTTCGTATGATCTGGCACTCGGAGCTTTTCTGCTCTGATCAAAAAGAGAACAAGCCAATGTCCAACAAGCCCAGGCTTCTTTTTTTTGGATACAGAGCTATTGCGTTGGGGGTCGCATCGTCTAAAATTATTAGTGTAGAATATCTAAAAGTGCTTGGAGTATTGTCGTATCTCTGAAGATTTTGTAGGTACAACGTTGTTCTGCAGTAAGACATTCCGTTCGCAGACTAATGTCACAGTCAGCTATGTACAGACAGACAGACAGACAGACACAGACTCTGTACGCAGACAAGATCTCGCTTTCTGATCTCAATCCTCATAATTTATCCATAGGCGAATGTAGAGCGATCTGTTATTGATAACCTTAACAGTTTATTTATTCATTTATCTGTTTATTCATCATTCATTCATTCATTCATTCATTCAAAGACGTGACATACAGATCGTCGACGACAGCATCTATGACAAGCCCGCATCGGAGTGCATATGTTGCATCGGAAGGCGTTTTCAATGTCATCATTTGGGTAAAAAGCAGGTCGTTCCTTCCCTCACATGACACAGCAATGACCGCCGCCCCAGATACGGATGAAAATGTGATCAACGCCGCCTAACATGGAGGCCAATAGGCAATATGGACTCCAGTGTTACAAGCGTATAAAAAGCCAAGGAGGAATTCTGACCCTTCTTTGCTGTTTGCTTACCCTAACCTAATCGGAGAGAAGAGGATTGTAGGACATTTGGTTGGCTGACACCATGTCGCGTTATGAGCAGTGTAAGCATTGGCGTGGCCAGTAAAGCGACAGAGTTTTGGACCGCTTGATCTGATCTCAACAGTTCTCAAGCCTAGCGCGCTCCCTGGCCTGAAGCTCTGTCATCCATATGCGTGTTGGTCTAGCGTCATCGCCATGATTATATGGTAAGTTATACCTAGGACAAGGACCGGAACTTATCTCTAATCTCATCAGAAAGGGTATTATATAGGATGAAATGGTGTTTAGGGATTCGCAATTATTTGAAGGATGTTTAGTTGCCATCAAAACTTTGCGCGAGGCGCCAGGGTTCGAGTCTCCCCTGGCGCAAAACTTTTGATTACAGCTAGATAGCCTTCTAACAACTTCTATCTCCTATGTCACTCAATTACCACCCAAAATGGCTTCGACTGCTTACGAAAACATTGTAGAGCTTAAGGGCTGCTCGAAATACATTGAAATATGAACAAAAGCAGATGTATGCACAAACGACATGCAAGGAATTCTTATATAAACCAGGGACGCGCAGCATCTTGAAGTCCGATTCAAAAATTTTGAGCCGTTTTCAGATGCAGTCCGACGGCCAGCGACAACTTGTCGCTAACGTGTCGCTGAAGTATAACATATGTGTAGAACATCTACATAGTCAGTGAGATTTCACCATTGAGAAGTTCTGTTTCGGCACCACTGGAGCTAGGCTGTACGTGCTATGTGCAGTTCTGATAAAATCAACGTGTGTACTATATTTTCGCACCGCAATGTGTACAAAGTTTTACCTACTCCAATAGTCTATGCTTGGGTCTTCCAAATGGCTTCGAATGTGAAGAACAATCCTGCCCCGAGACCTTTTACTCACCTTTTCAAGGAAGGGAGAGCTAGAAGCCGGTGGACTCTGGGACGCTTTATTCGAACATGTGCTCTGCTCACTGTGGTGTCGCCCACCAAGCCACATACTGCACTTTCGTTACAGTATCACTTACAAATGAATGAGGATCAGCAATAGCAACGATACGATTACTTCCAGTGACGGGAACACAGTGAAACATTGTTCGATTTTCGATGTTGGCGGCTCCTGTGATTACAATATTTATACCCAGCAATAGACAAGTGAGCAGCGAAGGACAGATAGAGAAGCAATCGGAGCTGCGTCCAAGTGTCACATTTTTACATGGCGACGACGGCCATCTGCAGCATACAGTGTGCTTGTGTATGGCGTCGCTACTTCATCGTAAATATAGTAACGCTGCACAGCGGGAACAATTCCTCGGAAACATTTCTACGCACCTTTTCTTTGTCCTAAAAACATAAGCAAAACTTGCTGGATTTATCATCCTAAGACGGATCACAGCTCGAAGTTCCATTGCCTTCTTTTGGGCGCATACATCCCAGTGGAGGCCAGTTGTCAACGCTTTCCAAGAAGCAGAAAGAGGTAGGATGAAATGATACTTTGTCGGCCGCTTGGAAAAATGCGCCTCCGCAACCACTTGAACATGATCAGTGGTAGACAAGGAAGCCTTGTTGAGAATCTTTCCCTTTTGGGCTCTGTCCACGTGAGCCATCGCTTTATGGGGAGTTTATCCACGTCATCCCACCTGCAGTTTCCCCTAACGAACAGCAGTTTGCCGCTGTTTTGCGCCTGCTGCTCAGATGTTGTTCGACGGATGAGTCAACCGGTAAGCGTTCACTGATCGACAGTGATCAGCCTACTGGCCCATCCTCCATATCTCAAGTTCTCGCCCACCTACGTCCAGGGGCACGTAAATACGCCAATCAAACATTCGGCAAGCTCGGCGCGTAGGGGAATACCCACTCAATCCTTTTTTCGAAGAGAGGATGTGCCTTTGTGTTCAACCGCAGATGTCCAGGAAGGTCTCCACACTTCGTTGAAAAAATACTTTCGCCTTACCCTTTTATGTTTTACAGGCCTTCATAATTCTAGAAACACCAATGAGACAGAAAAGCTACCCCACATCTTAACCTGATCATATACAGAGTGGCACATAAGTCCTGCAACAAAAGCTTAGTTGCATAAAAAGGCTAGAAATGCACCAAATTTTGCACAATTTAAAAGGTTATTTGCTCACGCTGCGTGGATTATGCTGGAGCAGTATTATTCATAACGGACCACTCCCGGCGTGATAAAAGCCTTTAGACTGTATGAGTAGCTCTGCAGCCCGCGTCGCTCAGGCTGGCTATTCAGCCGCCGCTTCATTTGATGAAAATTTTCTCGAAGGCGAGCGATCCCACAAAGGTCAAAATAGCAGTGCACTTAATACTAGTTCTGGAAAATATGGTTGTGTGCAAACAACGGCTGGCAGTTGTTCGTCTTACAAGATTTTCCAAAACGTCTTTCCTCACACCCTAGGTTTTTGTGTAAACAGAGTGAAAATCAGCAAAAATGCTTGCTCTATGAGATCAAAAAGATAACACCATATTTTCTGAGCCCAATCGCGTTGTTTAAAGGCGAAATGCACATTTAGGTAAAACGATGATTCTAATGTCAAGAAGAAATGAACGTGCTAGCAGTTCCTTATGCCGAACATCGTACCTGCAAAAGACTAGCTGTGTAATTCCTGCAATTTTAGATTTTTAGTCTTTGTTCCTAGCTGTGTAATTCCTGCAATTTTAGATTTTTAGTCTTTGTTCATCTATCATCTTAGAGAAAAAGTTCTGCTTTATGCAAAAGGATAAAGGATAAAGGACGGCGTTACTTAATCCCTTCTGGGATGCGCCAGCGCATTCTACTTCTACGGGATGTCGTGGAGGCGACATGAATGCGTATTTGGCCATACAATGACTTACGGTGGCCAGCCGATGAACAGGGCAGCGCTTTATCCTTCCCAGACAAGTCTGGTACCAATTCACCGACTCCGGAGGGATGGAAGGCTTGGTTGGCCTGGGCGGGAAATCCGAACCAGGAACCTGGTATCGGATGCACGCGGCAGTCGCGCCTCCGCGCCCCTTCTTTATGTAGCGTAGAAAAATTATTGGGCAACATCTTCTTTATAACAAATGAGGAATAATAAATAAGAACAAATTCGGCAAGAGGCGCTCCGACGCGGGCTTAAGAGCTACCTATACGCCTGGGCGTGGCCCGTTATGAAACCTTACAAATTTTGCTCTCTCTGTTATTCTCCATGAAATTTTTAAAATACACAAGGAAAAATCCTCCGACGTATTAGATACTGCGCCACTCGCTTGTCTATTTCATTGCCGATACAAGCATATTTTATGCGGAGCCTAAAATTATAGCCACGTTAACGTGCTGGCGACAATGAAATAATGTGACAAGAACAAGCCCAAGAGTTTTAGGAGGAAGAGGAGGAGCGATTAGTTTGGAAGCACTCACCCGGAGATTGGGCAGTGACCACTGTTCTGATTCGAAGGATATCTAATTGCACTGAAGATATGCTTTTAAATCCGCCTGATATCTTTTAGAAAACGTAATTCATGAATCACTGCTTCCCCAAAGTGTGAGAAGCTTCTCTTCGATTGGGAATAACATGGCTACCGAATTTTTAGGCTGACAATAGGACAATAATTCTTCAAAGGCCTACTCATGTCAAATGCCTCTACGGCAGTGTAAAATCAATTTAACAGAACGTTTTGCCACTCTCGTTTACTATAACTAAAGTGACAGAAATCATGACAGAGGTGGAGCCGTACTCATTTTTCTCAAGGTTCCAACTGCTCTCCTGACGATATGGTGTGAATCACTCTTTGATGGCTCTGAAACACTTTGCTCAGACCTGAAACTAAATTCAAATCACTTTAACACCAATCGCTGTCTACAGGGCCGCCAATGTTAGATCCGGCTTATTAAGGTTGTATATGATCTATGTCTGTTCATGGAATGCACGGTGTGTCGTAATGGGTGATTTCAATTTACCAGGCAGGTACTAGGTTGGTCACACTCCTTCCAGTATAAGCATGGCTACAAACGATTGCAGAGATGTGTCACTCTTGAAAGCTCCATCAAAAGGTTTTGACGCCAACTCGCAAAGACAAGGTGTTAGACTTCTTTCTTACCAACCATCCATCTCTCGTTGAAAACATTAAAATTTAAGGGTGCTAATGACCACTCAAGAATTCCCTTCCAGATGGATTCCTGCTTAACCAGGTAGGCTCGACACAATCAATCGAGTTGCGCGAGACAACCTGTAGAGCGAGCGAGCGACAGCATGAAGAGTGAGCGCTTGAGGAGTTTTATCGGAAATTTTTAGCCATTCTAATTAGGAATTGCTCTAAAACTGTCCAGCTGCCTTTCGAGTGCGCCGTGAACAATGCATACAGAATCGATCCTATCAATCGAGGGGGCGTGGTAGACTGTAGAGTGACCGTTTGGGGAATTTTATCGGAAATTCCCAGCCGCCCTTTTCAAGAATTGCTGTACTCTGCCCCGGCGAGATTTTAGAGTACATTGTGAACAATGCATGGAATCGAACCTATCAATCGAGTGGGGCGACCGCTCGTTAGTGCACGCGCAGGCGAGTTCGTAGCGCAATAACTTTATCAAGTTCAAATCTTTCCGACTGCAACTCGAGGACGTTGTAGGCAGTAGAGGTTCCTTGACGTGCTTCAAAGCACAACGGCGTAGCTCATGAATGGACTAATTTACAGCGCTGCGAAAATGTGAGGCTTGTGTGGCACTTTTTTTCGATTTCGGTGGACCACTGTGGGAAGACGCGGCGAGCTAACCGGCTTAAAATGCATGAGCAAGCAGAGCACTGACGGCACTTTACGACTACATGCTCACAGCTACCCAGCTGCCTAAACTGCCTTAGCCCCATCTGCTATTTTAGAGCGGCGCACGTAGAATGTGTGGCGCGTCCCAAAAGGAATTGATCACGTCGCCCTACATCCCTTCTTTAGGTCCTCCCATTGGATCCAGTGATCACAATTCTATATCCTTTGTCATCGCTGGATTTAAGGGAGTCATTAAGCATAGCGCTCCTGTTTTTCGCAGATTGTAGTCACATGCTGACTATGACGCAATTCGCATTTCTCTGTCGCATGTTAGATGGATCGATTTATTGGAAAGTCAACCCGATGTCGATGGGAAATATGAGCTGTTCCTCATGGTGCTACAGAAAGCTATCGATATTTTTGTTCCCACTAAGAGAGTTACGTCGGATGGGCATGTCAACCTTCCAGCTTATCTGTACAAAATGGTAAACCATCGTGAATGCCTATTCCATGAAGCTAAGCGTACTGCTAGTTGGGAAACTTTTGACAAGTATAACGCCGAATTTGACAAGAAACTTCGAAAGTTTAACAACTACTTAGAAGCTAAAGCTGTTGAGTCTGGTAGCCCTCGTAAGTTTTATAGGTTTCTCAGCTGTAGACTTCATGAGAGAAGAGGCGTCGGTTGTCTTAGAGGAGAGAATATGGATGCTGTTACTGATCATGCTAAGACTGAATTGTTGGCTGAAGAATTCGCCAAGGTCTTTTTGAAAGATGATGGCATTCTGCCAGTGGAATCTCACTACGAACACGCAGCTATGGAAAGCTTTCCATGGTTTGACAGTGCTATGCTTTTGTGTCTTCTCAAAGGTTGGCCATCCTCCTCCTCAGTCACTCCTGATGAGGTTCCTTTTAGCTTTATTCACCAGATTGCTGATGTCATTTGTGTTCCTTTGGCTTATATTTTCAATCAGTCTCTTATGCATTCTCAGGTCCCAGCGCACTGGAAGCACTCTTATGTCACTCCAGTTTTTAAAAAAGGTGATCCTTCTAAAGCAGAAAACTATAGACCAATTAGTATCACCTCAAACTTTTGTAGGCTCTTTGAGAAGGTTCTTAAGGAATACATACTGGAGTTTGCTTGCAAGCGTGGGATTCTATCTCCTGGACAGCATGGATTTATTAGAGGTCGATCAATTGAAACGAACCTTCTAGAATGTATCAATGACTGGGGTGAGGCTTTGGACAATAATTTGAGTTGTGATGTCATCTATTTCGATTTCGCTAAGGCCTTTGATCGTGTTTCGCGCAGGAAACTTTTGTCTAAGCTGTCTATGCTTAAATTTCATCCCATTATAGTGAAGTGGATTGGAGAGTTTTTAAGCAGCAGAACGTTTCAAGTGCGTTTGGGGCAGTCCCTTTCCGGGGTCAAAGCCGTCTCCAGCGACGTGCCTCAAGGTGGTGTTTTATCACCAATCTTATTCAATCTTTACACTGCTGATTTGCCTACAATCATAGAACCCACTGGGGTCAAGGTCAAGATGTACGCCGACGACATCAAGTTGTATAAGGTAATTGTAGATTCGCAGGATGTTGGAAGGCTTCAGGAGGCGGTAGATCTGCTAGTTCAGTGGAGTAAGAGGTGGCAGCTTCCGCTGTCCCCGAGTAAAACTGTGTACATGTCGCTTCACCAGGGCCGTTCCTCAGTCTCTCAGGATCGTGAGTATCGTATTGACAATTTTCCTATCCAAGCGGTGAGTAGCGTCAAAGATCTTGGCTTCTACTATGACGCTAAACTGGATTTCTCTGAGCACGTGTCCATTTGTTGCAGGCGTGCCCAGCATAAAACCTATCAGATTTTCAAAGGTTTGACTACCAGGAATAAGGCTGTTTTGGTAAGGGCTTACAAGTCGTATGTGCGTCCGTTAGTGGAGTCCTCCACTACGGTCTTTTCCCCCAGTAGGAAAAACTTGATTAACGCGCTGGAAAAGGTACAGAATAATTTTACTCGCAAGGTGCTTATTCGTATTGGAGGTTTTTTGTACTCTAGGGTACCTAGAGCCTCGATAAGGAATAAATACCTAGGTCTCCATTCCCTGGCATCTCGTAGAAAAAATCTTTGACATTTGCATGGTCTATAAGTTACTCCACCAAACGCATCATAGGGAATCCAGTTTCTTTACAATGCGAGCTTCTCACACTAAGGGTGAACAATAAAAGATTTTCCTCTCCTGCCCTAGGAGCAGGTTTAAAGTAAGCCTCTTCCCTCACAGGGAAGCAAGCGCTTATCTTAGGGTGACGAAGTGCATGCAATCCTCCTTTTCTCTGGGGCAGCTTAAGCGGTCAGTCCAAAAGTCGTTGCCGAGTTATGATGTTTAGAACTGAGGTGTTTTATATTTTTTCGACTCCGGGTTGCGCGTTAAGTGCGCTGTATTGTGCTATTCTTGGCTGCAGATCTGACATTTCATTTGATTTCTTGCTATGTTTTTTTTGGTTTATCCCTAAGTTTGTTTTTTATGCTGCGCTTCCCTTGTACTGTTCTATTGTGTTTCTGTGTATCTAGCGACCGCGCTTATCGCGTTCGTATTGAATAAATAAAATCTTCTTATTCTTCAGCGTTTGTCCCGCTTAGCAGCGGGGTCCGCTCTTCTGGTATGATGACGCCACTTCGCACGATCAAACGCTTGATCGGTGTGGATACCAGCTTCCTTTAAGTCCACGTGCAACGTATCAAGCCAGCGTTGCCTAGGTCGTCCTTTAGGCCGTTTTCCGGGCACATCTATGTTGAGGCCAATCTTCCGAACGGTGTCGCCGTCCGCACGAAGAACATGGCCATACCACCGTAAGCGAGCTTCACGTAGCTTGTCAGCAATTGGAGCGACGCCAAACCTTTGACGTACGGAGACATTGCGAACATGATCCAAACGCGTGACACCAGCCGTCCAGCGCAGCATTTTCGTCTCCATCACGCTGAGGCGGCTCTCAACTTCCTTCGTTGCAGGCCAGCACTCAGCACCGTACATCGCTACTGGTCGGACGACGGTTCTGTAGATCTTTGTATTGAATAAATAAAATAAATAAAAAAATCCTCATCCTTATTTAGAGGGTGGAGATTTTTCTTGTACAATTTCTACAGCTTCTACAGTTTCGGCGATTCTTTTTAGATAGTTACTTTGCTAATGCGAAACTTAAACATGCATATAGTTCTTACACACAGAACACATAATTGACACATACCATAAAGTCTTAGATTTCTGTGCTTGCGTTCAGGCTTCAACCCTTTTTTTAGCCCTGCGGACAGGAAACTTGTCGTCCTTTGGTTACACAAGTTTGGGGATATTTTTGCTACAAGTTTTAGTGTGTTGCTGTTTAGTGCTGGACTTTAATAACAAAGGTTATCGCATAGGATACTGCGCAATAGAGTTTTAAGCATTTGGCCCACATGGAACCAAACGGAAATAATTTGTGAAGTTTTTGACAAATACAGGATACAATACAATAATTTTCCTGTGATTTCATACAAGCTGTTTCTAGCAGCATTACTGGCTGGCATCTATGACCACTAGAGCAGTTCTCACCCCTAGGACATACTACATACATAGTCTAAATTCCACTTAAGTGGCACTTCTTTCATCCACACGGGATGACGCAGACTTTAATTTTAACGTTTGGATTCCCTCCTGTGAAAAATGCCTTCGATTACGTCAAGAAGACCCTCAGAAGTAGTCCATAGATAGCAACGCTCATTGGCAGTCTGATAGAAGTGCCCTGAGAAGGTGACGTTAGTGAGCCTCTCCCTCGTTCTCGCATGTGATGCTGGAATTATAGAGAGGCGAACCGAATTTAGCTTGCCGTCTATCAGGCATTCCGCCACGGCCGCTGAAAATGCAGGCGGGTGGCTGCCAGCGCTGGCATTTTTGGTGCTCTCACCTACGCACTCAGGCGAATGCGCATGTACTGAGCAAACATGTGCATAAGCAAGGCGCTTGATGGAGAGTGGAACGCGAGTAACTGAGCACTGGCTGACCATGTAGGCAGCAACGCAGCGCTGCACTTCAAGTTCCTGCGGTTCGTCGAATAGGCGCATTTGTTATAGCGCGGCTTCTTATGCTCTAAAAGTTAGCGGGGGAGCAGTCGTGTGATGGATCAGAGAGAATGCCTCGAGCAAAACCCACAATTGAAGCATCTTCGGCATCAAGCCACTTCACTAGCTTGAGCTTGGAGAAAAATCGAGTTCAATAAATCTTGTCAGGAAAAGTAAAAGTAGGTAAACATAGTTCCCTCCCCTCATAATGGCGCGTGGAGCGCAGTCGGAGGAGGAGCCGGCTGCCGACTGCATCCGATACCAGGTTCCTGGTTCGGATTTCCCGCCCACGCCAACCAAGCTTTCCATCCCTCCGGGATCGGTGAATTGGTACCAGACTTGTCTGGGAAGGATAAAGCGCTGAATAGGTTCATCGGCTGGCCACCGCAAGTCATTGTATGGCCAAATACGCATTCAAGTCGCCTCCACGACATCCCGTAGAAGTAGAATGCGTGGCGCATCCCAAAAGGGATTGAGCAACGCTGTCCTCCATCCTTTACTTTTATCCCCTTATAACACCTCCGGATAAGATGCGACTCTCGATGTAAGATATAACGTGATTTTTTCGGGAATTAGCCAGCTTACATTTACGCCAGTACAAACCAACTTCGCTTAAGACGTGTCGGATACAATGCTACTCCCGTTACAACACCGCTCTGAGATGAATTCTGCGTTTAAAGTGACTCCGGTTATAAGGCGACCAGGGCTCTGTTCTGGTCCCACACAGGAAATGAAGACGAGCAACGCGGCGTTTGTTGTCAGACCTCTCCCTTTATTGCCTCGTTCACAGTCACGACCAGCATCTGTGCGGCAATGTATTAGACACACATCGACAATTTTTGCGCGTGTACGGCAACAGCAGTGTTCAATGTCATCATATGTCGAACACAGTGCATGACTCCCGGTAGTCGTTAGAAGCTGCTGTAAATTAGAGGGTTTCTTCTATCACAGAAGACGTGGATAAAACTCAAATTATTCGAAAGAATGCCATGCACTGTTTGATCACACGCAACACCCCGATATCTTGGAAGAGTGCTGAGAGGTCGCTGCAACGGGAATATGGCAGATGCGGCTCGCGATTAGATAACGCTGATAGCGTAGGGGTTAACGGGTGAAAGCAGAGAGTGCGGGTTCAAGTCCAGCCTGACGCGAGAGTTTTGATCGATACAAGAGATCTTGTAACATTCGATACACAGTTTTGCTGTTGAGCTCATCTACCTTGCCTCCAGTACTCGTTATTCCTCACAAATATTTATGTCATATTTATGAAAATAACAGAGATAATGCGATTTTAAATAAATATGTGAGCGTAAGCGTATAGCGCCACGGATCTCCCTCGATAGAGAGCCTTCGGGCTCTCTTGTTAAGAGGGATCTCGGGCCGCTTGTCGCAGGGCCACGTGGCGCGTCCCCGGGTGGTGGATAGGGGAATTAAACGCGAACCAAATGCGACCGTGTACTGCCCAGAGACGCAGGTGGGATGCAGGGGATGGACTCCTTGCTCCTGCTGTGTCGGGTCGATGCGTTCCTTGTGCGTGGGAGCGGCATGTTCGTGCACTGTGTGCGTGGATGTGTCCGTGACTGTGCGGATTGTAACTGTGTCGGCTCGGCCAAAAGCTTGCACTCGGTAGACTGGGAGTACATGTAAGGCGATTCGAGGCCGCCTTAAGTCTCGCCCCGTCCCTTCGGGCAGTCTGGCTGGCTGCCCGGAGTACCCCGCCCGCACGACAGAGCCTGACTAGCTACCCGTGTTGTATGGAAGTCAAACACAGCAGCACTAAAGGGCCTCATTCCCCTGACCCCGAAAGAGCCCCCATTTCTGCAGCGATGGGAAGGACGAGTACGGAGAGGCTGCTAAAATCTCAGGGCCTAACCAGGCTGCGCAAACTGAGAAGGACTAGGATGACGATTTGTACTTACAACGCCCGCACGCTTGCGTCGGAAGCATCCGTCGAGGACCTGATGATGCAAGCCAGGAAGATCAAGTACGACGTCATCGGACTGACCGAGACGAGAAGACACCACCCCCTACACGCCGCCTACGACTCCGGAGAAGAACTGTTCCTCGGAACATGCGACAGCAGGGGAGTAGGCGGCGTTGGTGTCCTCGTCAACACGCACTTGGCCATGAACATCGATTCGTACGAGTCTCTGACAAGCCGAATCGGACGTCTGCGACTGAAGCGATGTGGCTCCGTGCCAGCCTTGACTGTGTTCGTCGCGTATGCCCCAACATCCGACTACGACGACGAAGACCTCGAGGCCTTCTACGTGGAGCTGGAGAAGTTCTATAAGGAAGATCACACCTTCTACAAGGTGATCGTCGGCGACTTCAACGCCAAGATCGGGCCACGAAGGTCGCCGGAAGAACTTCACATCGGAACCCACGGTTTGGAGTGGAACGAGCAAGGTGAAAGGCTGTCTGAGTTTATCATGTCGACCAAGACCATCCATGGAAACTCGCAGTTCCAGAAGCCTCCCTCCCTACGATGGACCTGGGAATCCCCCGGTGGCCAGTTCCACAACGAGATCGACCACATCATCTTCAATCGTAAGTATTGCCTGACCGATGTCTCCGTTGTCCCCAAGTTCTACACGGGATCGGACCACCGCCTCCTTCGCGCGAGGTTCCGCTTTTCGCGTCAAGGAGAGAAGGCCGCGAAGTTCAAGAAGAGGAGTCCCAGAACGACCATCAACTGGGACCTTTACACCTCTCTTGCCGGCCTTTGGGAAGATGCCGTCATGGACAACGTCGACGAGGAATACGATCGCTTCGTGCACCATCTCCACGATAGTGCTAAGGGAGCCGAGAGCTTGAAGACCACCAAGAGACGCCTGTCTCCGGAAACTCTCGAGCTGATACGCCAGCGTGGAGCAGCACGAGCGTCAGGCAACTATCAACTGACGTCCGAGCTTGCAAAGCTATGCAGAGCGGCGATAAAGGAAGATCTGAAGGAGAGAAGGGCGGAAGTGTTGGCTGAAGCAGCAGAGGCAGGGCTGAGCATCCGCAATGCCCGCCGGAACTTCGCCAACTTCAAGACCAAGATGACCGCTCTCCGACGTCCTGACGGAACCGTCACCTCTTCCAGAAGGACCATGGAGAAAGTCATCCACGACTTCTACTCCGATCTCTTCGATAGCCACGTCCACCTGCCCCTACGCCATCTTCCGCAGGATGGATACGTCATCCCCTCTGTTCTCCCTTCCGAGATCCGACACGCCATCTCGTCGGTGAAGAAACGTACAGCACCCGGTTCTGACAGGATCAGAGCTGAACACCTGAAGAACCTCCCGCCAGCGCTCATCAACACCTTGGCGCGGCTCTTCACACGCTACCTGTCCGAATGCAAGGTTCCATCTCAGTGGAAGACCAGCAAGACCGTCTTGCTGTACAAGAAGGGAGACGTGCACGACATTGGCAACTATCGCCCGATCTGCCTGTTGTCCGTAGTCTACAAGCTGTTCACTCGAGTCATCCTGAATAGGATTAGTAGAACGCTGGACGAAGGACAGCCATGCGAACAAGCAGGATTTCGGAGAGGATTCAGCACGATCGACCACATACACACCATTACGAAGCTCATCGAAGTGTCGCGAGAGTACAAGCTGCCGCTGTGCCTTACGTTCATCGACCTGAAGAAGGCATTCGACTCCGTCGAGACTGAAGCGGTCATGGAAGCCCTGCTCACCCAGGGCGTTCCTACTCAGTACATCAGAGTCCTTCGAGAGCTGTACAGTGGATTCACGACCAAGATCTCACCATTCTACAACGACGTCGTCATTGACGTGAAGAGAGGGGTTCGACAAGGGGATACCATATCCCCGAAGCTCTTCAGCGCCACCCTCGAAAACGTCATGCGCGAACTAGAATGGGATGACATGGGAGTGAAGGTCGACGGCCGGCAACTGCACCATCTTCGCTTCGCTGACGACATCGTTCTCATAACACCGAGCATCAGTCAGGCGGAGCGAATGCTGGCCGACTTCGATCGTGTATGTGGAAGCGTTGGACTGCAGCTGAATCTTACGAAGACGATGTTCATGAAGAACGGATGGGTTTCTGATGCCCCATTCTCGCTCAACGGAACGAACATCTCCGAATGCTCCAGCTATGTGTATCTGGGTCGCGAAGTCAACATGGCCAACGACCTAGCACCAGAGCTGAGCAGGAGGAAACGAGCGGCTTGGGGAGCTTTCAAGAGCGTCGAAGAAGTCGCGAAGAAGACGAAGAACGTCCGACTCCGTGCCCACCTATTCGACTCCACTGTTCTTCCTGCCCTAACATACGCCTCAGAGACCTGGGCTATACGAAAGCAGGATGAACACGCGATCAGCGTCGCACAGCGTGGAATCGAGAGGACGATGCTCGGAGTGACACGACTCACGCAAGTGAGAGAAGGCCTCCGGAGTTCCGAGCTTCGCCGACGTTCGAAGATCAGAGACGCTGTCGCATGGGCCAAGTCGTCGAAAATTAGGTGGGCCGGCCACGTAATGCGATTCGCAGACACCCGCTGGACGAGAGCCGTCACAGACTGGATTCCGCGGGATGTCAAAAGAACACCAGGACGCCCACCAACGCGTTGGTCGGACTTCTTCGTGAAAGCCCTGAACGACCGATATGACGCTCTTCGTGTCCCTCGAGCGAGGAGGATCCATTGGACCACTCTGGCACGCGACAGGGACGAATGGAGACGCTGCTGGCACCCGCTCGAGCAAGTCGATGATCAACGGGACGACAGGTGATACAGGTGATGTGAGCGTAAAAGTGTCAGCTCCGGTTAGACGCCACTACCGTTATAACGAAGATTTTATCTGATCCCTTCAAACGCGTAATAACGAGAGGGGCCTGTAAATAAAAATGTAGTAGTCCTAGCTGGACGCTTTTAGAAGATAGCTGCATTGTTCAATTTGTTTCCAAAAGCATCTTAGAAGAGTGCCCTATTTGATTTGAAAAGTGTCCTTTTTGAAGTGGAAATGCTGTATAATTTTGAGCAGGAAGCGACCTATCCAGATTTTGCTAACACGGTTTACAGCAGTTTTGGGCGCGTTCCACATTTCCAATTTTACGTACACGTCTGTGTTATTTTTTTTGTTAGAACATTTTAAAAAAGTCTCGCAGGAATCTCTCCAAGGCATCATTGTTTTACATCTCTGATTCAAATTCTTGAACCACGGTGCTCGTAATCCCTAATAATAGTAATAACTCCTCAATTATCAAAGAGCAAGGCTGCGAGCAGAATTTGAGAGCAGCAGAAGAACACTTCACTTGCTTCTCTTTTTACCTAGATCACTAAAAAAAATTAAGGCCACTCCATTTTCGTTCCTGCTATTTTAAGGATTTCCACTCCACCCGCCCTAGAACTAGGTTTCATTCCATTTTGAGAATGGTAAACTCATTAAGTTATCTTGCAATTTCTTGTTTGTTTTTATATTTGTTCTCTGTAGATCTCTGTATTCTACTAGAGTCCCTAAACGTAAAACTACAATGTAGTGAAGAACGACAGACCCTACGCCTAAGGAAATGGCAGCATTCTTCGCAGCCGTTTCAAAATGCAACTTTGCCTATACGGTCTTTGCCGATTTCTGCAAACAGCTATACACTGTGACGTAGGAAAAACGTTTTTTTCTTTATCAATTTCTGGATAACACATCTATACGGCCCTTATAGACTCATAAACTGACGCAGAGAAGCAACACAGCTGCAGCTTTTTGGAAACAATTCATGCAAACACAATGAAAGGGCATAGAAATGCATTCCCGTCTATGCCATTCTAGAATCAGACGTTACAACGGTAAAGAAGGCACTGCACCTCATCAGGCCGCAATCAAATCAACCTCCAAGCTTCAGCAATGGCTTTTGGTGGCCTTAACCACGTCTTCCTGGAAGAGGTGACGGTTCCGTCCGAAGAGCAGTCATTTTGGTTCCAGAGGGGCAATGGAGAAGGTCATCCGCGGCTTCCACTCCAACCTCCTCGATAACTACATCCTTCTGCGCCACATCATCTTTTCCAGAATGGATACGTCATCCTCTTTGTCCTCCCTACCAAGATCCGATGCACCATCGGTAAGGAAGATCGGACCCGAACAACTGAAGAACCTCCCGCCAGTGCTCATCAGCATCCTGCCGCCGCTCTTCACACGCTACCTGTCGGAGTGCAAGGTTCCATCTTACAAGATTCTTGTTTATTGCTAGTGGAAGACCAGCAAGATCGTTTTGTTGTACGAAAAGGAAGACCTCCACGACATCAGCAACTATCGCCCGATCTGCCTGTTGTCCGTAGTCTATGAGCTGTTCACTCGAGTCATCCTGAATAGGATCAGCAGAACGCTGGACGAAGGACAGCCATGCGAGCAAGCAGGATTTCGGAAAGGATTCAGCCGATCGACCACATACACAACGAAGCTCATCGAAGTATCGCTAATGTGCAAGTTGCCGCTGTGCCTTACGTTCATCGACCTAAGAAGGCATTCGACTCTGTCAAAACTGAAGCGGTCATCTAAGCCCTGCTCACTCAGGACGTACTTCGAGAGCTGTACAGTGCATTCACGACTCACGACTAGGATTTAACCATTCTACAACGAAGTCGTCGTCATCATGAAGAGAGGTGTTTGGCAAAGGGATACCATACCCTTAAAGGTCTTCAGCACCAGCTTCGAAAACGTCTTGCGGGATCCAGAATGGGAAGGTATAGAAGCGAAGATGGACGGCCGGTAACTGCACTTTCTTCGCTAGAGCTGACGACATGGAGTTCACAACACCAAGCATTAGCCAGGCGGAGATGGCAGATCTTCGATCGTGTATGTGAAAATGTTGGTCTGCAGCTGAGCCTTACGAAGACGTGCTGATATACATTCACCTCCGATGACATCGTTAATTGTTAGTTTCAATCATGGCCACGTGATTTGATCCTCTTGTATTAGGATGAGTCATATATAACGGCGCACTTGAATTTTCATTATTGGCGGTTAGGAGCAATGGCAGGAGTCCACGCTTTATTGCAAGTGTGGTGCCTCTATGTATGAAAACTGTTTTAACCGATTCTATTCGGACGGCTTCGCGCTTCGTCTCTTGTTCAACACGGCAGTACCACAACTTTGCATGTCTTCTTCGTTCGTAATTTGTGTGTCACTGACCAGGGAAGGGTCTCAGGCGTAGGTCTGAACTGGGGAAATAGATAGTCTGCGAGAATTTCCACCCGTCATATAGTAGAAAAACATGTTTCGTTTTGCTGAGTCTTTGAACCCAAAGAGCTACGGGCCCTCGAAATTGGGGGCACAGTATTGTAGCGTCACCCGTACCTACCGTAACCTACCGTAATCGTCCGAAATTTGAAAAACGGATGTCAGATTCATCATCAGCAACTCAAATAACACCCCTGGGCAAGGTTTAGGCGAAAAAATTTTTCGACCTCTTCACGACCTCTGGAGTCATGAAGGTACAATAGCGCCTTAATGGTGGTTTACATCAGCTTACTTCCTACATATCTGGTACACATTTATTTCACTCTAAATTGTTAAATAAGGGTTTACCGTGAGTTGTGCTTCACCCACTTTCCCAGTTTCTGAATTATACAATGTTTTGTGTTTTTCAGCGAATGTTAAACAATGACCTTACAACAGGCACGGATTACAGCAGGTACTGGTGACTAGATTTCGAGGTCATAAGCACTGATTTCGCCCAAACCTCGCCAAGGGAGGTTGTTTTGGGTGCTGATCACGAATCTGACATCCGTTTTTCAAATTTCGGTCGATTACGGTAGGTTACGGTAGGCACGGGTGACTAGGGCTGTCGAAGTCATAATCACCGATTTCGCCCAAACTTCTCCCAGGGAGGTTATTTGGGATGGTGATCACGAATCTGACATCTGCTTTCCCGTATTACGCTGGAGTACGTGAAGCTACAGTAGGTAGAAGTGATTAATGTAAGGTTATGGTCACCGTTTTTTGCCCAAACTTCGTGTGGAGCACGAGCCTGACCATTATTTGACAATTTAGAGTGAAATAGGTGTAGTAGATGTGCAGGAAGCAAAGTGGTAAAGGAGGCGGCAGTCATGGAAAAATGCAAGAATAGTGCACAGCACGGGAGTCGAACATCTCACCTGGTACCTGCGAAGCTCAACCTGCTGAGCCACCGACTCGCTTGCCGCAGGACCTTTCGCAGCGTCTCATACAACAACGTGGGCATGCACGTGGGGACGTGCTGACGGTGCGCTACTGTACCCCGCCTTCGAGGGCCCATAGTTCTTTTGGTTCAAGGACTCAGCAAAAACGAAACATGTTTTTCTACTAGAGGGTGCGTAAAAAGTATTGACGCCCCTACTTTTTGTTTCAGCTCCGGCTTTCTGTTTCTACCCCTCTAGGTTTTTATGTGTTATTTTTGTTGTCTGTATTGTGTTCAAAAAACACTCACGAAAAAACTGAAGAAACATGATCGTCACCGTTACGGTGGCCTTTTTTTTGTCTGTTACCCAGACAGCTGAATACTTCCTTAACAAGAGAATTTGGCGCTGTTCGAAACGGTTGGTGAGGAAAGAGGTCAGCAACCCAAACGACAGCCACGGCTCTGTCATAACGGATGATGATTACAAGATGTCCAAGCACAATAACGTTTAAATCCAAAATTATCACTCTCTGTCCGATAACGGCAAACAGATAACGCGCGCAGGTGTGGACAGCTTCTCAGACGAGCACAGCTTAGACATGAATCCGCTGGATTGCTCTTTTTAGGCGATTTTGAAGAATGAGGTCTGTGCTACTTTCAGCAGAAGTGACCAGTCGCAGAAGGCTACCCTGTTCAAGGCACGGGACGAAATCCAAGCGAGCACTAGCGGCGCGTGCTCATGAATTTCTCCGTCGTTTTCGCTCCTGTATTCACAGTAAAGGAGCCGATGTCAATTACGACTTATTCTGCCGTGTTTGCAAGATCATTTTCCATATTCCTCTAATGAATATTTTAAAACTTACTGCGCAATACTATTTCCACAACCGCCATTTACTGCGTCAATACTTTTTACGCACCCTGTATATGACGAGGGGAGATTCTCGCAGTACTATCCACTTCCCCCGTTCAGACCTACGTCTGAGAGACCTACGCCCCTTCCCTGGAGAGTTTCATAGAGAGAATCTTAAAAATAAGAGACTTTTATTGTGCACATCTCTTCCACTTCACTGGGTCGTCTCATTCGTAATGCTCATGAAAGTTATTGTTTTTCAGACTCCTTGAATCTGGAAGATACTGAACAGGAAGGGGAGGGGAGGAGAGCTTACCGTTGGTCTGTGACTTGGTTGGCTTCGGCGACACCCGAGAATTATGCCGATTCGGGGTGTACCCCAGACCTACTTTCTTCTGCACGATAATGTAACATTCCCGACTTAATTCCTTAAATCAGTTGTTATTAATACATTGCAATCTCTGATTGCTTGAGTTAGTCTAATGAAATGCCCTCTTATTATGTGGACCATTCCATCTTTGAACTGGTTTATTTCGACGTGACAGCGATAAGTACATTTTTCAGAATTCTTAGTTTGCCATGAAATTACGTTCGCGTAGAGTGTCGTTTTAGTCGTCACGACAGCAATGTCAGAAACGAACGTCATTGTCAGCTTTCCCGGGAGGAACGTCACATCATAAATAATGGCGGTGTGAGACACAACGCACGTCCGTGGAAATGTTCCATTTGATTGGCTGCTTAGTGCGTGACGAACGCCCTTCTCTCCGCGTCGTGGGAGCTCCTGGGCACGCAAACAAGTTGTCAGTAATGATCCTCTCGACTGTGGGAGCGTCATGACAATTCCCTTCACTCTCTTCGTTCGCCCAACAAACTATAAAGTGGATAAAGTTCGGCAATGATTTACATTTGTTGGAGGTGCATCACTCATCCCGTTACCTGGGAAGAAATGTTCCCGCCGTCATTTAAGTCCTTTATCACACGACAACAGTTTTTAACACCGTTACGAAGGGAAGAGCCTGATATTTTAAATCCCTAAAACATATGTGACGTCTTGTAGAAAGTTAAGAAGTTTAAACCTTATCAGTGGGAGCCGCATGTCCGATTTTCGTGGCATGGGGTCTGTGGCTTAAAGCTAGGAAACACCGAGACAGAAATTATACAGAAATTTAGGAAGTATAGAAGTCAGAACAGAAAGTCAGGAAGAAAATTTCTAAAAGCCGAACACTGTAGTATTGCTATAGAGCACTTTAGGCAAGGGATAAACATAAGAAAATGACGGAAGGCTTTGCACAGAATAGACGATCGCCTAGAAGATTAGATAGAAGCAGAACCCAAACGAGTAAGTAGTTTGGCTGAAAGTATGGGTTATCAAAGGCCTTCTCCTAAGCCGCTTCCTTGCATGAGAAAGGAAAGAGGTTCACTTGGTCTGTACTCTTCACGAACTGTTGATTTGCGGAATCGATGAAATAAATTTTGGGTTCGAAAAGCACTTAGAGAGATAGAGGTGCCAACGGCAACCTCCAGTTTCCTTCTATTGTAGAAAAACAGCGACCATTTTTTCAAAAACTGGCTACGTGTTAGAGGCGGCGGAGGATGGGCGGTAAAGTGGAGTAGTTTTTAAGAGTTTTAGAAAAGAATTCGCGTCTTGAGGACGTCACGAGGCTTCTGCCTCACTCTAAAAGGGTTACTTTTGGTGTCTGATGATTTGTTACTTGTATGGTTTAGAATTAGAACCACGGATCTCCCTCGATAGAGAGCCTTCGGGCTCTCTTGTTAAGAGGGATCTCAGGCCGCTTGTCGCAGGCCACGTGGCGCGTCCCCGGGTAGTGGATAGGGGGATTAAACGCGAACCAAATGCGACCGTGTACTGCCCAGAGACGCAGGTGGGATGCAGGGGATGGACTCCTTGCTCCTGCTGTGTCGGGTCGACGCGTTCCTTGTGCGTGGGAGCGGCATGTTCGTGCACAGTGTGCGCGGATGTGTCCGTGACTGTGCGGATTGTAACTGTGTCGGCTCGGCCAAAAGCTTGCACTCGGTAGACTGGGAGTACATGTAAGGCGATTCGAGGCCGCCTCAAAAGTCTCGCCCCGTCCCTTCGGGCAGTCTGGCTGGCTGCCCGGAGTTCTTCGCCCGCACGACAGAGCCTGACTAGCTACCCGTGTTGTATTCCAGTCAAACACAGCAGCACTAAAGGGCCTCATTCCCCTGACCCCGAAAGAGCCCCCATTTCTGCAGCGATGGGAAGGACGAGTACGGAGTGGCTGCTAAAATCTCAGGGCCTAACCAGGCTGCGCAAATTGAGAAGGACTAGGATGACGATCTGTACTTACAACGCCCGCACACTTGCATCGGAAGCATCCGTCGAGGACGTGATGATGCAAGCCAGGAGGATCAAGTACGACATCATCGGACCGACCGAGACGAGAAGACACCCCCTCTACACGCCGCCTACGACTCCTGAGAAGAACTGTTTCTCGGAACATGCGACAGCAGGGGAGTAGGCGACGTTGGCGTCCTCGTCAACACGCACTTGGCCATGAACATCGATTCGTACGAGTCTCTGACAACCCGAATCGGACGTCTGCGACTGAAGCGATGTGGTTCCGTGCCAGCTTTGACTGTATTCGTCGCGTATGCACCAACATCCGACTACGACGACGAAGAGGTCGAAGCCTTCTACGTGGAGCTGGAGAAGTTCTATAAGGAAGATCACACCTTCTACAAGGTGATCGTCGGCGACTTCAACGCCAAGATCGGACCGCGAAGGTCGCCGGAAGAACTTCACATCGGAACCCACGGTTTGGAGTGGAATAAGCAAGGTGAAAGGCTGTCTGAGTTTATCATGTCGACCAAGACCATCCATGGAAACTCACAGTTCCAGAAGCCTCTCTCTCTATGATGGACCTGGGAATCCCCCGGTGGCCAGTTCCACAACGAGATCGACCACATCATCTTCAATCGCAAGTATTGCCTGACCGACGTCTCCGTTGTCCCCAAGTTCTACACGGGATCGGACCACCGCCTCCTTCGCGCGAGGTTTCGCTTTTCGCGTCAAGGAGAGAAGGCCGCGAAGTTCAGGAAGAGGAATCCCAGAACGACCATCAACTGGGACCTCTACACCTCTCTTGTCGGCCTTTGGAAAGATGCCGTCATGGACAACGTCGATGAGGAATACGACCGCTTCGTGCACCATCTCCACGATAGTGCTAAGGGAGCCGAGAGCTTGAAGACCATCAAGAGACGCCTGTCTCCGGAAACTCTCGAGCTTATACGCCAGCGTGGAGCAGTACGAGAGTCAGGCAACTACCAGCTGACGTCCGAGCTTGCGAAGCTATGCAGAGCGGCGATAAAGGAAGATCTGAAGGAGAGAAGGGCAGAAGTGTTGGCTGAAGCAGCAGAGGCAGGGCTGAGCATCCGCAAAGCCCGCCGGAACTTTGCCAACTTCAGGACCAAGATGACCGCTTTCCGACGTCCTGACGGAACCGTCACCTCTTCCAGAAGGACCATGGAGAAGGTCATACACGACTTTTACTCCGATCTCTTCGATAGCCACGTCCACCTGCCCCCATGCCATCTTCCGCAGGATGGATTCGTCGTTCCCTCTGTTCTCCCTTCCGAGATCCGACATGCCATCTCGTCGGTGAAGAAACGTACAGCACCCGGCCCTGACAGGATCAGACCCGAACACCTGAAGAACCTCCCGCCAGCGCTCATCGACACCCTGGCGCGGCTCTTCACACGATACCTGTCGGAGTGCAAGGTTCCATCTCAGTGGAAGACCAGCAAGACCGTCTTGCTGTACAAGAAGGGAGACGTGCACGACATTGGCAACTATCGCCCGATCTGCCTGCTGTCCGTAGTCTACAAGCTGTTCACTCGAGTCATCCTGAATAGGATCAGCAGAACGCTGGACGAAGGACAGCCACGTGAACAAGCAGGATTTCGGAGAGGATTCAGCACGATCGACCACATACACACCATTACGAAGCTCATCGAAGTGTCGCGAGAGTACAAGCTGCCGCTTTGCCTTACGTTCATCGACCTGAAGAAGGCATTCGACTCTGTCGAGACTGAAGCGGTCCTCGAAGCCCTGCTCACTCAGGGCGTTCCTACTCAGTACATCAGAGTCCTTCGAGAGCTGTACAGTGGATTCACGACCAAAATCTCACCATTCTACAACGACGTCGTCGACGACGTGAAGAGAGGGGTTCGGCAAGGGGATACCATATCCCCGAAGCTCTTCAGCGCCACTCTCGAAAACGTCATGCGCGAACTAGAATGGGAAGACATGGGAGTGAAGGTCGACGGCCGGCAACTACATCATCTTCGCTTCGCTGACGACATCGTGCTCATAACACCGAGCATCGGCCAGGCGGAGCGAATGCTGGCCGACTTCGATCGTGTATGTAGGAACGTTGGACTGCAGCTGAATCTTACGAAGACGATGTTCATGAGGAACGGATGGGTTTCTGATGCCCCATTCTCGCTCAACGGAACGAACATCTCCGAATGCTCCAGCTATGTGTATCTGGGTCGCGAAGTCAATATGGCCAACGACCTAGCGCCGGAGCTGAGCAGGAGGAAACGAGCAGCTTGGGGAGCTTTCAAGAGCGTCGAAGAAGTCGTGAAGAAGACGAAGAACGTCCGACTCCGTGCCCACCTATTCGACTCTACCGTTCTTCCTGCCCTAACATACGACTCAGAGACCTGGGCTATACGAAAGCAGGATGAACACGCGATCAGCGTCGCGCAGCGTGGAATCGAGAGCACGATGCTCGGAGTGACACGACTCACGCAAGTGAAAGAAGGCCTCCAGAGTTCCCAGCTTTGCCGACATTCGAAGATCAGCGACGCTGTCGCGTGGGCCAAGTTGTCGAAAATTAGGTGGGCCGGCCACGTAATGCGCTTAGCAGACGCCCGCTGGACGAGAGCCGTTACCGACTGGATTCCACGGGATGTCAAGAGAACACCGGGATGCCCACCAACGCGTTGGTCGGACTTCTTCGTGAAAGCCCTGAACGACCGATATGACGCTCTTCGTGTCCGTCGAGCGAGGAGGATCCATTGGACCACTCTGGCACGCGACAGGGACGAATGGAGACGCTGCTGGCACCCGCTCGAGCAAGTCGATGATCAACGGGACGACAGGTGATACAGGTGATACAGGTGATGGTTTAGAAACGAATTCAGAAAGCAAATAAGCAAATTGGAGCAGAATATGATGATGGTGAGGATCCAAAGTATGAAAATCTGTTGCAAATGTGCCTCGCTCTGACAAGTAACGGGTTCCTACTCATCCGAGCGGCAACTCCAAATAGCACATCAAACCGGCCCGCACAATACTGCAAAATTTGGATTTGAAAATTGTATTTTATCTTGCTTAATCATCAACTATGTTGTTTTCACTACGTTATTTTATCTTTTTTAGAGAAAATTCTAATATGAATGTCGTGTGTGAAAAGGTGTAAAAATGTATTCCAAAGTTCACGAGAGCTAGCTGTTCAAATGTTCATATCTAGAAAATTCTTACCAGCGGATATCATCGGCAGGCATGTCAAACGTAAAAGTCCTTACATTAAATGACAAAGACAGTCTGGCCAAACTTATGCAATGACTCATCCTTTTTAAGTTGGATCCAGTTCATAGGATGATTTGGGAATCGAAGACTTGGTTGGCCTGGATGCAAAACGGACCTAGAGTCTATTCGTGGCACGCTTCCTCCCCTTTAGGTTGCCGCTCCTTATTATTCAAAAGAGCAGTATTATTATGCAATATTATACCTATTGAATTTCAAGTCATATATGTATATAGAGCCCTGATTGTAGAATTTCAGGTTCACATCAGTTGTGTTGTAAGTGCAACCAATGTGATATAATGTTTACCTTGGGAATTTAATTTTTCGGATCTGATGCCACATAACAGCCGTACTGTATCTAAGGGATTTTCCGAGATGTTCGACACTCATGGTTTCCAACAGCTTGTGTCAGCTCCAACCAGGGGAGACTCAATATTGGACCTTTGTTTGGTGTAACAAACAAGTTTTCGTCAAACACTTAATGTCGCGTCAGCGAGGCACCAACCCCGCCCCCCGACGAGCACTCTTGCACTGTAGCTTTTCGTGAGCTGTGCCATACCGCAGTAGATTCAACCCGTTGTTCTCCGCTGAACCCCACTCTCAAGTGTGCTAAATAGCACATTTTGGTGCATCGAAAGCACGAATCAGGCGTGCTGCCCGCTTTCTGTTCCTAGCTTTAAGCCGGAGCAGAAACCCAGGCTAATAACCAGGCAAACGCCCGATACGCTATACACTCAGAAGAAATCTGAGAGCATCAAAAATACCGAAAAAAGAGTGTAGCCATGTCTCTTTTCTTTCGAAAGTCGAGTCTTCGACGAGCGACATTAAACCTGAAGTCGCAGCTTGACACCTTCAGAGGCTTCACAAGCGAACCACAATACCCTCTAAACGCAAGTGAAAAAGCATTTATTGCTCTAAAACTTTATCCGCGCTTGAAAGCGCAATGTCGTTTATTCAGATCTCCAAAGACGAGCTCATAGCGATTCTCGACACCATCGAGCAAGATTATATTGCAGTCAAAAAACCAGATAAAAAAAACTTCCTGTGAAAGGATTTCAGCAAATAGTGGACATGGATGAACTGGATGGATGACAATAGTGGACATGGATGAACTATACAGAAAAAAACTCGTAGCAGCTGCGTAACCGTCCGCTTATGTACGTCCAGTCTTGGCGCTTCGTCGTATCTTGTTTCTAATCTTCTCCTTTCTGAAAAATCGACAGTTGTAGGATCGCGAATGGACGCCGACACTGTTGTATTAGATCTATCTTGTTCTACTTGTCGATCGTTCTGGAATTTTCTGCGGAAGCATATAAGGCTGAGTTCAGTACGGAGCCACCACCCGGAGGACAGCGACTGGACAGCAGCGGACGACTGGACCACCGACGACGCGACAACCCGTTCACCAGCAGCCGAGCCAACCACTCCACTACAAGAGCCAGCCACACGGGAGCAACCACGGACGACCCCAAGCGCGCAGCCAAGGACTAGATCCACATGAACATCACTTTGCAAACGTGTTCAATAAAGATTTAGCAGGTCGACACACCAGGGGGAAAGAACCCCCGATGCAATGCACGTTGACAGCGCGTGCAAGCGTTGAGCCGGCCTGCCCACAGGGGCGCGCTGGAATGCCACACTATGCGGAGTTGTACCGAGGCGCTAGGTTATGGTGGTTACGAGTGAAGTTCGGCATAGCCATTCCCATTCAAACGAGAATTGAGTTCGCGGGCCAGACTGATCTTGAAGGTGTGGGAGTTCCTATAAATGAAGAGATCAGGGGGAAAGCTGTTCCACAGTGCTACTACTCGCGCAAGAAAGGAGCTTTCGTAATTGGCCGTGTTTGGCTTCTCAGGCCTGATGCGGAAAGGGTGACCTCTCAGCCTTCCAATGCTAGGTGCTAATTCAAATAAATCGGAAATATTGAGGCTAATCTCGTTCGTAGTAAATTTATACATTAAGGCAAAGTCCGCAATTTTCCTTCTGAACTCTAAGGAGTCAGCATTTAGCTTGGATAGTCGTTCTTTGTAAGATAAGGAAAATAAACCGCATCTGGAAAAGGAGCGGTACGTGAAGCTTTTCTGCACTTTTTCAATCTCATCTATGACACCGCTCTTTTGAGGCGACCATAGTGGGAAGCAGTACTCTAAAGAGGGCCTAACATAAAGAGCGAAGAGCTTGAAGAGTAGTACAGGGTCTCGAATTCTGAAAGCTTTCAGAATGAAATTTGAAGTCTTGCGTGCTTCCCTTACTTTGTCGTGGATGAAGTTCTCAAAACTAAGGGAAGTGTCGTAAACGAGTCCTAAGTCGCGAATTTGTTGAACACCATTTAAGGCAACCTCTCCTAAACTGAACGACGTACCTGGATGATTACGGCCTAACTTCATAATTGCTGATTTCTGGGTGGAAATCTCCAACGACCATGCCTTCGACCACTCCGCCACGGCATCAAGCGCGTTTTGAAGTGTCGCACAATCATTGAAAGTAAATAGTATCATCGGCATAAATACTGAAATAGCAGCCGGGAGGAAGTGAAGACGGCAAATCATTAATGAAAATGATGAACAGGAGTGGGCCCAAGCAAGTCCCTTGGGGAACACCGCTTGGTGTAGGATAAGAGTATGAGGTACTATCATTTATTACAACAGACTGTATTCTGTCGGTAAGAAATGATTGTAAGAAGTTTAGAAGCTGCCCTTTAATCCCGTATGAAGACAATTTTTTTACCAATAACGGTATTGAGATAGAGTCGAAGGCCTTGGCATAATCTAAATAACAAACGGAGATGTAGTTTCCCTTGTCCAGTTCTCTCTGCCACAGCGGAATAGTAGAAACCAGGGCAGACATAGTAGACTTACGCCCAAGAAACCCATGCTGCTCTTTTCGGAGTAGATTATTGCCAATGAGGTAACTCGTGATTTCCTTGCACAGAATGCGCTCCATAACTTTGCTGATGGAGCTTGTGAGACATATCGGTCGGTAGTTCCTAACGTAACTTGAGGGTCCCTTTTTGTGCACAGGCCGAACAAGTCCAACTTTCCACAATTTTGGCACTCTACCCTGTAGAAGAAATCTGTTGAAGAGTAGCGTTAATGGAGAAATTAAGCCTAGAGCTGCTCTTTTTAAAAAGATGTAAGGTATGCCATCAGGCGATGTGAAAACCCTGTTCGGGAGCTTGCGAAGTACGCTATAAACTGATTCAGTAGTGATATCAATCCAGTTTAATTCCTTATCAGTTGCAGGAGCAAGGTGAGCACCTGAATCGTATGGGAGCTTGTAAACCGACCTAAAGTCACCTGTCACCTGTGACTTCACCTGTCGTCCCGTTGATCATCGACTTGCTCGAGCGGGCGCCAGCAGCGTCTCCATTCGTCCCTGTCGCGTGCCAGAGTGGTCCAATGGATCCTCCTCGCTCGAGGGACACGAAGAGCGTCATATCGGTCGTTCAGGGTTTTCACGAAGAAGTCCGACCAACGCGTTGGTGGGCGTCCTGGTGTTCTTTTGACATCCCGCGGAATCCAGTCTGTGACGGCTCTCGTCCAGCGGGTGTCTGCGAATCGCATTACGTGGCCGGCCCACCTAATTTTCGACGACTTGGCCCATGCGACAGCGTCTCTGATCTTCGAACGTCGGCGAAGCTCGGAACTCCGGAGGCCTTCTCTCACTTGCGTGAGTCGTGTCACTCCGAGCATCGTCCTCTCGATTCCACGCTGCGCGACGCTGATCGCGTGTTCATCCTGCTTTCGTATGGCCCAGGTCTCTGAGGCGTATGTTAGGGCAGGAAGAACAGTGGAGTCGAATAGGTGGGCACGGAGTCGGACGTTCTTCGTCTTCTTCGCGACTTCTTCGACGCTCTTGAAAGCTCCCCAAGCCGCTCGTTTCCTCCTGCTCAACTCTGGTGCTAGGTCGTTGGCCATGTTGACTTCGCGACCCAGATACACATAGCTGGAGCATTCGGAGATGTTCGTTCCGTTGAGCGAGAATGGGGCATCAGAAACCCATCCGTTCTTCATGAACATCGTCTTCGTAAGATTCAGCTGCAGTCCAACGCTTCCACATACACGATCGAAGTCGGCCAGCATTCGTTCCGTCTGACTGATGCTCGGTGTTATGAGCACGATGTCGTCAGCGAAGCGGAGATGGTGCAGTTGCCGGCCGTCGACCTTCACTCCCATGTCATCCCATTCTAGTTCGCGCATGACGTTTTCGAGGGTGGCGCTGAAGAGCTTCGGGGATATGGTATCCCCTTGTCGAACCCCTCTCTTCACGTCAATGACGACGTCGTTGTAGAATGGTGAGATCTTGGTCGTGAATCCACTGTACAGCTCTCGAAGGACTCTGATGTACTGAGTAGGAACGCCCTGGGTGAGCAGGGCTTCCATGACCGCTTCAGTCTCGACGGAGTCGAATGCCTTCTTCAGGTCAATGAACGTAAGGCACAGCGGCAGCTTGTACTCTCGCGACACTTCGATGAGCTTCGTAATGGTGTGTATGTGGTCGATCGTGCTGAATCCTCTCCGAAATCCTGCTTGTTCGCATGGCTGTCCTTCGTCCAGCGTTCTACTAATCCTATTCAGGATGACTCGAGTGAACAGCTTGTAGACTACGGACAACAGGCAGATCGGGCGATAGTTGCCAATGTCGTGCACGTCTCCCTTCTTGTACAGCAAGACGGTTCTGCTGGTCTTCCACTGAGATGGAACCTTGCATTCGGACAGGTAGCGTGTGAAGAGCCGCGCCAAGGTGTTGATGAGCGCTGGCGGGAGGTTCTTCAGGTGTTCAGCTCTGATCCTGTCAGGACCGGGTGCTGTAAGTTTCTTCACCGACGAGATGGCGTGTCGGATCTCGGAAGGGAGAACAGAGGGGACGACGTATCCATCCTGCGGAAGATGGCGTAGGGGCAGGTGGACGTGGCTATCGAAGAGATCGGAGTAGAAGTCGTGGATGACCTTCTCCATGGTCCTTCTGGAAGAGGTGACGGTTCCGTCGGGACGTCGGAGAGCGGTCATCTTGGTCTTGAAGTTGGCGAAGTTCCGGCTGGCATTGCGGATGCTCAGCCCTGCCTCTGCTGCTTCAGCCAACACTTCTGCCCTTCTCTTCTTCAGATCTTCCTTTATCGCCGCTCTGCATAGCTTTGCAAGCTCGGACGTCAGTTGATAGTTGCCTGAAGCTCGTGCTGCTCCACGCTGGCGTATCAGCTCGAGAGTTTCCGGAGACAGGCGTCTCTTGGTGGTCTTCAAGCTCTCGGCTCCTTTAGCACTATCGTGGAGATGGTGCACGAAGCGATCGTATTCCTCGTCGACGTTGTCCATGACGGCATCTTCCCAAAGGCCGACAAGAGAGGTGTAGAGATCCCAGTTGATGGTCGTTCTGGGACTCCTCTTCTTGAACTTCGCGGCCTTCTCTCCTTGACGCAAAAAGCGGAACCTCGCGCGAAGGAGGCGGTGGTCCGATCCCGTGTAGAACTTGGGGACAACGGAGACATCGGTCAGGCAATACTTGCGATTGAAGATGATGTGGTCGATCTCGTTGTGGAACTGGCCACCGGGGGATTCCCAGGTCCATCGTAGGGAGGGAGGCTTCTGGAACTGCGAGTTTCCATGGATGGTCTTGGTCGACATGATAAACTCAGACAGCCTTTCACCTTGCTCGTTCCACTCCAAACCGTGGGTTCCGATGTGAAGTTCTTCCGGCGACCTTCGTAGCCCGATCTTGGCGTTGAAGTCGCCGACGATCACCTTGTAGAAGGTGTGATCTTCCTTATAGAACTTTTCCAGCTCCACGTAGAAGGCCTCGACGTCTTCGTCATCGTAGTCGGATGTTGGGGCATACGCGACGAACACAGTCAAGGCTGGCACGGAGCCACATCGCTTCAGTCGCAGACGTCCGATTCGGGTTGTCAGAGACTCGTACGAATCGATGTTCATGGCCAAGTGCGTGTTGACGAGGACACCAACGCCGCCTACTCCCCTGCTGTCGCATGTTCCGAGGAACAGTTCTTCTCCGGAGTCGTAGGCGGCGTGTAGGAGGTGGTGTCTTCTCGTCTCGGTCAGTCCGATGACGTCGTACTTGATCTTCCTGGCTTGCATCATCAGGTCCTCGACGGATGCTTCCGACGCAAGCGTGCGGGCGTTGTAAGTACAGATCGTCATCCTAGTCCTTCTCAATTTGCGCAGCCTGGTTAGGCCCTGAGATTTTAGCAGCCTCTCCGTACTCGTCCTTCCCATCGCTGCAGAAATGGGGGCTCTTTCGGGGTCAGGGGAATGAGGCCCTTTAGTGCTGCTGTGTTTGACTGGAATACAACACGGGTAGCTAGTCAGGCTCTGTCGTGCGGGCGAAGAACTCCGGGCAGCCAGCCAGACTGCCCGAAGGGACGGGGCGAGACTTAAGGCGGCCTCGAATCGCCTTACATGTACTCCCAGTCTACCGAGTGCAAGCTTTTGGCCGAGCCGACACAGTTACAATCCGCACAGTCACGGACACATCCACGCACACTGTGCACGAACATGCCGCTCCCACGCACAAGGAACGCATCGACCCGACACAGCAGGAGCAAGGAGTCCATCCCCTGCATCCCACCTGCGTCTCTGGGCAGTACACGGTCGCATTTGGTTCGCGTTTAATTCCCCTATCCACCACCCGGGGACGCGCCACGTGGCCCTGCGACAAGCGGCCCGAGATCCCTCTTAACAAGAGAGCCCGAAGGCTCTCTATCGAGGGAGATCCGTGGAAACCGACCTAAAGTAATCGGCGAAAACTTCGCTCTTTTTACTGTCATCTCTAACATGTACACCCTCCGCAATTAAGTCAGGGATAGACTCTTCGAGCTTTAACTTCTTCCTACAGAAACTGAAAAAACGCTTTGCATTCCTGCAACCTGCTATTTTCTTCTCTTTAGCTATTTGATGCCTAGTGAGAGCTCGCTTAAGTTTCCGAGATAGCTCCAAATATCTAGCATCCCTCAGAGAAGAAATGGAAGAGTACAGTCGATCTACCCTATATTTGAGAAGGGCTAGGCTTCTTGGGTATTTCTGTACAAATGTATTGCGTTTTGATAAGGGAATGTGGTCTACAATGAGATTGTGCAAAAAACCAACAAATTTATAATAGAGTACATCCACGTCAACAGAAGAGTCGAAAAACGTGACCCAGTCTATTCGGGATAGGGAGCATATTATTGAATCGTAGTCACCTTTGAAGAAATTTCTGACTTTCCTAGGCACCTTAGCAGGATTCTCTCTTACGTCAGAGACTTTGAATGAAATGCTGTTGTGATCTGAAGTGCTGAAGGGTGGGAGGACATGCACTGCCTCAACTATGATGGGTTTGGAGACCAACAAGATATCCAGGATATTTAGCCCATGAGTAGCTTGGTTCACCAGCTGTTCCATGTTCAGAGAATTGATAAAATCGATGAAGAGGGAGGAACAAGTAGTCGAAATGTTTGTTCTATGAGCCATTTTGTTCCAGTCTACAGTAGGGAAGTTGAAATCACCCAGAATGAGAATATGACTGTTTCAATCGTCACAGAGATTCTGTAGGAAGTCTGTAAACATGATAAAGGCGCCATTGGTGCAAGAGGGGCTACGGTATCCTAACACTAGCAACACATTACCGTGGTTACTTTCAATATGCAAAACTACTAGTTGAATTTCACTATGAAAATCCTTTGCCGCTATTAACCTATGAGGGATACTTTTGTGAATGAGGGCTAGCACACCTCCACCCACCCTTTCACCACTCCGATCACATCGATACACTGCATACGTTGAATCGTAACTGAGAACAGCGTTGTGGATGGTGTGTGGTTTGCACCAGCTCTCAGTTATGAAAACACCACCTGGTAAGTGTTGTAGAAGAAAGTTTAGGTCTGGCAATTTGTTAATAATTGACCTGGCATTAAACATGAAAAAATTACGAGCTCTAGATTGTGGTGAAAACTGGGTTTGATTACAAGAGACAAGGTGAGTCGTATTAGCAGTTCGTTTGCCCTAGTACACAGTTTGTGAGGAAGAGGAAAGCGTGGACGAGGCAGGTAGAGAAGCTGGTAAGCGATTAGTAAAATAATTTGGTTGCTCACTTCGACGCTGCGGTAGTTCGCGCGGATTGCTTAATTTGTGGATTGCCAAATCTCTTACAACATACAACAGCTTACCTTCTTGGCTGTTCATAATACCTGCTTTCCTGCGCAGTGTGCGGTCATAGTCCAGCTCTTCCCTTGTGTAGCCCGTTCTGGCGTAGGAGTGAACGAACTCCTTTGTGAGGGATTGCCTTCCCGTCTTCATGTGTTCCAGCATTTTTTCTCGCAATTCCTGGCTACCTAGGTAGATTTTAATTATACGAGGGCGCGAGTTGTTCGCTTTTCGAATCTTCGGGTGCCTATGGAAGGAAATCTTGCCACTATTAAATTCGTCCAAAAGCTGCTCATCACCAGAGGTTTCAATGGCCTCCTTGATGGATTCTTTGTCAAAAGCATGGGTTGCATGTTCGTTAGCTTGTTCACCAATGCCAACCCAAGTTATGCGACATGCTTTTGTGTCGACAATTTTCGCATCAGACTTAAACTTAACTAGAGTGCTGTAAATAGCAGCTCTTGGGTCCGAGGTTTTCTGCGAATCCGAAGCAAGTTTCTCTTCCAAGGCATCCAGCCTCTTTATTATTGCGAGCTGCGATTCTTGCATCTTCATAAAAAGGTCGAAAACCTTGTCAAACCGTTCTATGTGTTCATCCCAACGCTGAAGCAGCGGCATTAACCATGAAGGTGTGTCGTCAGAAGATGCCTTTCTTGGTGCCATATTGAAAATCTACAAGGAAGAAGAACGAAAATCAGCAGAGAGTGAAGCAAGCAAACCGACCGCGATGAGTCTACTGGGCGGAAATGTGTTACGGCTCCCTTTCCAGTAAAAAAAACATAAAAGATCTAACAAGTAATCGTAATATGGCTATGAAAAGGTCAATTGCGCAGGTAAAACATTTAAATGCGCATCCAGAACAACGAGGATAGTACGCAAAAATCATAAAACAGTACCTACACGACGATGTCATTGAGGAGGTGAAGGAACCTGTGTCTGAATCAGTGGGGACCTATTATGTGCTCCACTCTGGGGTGTGGAAAGAACACAAGAGCACTCCTTTGAGAGTTGTTTTTGACGCATCCTCGAAGCAACGGGGTCGACTGTCGTTGAATGACGTGCTCTATACAGGAGCAACATTTATAGACAAAATTCATGACATACTCATAGCGTGTCGAGAGATGCCATTATTCTGGTTGGAGACATTTAGGCTGCATTCACACAAATACGAATACAAGAGTCCCATCGGGACCTCTGCAGATTCCTTTGGCTCCGTTTCTTGACAATGTCGTTGAATACCGATGGAAGCGGGTCCCATTTGGAACAACAGCCTTCCCCAGTATGCTTAACATGGTGATTTCGGTGTACCTCAACCAGCAAGACACGATGTTGGCTAGTGAGATTCAACGCTATGTGTACGTCGATAACGTGCTGATGACCGCTCTTACCCCGGCAGAGGCTATTGAAAAGTACAAATAATCAAAGGCGCTCTTCGCACAGATTGGGATGAATCTCAGAGCATTCGTAAGCAATCCCGAGGTGATTAATTCTCACATTAGTGCTATCAACAGAGCAGCTTACGAGCCCATGAAGTTATAAGGGGGGGGGGGGCCAAAATAATGAGACAAATTGAAAAAAATCTTTATCTCCTCGGACACTGGGTCACCACGGGCCGCACAACTAGTTGCTTTTAGGGTGAAAACCTGTTCCTACGTATATACATATATATACATATGTATTTATATGTATATACGATATGCGAAGGCGACTATCCTGCAAGACTCTAGCAACAGGAGCCGACCCTTAAACCCACCCACAGGAGTGTCAACGGAGTGCAGGTAATCGCACCGGGTCCCCTCACCTGGCCAATCGGCGCAGCCCGCCACTCCCACTGCAACAGGTTTCCACCCCAATAGCAAGTGGTTGTTCGGCCTGGGTTCAGCGAGTGCCAGAGTCTTTATAACTCAATTACAACTCAACGATGCTGAGGAATGTATTTGCCATTAAGGGCAATGACCTTGCTACCATCGCTCAGCCAACTTCTTGATCCCATCCTTCCAGAACTGCTTGGGCCTGGTGTTGATCAACAGCTCGATATGGTTGTCACGGACTGATTGGATTCTTGTGTCCCTTCCGACCAGGAAGTCCTTTAGGCTCAAGAAGTAGTGGTAGTCGCATGGAGAGATGTTCGGCGAATAGGGTGGGTGAGGCATGTGAACGCAGCCCACCTGGCCAAGCTTGTCCGTGGTTACTTGTTTCCGATGGGATGCGGCGTTGTCGAAAAGGAGAACCTTCTTTAAGCGCTGCGAATGAATAAGAGCGAGTCGCCGGCCCATCTCCTCTATTTCGTTCACCATGGCCTTGGAGTTATCGCGGTGCTCTTGGGAAACAGCCTCCGGTAAACCGATCCATGGGCGCAGACCCAAAAGCTCCAAAGATGCTTCTCGCCGTGAACATCTCGCCGAACGAAGGTCGGTAACAGGTCACCAGGCCTCACCCAGACTCGCTGCTTGGCAGGGTTAAGGTAGAAAACGTACTTCTCATCCTGCGCGAATATTGAGCAAAGGCTGCTCGGGATTGGGAATTGGGCAAGATTTGCGCGACACAGGTCGACTCGTCAGACTGGGGTTTCGGCATGAGACAGACTGGGGTTTTGGCATGCTTCTGGAAAGGGCGGAAGTGGTAACTTCTCAGATGGGCTTCAGTAAGTGGCATACAAACATACAAATACGATAAGCACGAAACCAGACTGCAGTCACGAGATATGTGGACACGGCATGTGGTGTCTCATTATTTTTACCCCCACCCCCTAATTCTTGGTGTAAATTATAGCCACGTCAGAGACACATTCTCTTTCCAAACGAATTTTCAAGCAACGTAATCACAAAATGAGATGTCTTAAGTCAACACCACTCCATTGGCGATCCCATGGGCTTTGGAGCACCTCTGCTAATCAAGCAAAAGCATCTAATGCGTGACCTGCTCGAACCAGCAACAGAATGGAGTTCAAACGTTAGCCCAGAACTGATTGAGTAATGGGAGCTCGCTAACCGAGAAATCGACAAAGCCTGCATAAATATACCACGCTACCTGCTAAAACTACTCAGAAAACTCGAAGAGAAATCATTTTGGATATTCGTCGATGCTAGTAACACAGCAATGCCGTAGGTGCCTACATGGTGGACCGTAATTTCCAGGATGTTTCATCCCTTTTGAGCGGCAAAACCAAACTCGCCCCTAAGGAACGAGAGCTCTCTACGTTAAGGTTGGAGTTGCTAGCAATAATACTAGCGTTTTGCTTAGCCAAATCCATTTCATCCGCGCTGCAAACAGGACTTTCCCAAATATGTGTTGCTAGCGACAGTCTTATAGCACTGAGTTAGAGTCACACCCCACGGAAGCTACCGCTATTCGTACCGAACCAGCGTGATCGAATAAGAACAATAATAAACAGACAGAGCTAGGACACGAAATTCGAATTTATCATGTCCCTGGATCCAAAAATCCTGCAGACACTGGCACTCGACGGATAACAGGAGAGTAGCTTGCTAGCAGTGACTGGATATCAGGCAGTGGCTACTCAATGAGGAACAGCGGAAGGAACTCACGAATACAGAACTCGTCAGCATGCTTCCGTCGGATCCTACAGAAGAAGAAGAAAGAGATGAACGCTACGGTGTCGCCTTAGTAAAGGTTTCTTCCAAAAAAACAATACCCCTTGCCTAGGGCTGCTACAGTTAACACGCTTCAGTGCTATGTTCAAAGCAGTAAGAGTCACTGCCATTGTCTGCAAATTCATTCGCGCTCTAACCGACCGCGTGGAAAAAAGGAAAGGCATCAAAATTCCTTTGAATACAGTTACACAACTTTCTGCTGGGATATAGATCACAGCCCAGGACGCATATCATGCAAAAGAAATCTTGGTTAAGCATGAACACGACAACGCTAATATCTATGATCTGCAACGTAGGCATCGGGACAAAAACATATTCCAAAAACATACAAAAACATATAAGAAATAATCAAGTTACGATCGCGCTTGAAAAACGCAAACCTCCCATGTGATATGCGGAATCCTATCTATATAGCGCCTCATTCTCAGCCCATGCGCCTTATCCTTTATGATTTGCACAAAGAAAATGGTCACTGTGGAAAAAACCGTTTTTTCGCTCCCACTCGTCAACGCTTTTGGCTATCGCGACCCTCCCGGGTCATCCAGCAGTTGATCAAAAACTGCGCCGTCTGCCAACGCGAGCAAAGCCTCCCTTTTAGTACACCACCTACGGCTCAATCAGCACCAGACCGCGTACGACAACCAAAACCTTTTGAAAACACCGGATGTGACCTCATGGGTTCATTTGCTCTCAAGGATGACCCTAAGGTCTACGTCTGTTTGTACAGTGCCTAACAACACGAGCAATACACCTAGAGTTCGTTGAAAATTTGTCTGCAGAGGCATTCCTCAACAGCTTTCGCTTTACCGCTCGAAGAGGTGTGCCAAACATAGTTCGCACCGATTGTGGGACAAACTTTAAACTCGCTCAGAAGGTGATCGATGCTCTATTAACACACAATCCCATCGCCGAAGAGTCGATAATGAACTATTCCACAAAACGTAGAATAACCTGGATTTTCAATCCTCCCGGAGCCCCATGGATGGGAGGTGCTTATAAGAGAATGGTTGCATCCGTAAAAAAACGCATACCACAAATGCGCGAATCGTAAAAACTATTCGTAAAAATGGCTACGGTACTTACGCGAATAGAAGCTATCATTAATACGCGTCCGCTCACGGCGATCAGAACCACAGATGCCAACACCCTTCCCCTCGGGGGCAGACATAACTCAAACGCCGCGCGAACCCCCCTGGCGTCGCGCACGGTGCGCGGCGAAATTGGACGAGTTGTCGCGGTCCGATGCTTCCGACTGCTAGGAACGTTTCCAACAGGGACATGCGGCACGCCTTTGCCTTATTTCAACGTTTCTTGGAGATGGTATATGAATGTGGTTTCAATAGGACGATCAGCGACAGTTTATACAGGAATCCTGGTCATGTGGATGGTTTCTGGCGTCAGTATTTACCATCTACAACTTCTTCGGTTAATTTTTCCCCGTGATTATGGTTATGCTACGAAAAAAGGTGACTATCACCCATTCTCGGATAAATTGTCCTACCGCAGATTGTTGCCTACCACATTCTGTGTGATTTTAAGTTCCTTGCTAGAAACGTGGGTTTGGGAGCTTAAGCACTGAGAACATTTCGTGCTCCGCGGCTAACCATGCGTCACCGAGCGCACGTCCGCGTTTCAGCGCCGCGACTTCGCGTTGGAGTTAGACCTCTATTATACTCCCGCGGGAGCATCCGCCGAACGTCCGCGGACGTTGGGTGCACCGCGGATGGCGGGCGTGGCGGGGCGCGGCGATTGGCCAGGTGAGGGATCTCGGCGTGATTCTAGCCCTTCGGCGGATGCTCCCGACGGAGTATAACATAGGCCTTAGGTCCTGGAGCCCCTTCCCCTAGGTCCGGTAGACTTTTTGCAAGGGAATCTATGCTTCTCGCAACCAAATCTTTATGAATCACAGGAAGACGGCGATGTTCCGTTGTTTGATCCTAACCTCATAGACGGTTTCTCAGGCCAAGGAAGCTTTAGCATTCGCAGAGCGTACCGCTGACAGATTCTGGAAGACATGGAACGTAGAACACCTTACTATGCTAAAAGATTTTTACAAAAACTTTTAAACCAACATCGGCACAATGTACGGCTAGCTCCGGAAGTGGGTGAAATCGTTTTAATAGAGCAAGAGTTAATCCCACGCGGTCACTGGACATTGGGGAAAATCGTGAACCTCGTATCCAGCTCTGATGGACTGGTGCGCTCAGCTATTGTTCAACTTCCATACAGAAACACACACATTCAGCGTCCTATCTCGAAGCTTTATCCTCTAGAAATCAGATCGAATCGGAAATATCGTATACTAGCGAGTCCGAGGACACAGTCAGCACAGCCGAAGAAAGAGGCGACTCGCCGCTCCTCCGGCCCAGCTGCAAACCGAAGAAAGGCCTTCACCCCTAGCAAAAACCAGGGCGAAGAGGGCTCTCCGCGAGCAACTACACAAAGAAAGCGAAGTCTCACCCAGCGAAATGGTAGCTCCCCGCTTGAAACATCGCCAACAAAAATCTCACCTTTCCATGTTAGCAAGCGTCATGATTACGCTGCCCTTCACGCAAAACTGCACAACCTACGAAAACAGGGCGCACATCACATGCTCAGATGGTAGTGTAATGGTAGATCAGCAATTCACTTTATGTTCCTGTCTATGTTTCGATGACGTTTGCAAAAATTTCACTGAACACGACTCGCCGCTGCTGTTCACACTGCTTACTCACCCACAGGAACCTGTTATCGTGAAGATCCAATCAAGCAGTACATCAGCTCAGCTCAGCTTGCAGTTCCGTGCCATTTTGTGACCACGTAGCCAAATTCTTATCCAAAGGCTTAATAGCGAATCCACATTGTTGGCCTATAGGAGCTCTAATATCAGAAGAATAGTAATTAGGTATGCAGTCGTAGCATACCTAATTAATATTCTTCTAGTCCTAATAGTCTGCATAATTGCTCGAAATTCACAAAATCGACAAACCGCAACATCAAATACAACAAACATAGCCCTCACACTCATGGAATCTTGCCAAGAGCATGCTCCGTTTACGCGAGCAGCATTTGAACCAGCTATATTACCACTTACGGAAGCGACAATACTGTTAATTTGTATAGCTATAGCCGCTGGTGTCTCGCACTGTCGAGACGGGTACATGCGACACTCAGTAGATCTAACATGCACTGAACATGATGCCTGTCATTATAAATTCAGACGCGAAATCATTTTCAGCAGCGTTCACCACAAGTTATGTACACCGTTGCGCCATGCTAACACCAGTGTAGACCACATAAAAAATCACACGCAAACCCATACGGCTCGAATGCTCAAAAATCTCATTATTTTTTTAGTTGACAGATCTTGGTTAGAATGGAATCGAGACGTCCTGACATGATGCTCACCGTCTGGACGAGCGCATCAATACCGGCTTGGTGTTCCAGCTGCATCAACTGTGTTTCGTGGTCGATGTCGTCGGCCATTAGCTGGGGAAGACTAAAAATTTGAAGGAGGGCGAGCTGGTCGTGTTACTGTATCGACGGTCTGTTGTCTTCTATTGGTCCGCCCGTCGGCCAGTGAGCATGTAAGCACTTTACGGCTGGATTGAGAATGCACTGGATTGCTACAAGTACTAGTTCTGTCAGTAACGAGACAAATTGAAGCGTTGTTTTAGGAATAAGTGGCCAACCCTTTGAATATTTGGAAGGCTCTTCTCATAGCTTTTCTACAAACCTCTCTATAATGTTCTAAAAAACTCAGTTCACTGTCATAGTAAAAGGCTAGATCTTTAATTTTGTCCATCATATTCAAAGGAAGAAAGTTGATGGAGTATTTAGCTGGTGAAGTGGGGTGACCAATTCTCGTGAATTTCGTCTTTTCTGGCGCCAGCGGTAGCTCCAATCCTTGGACCACTCATGAATAGGATGGGCGATAATACACTACCTTGATGAATCCCGCTCCTGCGTCTCGCATAGCCGAAAAAGGCTTGTTCAACTTGACTTGAAACGTCCTACCTGTAACGTACTTCCTGATCCAACTCACCAACAGAGGATGGAACCCAAGGCTCTTAATTTTGCCCATCAAATTTCAGTGGCTGACTCTGTCGAACGCTTTCGAGAAATCGAAGTAAACTATGTCACAGCATTTTTTGCCATCCAAAGTGATGGTACAGTCGTTGATACACTCAAGCCTATTTGTTTCAATAGATCTGCCATTTACGAAACCATGTTCACTTTCTGGAATGAGTGAATTTTTTTCTAAATGCTCCATTGTGAATTTTTAATTAATTTTTCAAAAACTCTTGAAAACAGTACGCGATGCTAACTGGTCTGTAATTTCCTGAGTCCGCAGATCGCTCTTTCTTCAACAGGGGAGTGCTTCCATCAATTTGGTATTTCTGACAACATCAACGATTGATTACAGATGTAAGGTTCTGCAATGACATAAGCGACTTTTTGAACAAACATCAATGGAACAAAGTCTGGTGTCAAGGAGGTTGACCTTGGTCATTTTTGGATAACTTCCAATATATCCTTCTCTTGTATCCATGGAAGTATTTCCACGGGACTATAGAGGTTAGTTTCGAAACTGGGAAAATTTCATCATCCTCGAAATACACCTCACAAAACTGCTCCGCCAGTAGATTAGCTTTATCAAGGTCAGAAACTGCTCTAACTGCTCCCCTAATAAGAACGCCTGCCTGCTTTATTTCTCAAAGCTTGCTATTTAGAAGGCGGTAAAACCCTTGCTTTTTTGCTGAGTTTACTATCAGCTTTTTTATTTGGTTGTTATGCTCAGTGAGCTTTTGGGAAATTTTTTTGGAGGAATCTTTGCAATTTTTCCAGTCGTAGGAAGAATTTGACTCACAAGCGCTGGTGAAAATACATGTCCTATGATCGAGCATATTCTGCAAGTAAGGCGGTAAAAGAGAGCGATTTGCTTCTACCTTACACCAAGGAATAAACATTTCAATTGTGTGCGAAGGAATGCTTATAAACACTTCATTTACGGATGCCGTTTGTAAAAAAGATTCCCTCAGCTTTTAGGATACCGCTACACAATTCTTGCCTGTTGACAACACAACACTATTATTCTGCCCAATAGTGAGATCTAGCGTAAAATCAGTTATACATTCCTGACGTTTGCGCTGAAAGGGCTCAAACAAAATTTATGACCAACCTTATGGCACGTATATTTCGGTGCTAGCATGGCACAGTTACAAATGCCGCAATAAGGTTAACTGCCTAAAATTATTTCGGTGCAAATTATTTCATGCATGCGTAGCTCACAAGCTACTTTATCACGGATGCACCGATAGCGGCTTCAATGTGGAACAGTTGCTTCGTGTTGCGAGATTAAGCACTAGAGGTATGTAACGCACGAAATATTGCTTCGGTTTATCACTTTTAAAGACTTCTCTCATAACTGCCACTTTCTATCTACTCTTCTATGTTCTGCTGTGCTACTGTGATCAACCTTTCTCGCTCACTAGTGCTTATTGCAAAAATCGCATTATCTGTTCGAGATCCAAACTGTGTACATATGTACCATGTAAATAGGCTCGCGTATGGAGCAGTTACCACAGATAGTGTCAAATGCGCTTGCACAAATTTTTAGTCTTTGGCTTCTTCAAATTGTGCATCCCTCAAACTTTTTCGTTCGCTAGTGCTTAGTACTCTGTTTGTGGTCAGCGAGCACTTTTCTTCGTCCGCTTGCTAAAGAACAATTGAACCTGTGGCTAAAATACCATAATTAATAACAACCTTTGCATGCCATGGATAGAACCTCTAATCGAAAAGCGTTTCCGGATTTTAGCGGACTTTCCACCAATATCTGGATCGTTTAGCGCAACACGTGATTTTTGAAGTATATGCACCGCAGGAAGTTAACACAGAATATTATTAAAGCTTTTCTTAAGCGACACTACATTTGTATTATTGCTAACTCACTGTATTCATTGCGGACTTCGTAGACGTAGCTGTCGATAGTTTCTGAACTCTTGGACTTCGACAGTCTTCTATCGGCCGGTTTTGACCGCTTTCCGTCCAGAAGCTGTCTGAAGAAAACTTTGTGCTAGCTGTGACTGTGAGCGACCTGCAGTCAAATAGTGGTCTACCGTTGACCGGAGGTTGCTTTCACAGGTCTATTTGTTCTAAAGTTTGTTTCGTGTTTCGTATAGCTACTCTCCGATAACGGTGAAACCTGGTGGAAGCATTAAGAATGAGATTCTCGACAATGGAACCACTGCTCTTGCTTCTTCATCTTCATAGGATGAGCTGACTTCTGATGAGCTGAGTAAGGCAATCTAGAGGGTCGAGAAGGCGCCAGGCATGCCAACTTGTGTGAAGAAGGCGTTGTACCTCCATTCAATGGTCTCGGCCAGGCCATTCAGTATTGGATGAGAAGACTAAGGTCGTTGAGCAGTTGAGTAACGTTAATGAGATGTTGCGTGAAAAGATTGCTACTTGTTCTGAGGCAGTCCAAAATTCGTCTGTAAGTGCTGTGGTCCCGAGTGTTAATAAGAATGTTAAGGAAGCGAAGCGTTGTAGGTCTGTAGTAATCGGAGGTGTTAATGAATCGAAATGTGAGTTCATAAGTGATCGTGTTGTTCAAGATTTCAATCAAGTACGTAAGGTGTTGGACTTTCTTGTTGTGCAATGTGAGCCCACGGCGGTACACCGTCTAGGCAGACCATCCGATAATTGAGATAGGCTTTTGACGGTTGTGCTACCCGCAACTGTTTTCCAGAAAATGGTTCTTCAGCGTTCTTGGCGGCTGTGGTTGTATTCCAGTATAGGCGTACACGCTAAGAAGTCCTATTCACAGGGTCGAAAAGGTCGTGATCGTTATGCTCGCAGCGCTCATGGTGGTGCACCTGCAACACTTCCGGTGGAGGAGATGTGCGGAGTCCAGTGTGTGATGCTGATGTGTCGATGAATCTATCTTCTCGTCTCAATTTAAACTAGAAATGCGTTCGCTGGAATACTCAGGGCCGTTGCAACGGCCATTGGTGACTTGTTTTTATCCAAATATTCGCTCTATATCCAAAAATGCTGTTTACATGGCCTTGTTTTAGCCAAGAACTTTCATGTTTACCTCTTCACGAAAACTTGGCTGAGAACTTGTCATGTTACTTCTAATTAGTTGATTAATATGAACAATGACTATCAGATTCTACGCTGTGGTAGAGCAAGGAAGGCTGGGGGAGGGGTTGCCATCATTTTCAAAATTTATGATGTGCATGTTCATAATCTATGGTGTGCATGGAGGTCTGTTCTGAGTCCACCCTGGTTCTTTTGAGATTCTGTTTGTGGATATGATTTTTAGTAGCACTGCTGTTAGATTCAGCATTGTTTATCGTTCTCCTTCTTGTTAATCAGCTGAGAACGGTCAACTAGTCCAGGCTGTAAGTGACTTTTTAGCATGTGAATATCATTCGATTACTGTATCACCTATATCACCTGTCGTCCCGTTGATCATCGACTTGCTCGAGCGGGCGCCAGCAGCATTTCCATTCGTCCCTGTCGCGTGCAGAGTGCTCCAATGGATCCTACTTGCTTGAGGGACACGAAAAGCGTCATATCGGTCGTTCAGGGCATTCACGAAAAAGTCCGACCAACGCGTTGGTGGGCGTCCTGGTGTTCTTTTGACATCCCGCGGAATCCAGTCTGTGACGGCTCTCGTCCAGCGGGTGTCTGCGAATCGCATTACGTGGCCGGCCCACCTAATTTTCGACGACTTGGCCCATGCGACAGCGTCTCTGATCTTCGAACGTCGGCGAAGCTCGGAACTCCGGAGGCCTTCTCTCACTTGCGTGAGTCGTGTCACTCCGAGCATCGTGCTCTCGATTCCACGCTGCGAGACGCTATCCGAGTGTTTATCCTGCTTTCGTATAGCCCAGGTCTCTGAGGCGTATGTTAGGGCAGGAAGAGCAGTGGAGTCGAACAGGAGAGCACGGACTCGGACGTTCTTCGTCTTCTTCGCGACTTCTTCGGCGCTCTTGAAAGTTCCTCAAGCCGCTCGTTTTCTCCTGCTCAGCCACGGACTCGGACACGGCTAGGTCGTTGGCCATATTGACTTCGCGACCCAGATACACGTAGCGGGAGCAGTAAGAGAAGTTCGCCCCGTTGAGCGAGAATGTGGCATCAGAAACTCGTCCGTTCCTCATGAACATCGTCTTCGTAAGCAGCTGCAGTCCAACGCTCCCACATACACGATCGAATTCGCTCCGCCTGGCTGATGTTCGGTGTTGTGAGCACGATGTCGTGGACGAAGCGAAGATGGTGCAACTGCCGGCCGTCGACTTCCACTCCCATGTCCTCCCATTCTAGTTCGCGCATGACGTTTTCGAGTGTGGCGCTAAAGAGCTTCCGGGATATGGTATCTCCCTGCCGAACCCCTCTCTTCACGTCGATTGTTGTAGAATGGTGAGATCTTGGTCGTGCATCCACTTTACAGCTCTCGAAGGACTCTTATGTACTGAGTAGGAACATCCTGAATGAGCAGGGCGTCGATGACCGCTTGAGCTTCGACGGAGTCGAATAAAACCTTCTTTAGGTCCATGAACGTAAGTCACAGGAGCACCATGTACTCTCGCGACACTTCGATGAGTTTCGTAATGGTGTGTATGTGGTCGATCGTGCTGAATATCCCCTCCGAAATCCTGCTTTTCCTCATGGCTGTCCTTCGTCTAGCGTTCTGCTAATCCGATTCAGGATCACTCCAGTGAACAGCTTGTAGACTGTGGACAGTAGGCAGATCGGGCGATAGTTGCCAATGTCGTGCACGCCTCCCTTCTTGTACAGCAAGACGGTCTTGCTGGTCTTCCACTGAGATGGAACCTTGCACTCCGAGAAGTAGCGTGTGAAGAGCCGCTCCAGGGTGTTCATGAGCGTTGGCGGAGGTTCTTCAGGTGTTCGGGTCTGATCCTGTCGGGACCGGGTACTGTGTGTCTCTTCAGCGACGAGATGGCGTGTCGGACTTCGGAAGGGAGAACCGAGGGAACGACGAATCCATCCTGCGGAAGATGGCATGGGAGCAGGTCGACGTGGCTATCGAAGAGATCGGAGTAGAAGTCGTGGGTGAGCCTCTCCACGGTCCTTCTTGAAGAGGTGACGGTTCCGTCAGGACTTCGGAGAGCGCTCATCTTGGTCTTAACGTTGGCGAAGTTCCGGCAGGCATTGCGGTTGTTCAAACCTGCCTCTGCAGCTTCATCCAGCACTTCTGCCCTTTTCCCGTCATGGTCTTCCTTTATCGCCTATCTGCATAGCTTCGCAAGCTCGGACGTTAATTTTGCCTGACGTTCGTGCTGCTCCACGCTGGCGTATCAGCTCGAGAGTTTCCAGAGACAGACGTTTCATGGTGGTCTTGAAGCTCTCGGCTCCCTTAGTACTATCGCGGAGATGGTGCACGAAGCGGTCGTATTCCTCGTCGTCATGTTGTCCATGACGGTATCTTCCCAAGGGCCGTCAAGAGGGGTCTACATGTCCCAGTTGATGGTTGTTCTGGGACTCCTCTTCTTAAACTTTGCGGCCTTCTCTCCTTGACGTGAAAAGCGGAACCTTGCGCTAAGGAGGCGGTGGTCCGAACCCGTGTAGAATTTGGGGACAACGGAAACGTCGGTCAAGCAATACTTGCAGTTGAAGATGATGTGGTCGATCTCGTTGTGGGACTCGCCACCGAGGGATTTCCAGGTCCATCGTAGGGAGGGAGGCTTCTCGAACTGTGAGTTGCCCTGGATAGCCTTGATCGACAGAATAAATTCAGACAGCCTTTCACCTTGCTCGTTCCACTCCAAACCGTGGGTTCCGATGTGAAGTTCTTCCTGCGACCTTCGTGGCCCGATCTTGGCCTTAAAGTCGCCGACGATCACCTTGTAGATGGTGTGATCTTCCTTATAGAACTTCTTCAGCTCCACGTAGAAAGCTTTGACCTCTTCGTCGTCGTAATCGGATGTTGGGGCATACGCGACGAACACAGTCAAAGCTGGCACGGAGCCACATCGCTTCAGTCGCAGACGTCCGATTCGGGTTGTCAGAGACTCGTACGAATCGATGTTCATGGCCAAGTGCGTGTTGACGAGGACACCAACGTCGCCTACTCCCCTGCTGTCGCATGTTCCGAGAAGCAGTTCTTCTCAGGAGTCGTAGGCGGCGTGTAGAGGGTGGTGTCTTCTCGTCTCGGTCGGTCTGATGATGTCGTACTTGATCCTCCTGGCTTGCATCATCACGTCCTCGATGGTCAGGAGTCGTAGGCGGTGGTAGGGGTGGTGTCTTCTCGTCTCGCTCAGTCCGATGACGTCGTACTTGATCCTCCTGGCTTGCATCATCACGTCCTCGATGGATGCTTCCGATGCGAGCGTGCGAGCGTTGTAAGTACAGATCGTTGAAGATGTAAGAAATTACCTTGACATTAACTGGAGCGACCGGAGCCAGCCTGATCCATTATCATCGCAATCTTCAATGTTCATGGAGATGGTATGCAGTCACAGTAATATGCAGTTTGTGTCAGAGCACACCAGATGTTTATTTATTTATTTATTTATTTATTTATTTATTTATTTATTTATTTATTTATTTATTTATATGTTAGGGTTCTCGATCTTGTTTCAGCAACTGATCCGTGAAGTTGCTACGGAGCCCCTTGTAGGGTTGCCGGATCATTGTGGTGTTAGATTCAATATTAGTTGTACTCATGTGGAACTAGTGTTACGTATTATCGACAGTTTAGTTGGTGCAACTTCAATCTAATCTGCGATTGCTTCTCGTCTGTAGCATGAAGACAAACTTTTGACTGCTTAAGCAGTGTAAACGAAAAATATGAGATGTTCTTGCTGATTGTTCGCTGTAGATATGTACGTGCCGTGGGGAGCGTCAAGCATTCCTTATTACCAGGTTATCTTCAAAATATGCTTGACCGCTGTTCTTGCTTCCTCAACGCGGCAAGCCTTTTTCAGCTGGAAGAGGATTGGACCAAGTACCATGCGTTTTCGACAAAATTTCACTTTTTTAGAACTTTGCAGAAACACAAAAGCTCTATTGAGAAGAAGATTATTGAGTTGAGTAGTAGTCAGAAGTTCTATAAGTTGCTCAAAGCTCAAAAGTGGTAATTACATTGGAAGTTAAAGAAAACGTAGTCAGGTTACGGTTACTAAGATTCACAAAGCAAATAACCTGGATGATAAATTTTGTGAAGTTTTCCTTCCGGAAAATGAGGACAGGTTATAATTCAGAAGTTTCCGAGCCTATGTAAACTTTTACATGGTTCAGTGAAGAGGAACTTCATAAAATTGTGATGAGATGGCTCAATTCCGGCTCGGTGACACCAGATTTGATTCAGGTTTCATTTATGAAGAGGGTTGCTGATGTTGTTTTTTCTCCTCTAGCTATATATTTATTCAGTCACTGATGTACTCCTAAGTTCCAAAAAGATGGAAACATTGCTTTATAACTTTTTACTGATGAGAAGTCCTGCAAATGAGGTAGGCAACTACAGACCCGTGAGTATTACTTCCTTCCCATGTAGGGTATTTGAAAGGGTAGTGAAAAGTCACTTGTTGACTTATATACAATCTAACCACTTGATACCGGCTTGCCAGCATGTGTTTGTTCCAGGTAGGTCTATTGAAACTAACATGTAAGAGAGTATTAATGATTGGTCCAACAGCCTAGATTCGAAGAGATCATCGTATGTAGTATATTTCGATTTCTCCAGAGCTTTCGATCTCGTTAGTCATAAAAATTACTTTACAAAATTTCCAGGCTGGGGGGAGACTCAGTTATTTACAGGTGGCTAGAAGATTTCCTTACTAATAGAACGTTCCAGGTAAAGGTAGGAGGAAGGTTTTATCAGTGTGCAAGGAGGTAAAGAGCGGAGTGCCCCAAGGAGGGGTGCTTTCTCCTCTTCTGATTTATACTTCCGACCTTCCAAACTTGCTAGAAAATAGCGGTGAGGTGGTTAAGCAATTTGCTGATGACGTTAAGGTGTACCGAGAGGCTGTTTCTTGTTAAAATCACAAAATCTTGCAGCTTGCATTTGATAGGTTGCAATGGTGGTATTCCCAGTGGAGTCTCCCCTTGACGCCAGAGAAAACACTTCTCATGAGGATTAGTGACTCTTCGACCCCTTATGAATATAAAGTCGGAGAATATACTACAATACCGCCCGCGTCGCGCGGTCAAAAAGACGGTTTGCGACGGAAAAATCCGTCGCAAACCGTCGCAGGCTCATAACTTCTTTAATTTTAAGTTGTTTGAGAAAGTATCGAGAAAGTTTAAGCTGCAAGGGACCTTGGGCTTCATTATAACCATAACCTCGATTTTTCGGACCACTATAAAGTTATCCATAGGAAGCCGAAGGCGTGGGTTTACCAAATCTTCATAGGCCTTTCGACTCGAAGGAGGTTGTACTACAGGCGTATAGCCCTTATGTACGACCTATTGTGGAGTGTAGTTCCATAGTGTCTTCGCCTTCAAAGAAGAATGACATCGAATTTTTAGAAAGGATGTAGAAAACCTTCACAGGAATGGCAGTTGTTAGATCTGGGAGATTCCTTTACTCCAGAGTGGAGTAAAGGAGAAGTTTTTGTCTTTCTGAAATACCAGATGTAAAATTGTTTGATTAGATTCAAATCAGTTTCTTTAGGCCTCAATTGGCTGGTACCGAGGATGTAAGCTGTTACAACGATGTTTTGTTGCGATCAAAACTTCTAGCGCCAAGCGGGACTCGAACCCATGGTGTAATGGCGTAGAGCATTCCCGCCCGGTCAGATGCCTCACCCACCGAATTCTCCGGACATCTCTCCATGCGACTACAACTACTTCTTGAGCCTATGGAACTTCATGGTCGGAAGGAACACAAGAACGCAAGCAGTCCTTGACAACCATATTGAGCAGTTGATCAACACCAGGCCCAGGCAATTCTGGAAGGATGGGAGTTGGCTGAGCGATGGCAGCAAGTCATTGACCTTAATGGCGTACACATTCCTCTGCATCGTTTATTTGTAATTGAGTTATAAAGAAATAAAGGATTTTTTCAATTTGTCTCATTACTTTTGCCTCCCCCCTAATATTACTATTATTAGAACATCCACTTCGAAGCTCGACCGGGCTTCGCTTGAGCTACGACCTGAACCTCCATTGAGGTCCTGAGCTAACCCAAGAAGTCACTTTGTACAATACAAGGGCGGAGCAAATCTTGCTGTAAAGAATGGCACTCAGTCAAAAAAATTGAATGGTAGAATTTCAAGAAAAAAACGGGACCAAACCATTTTGAAGCCCATAGGAACACAAAAAAGGCATCGCATCTGAACGTCTCGGTTTCAAAAGAAGACGACGATTTTGAAACGTAACAACACATGTAGCTTGTGTCGACAATAAAATATAAAAATTATATAAATATATTATGTAAAAATAAATTATAAAATGGTTCCTCAACACAACCACTATCACAGGGGATATTTTAACACCAAGAGAACTTGTGCACGCAATACGTAATACCCTAGCGTCACTAAGCGTGTGTCCCCTGTGATAGTAGTTAGTAGCAAAACTTCAGTATGACGTTAAATGACGGGAGAAGTGATGCCGACCAGCAGCTGCTGTGATGTTTGCAATCGTAATACAATGCTATTCTATTTTTGGGCAGTGCTTTTCCATTTGTGGCAATGATTTTTCATTGATATGTGCCTCCTGCAGGTGCACAATTAATAACTTGGAATAAACAAGCGAGAAGCGAAGCAATCTATGGCCATAGTACCGACAGTGAGCACTATTATGTAGCTAGAAAAGCTTAATTTAGTCAGATTAGGACTTACTCCCAAGAATAACCTCAGAACCGAAAACGTTTTGAAGGAATGAAGAGCGAATGAGTGAAAAGTTATAGGCAGGTAGCAATATTTACTGGTCACACTATGGATTTCGACGTTTTTAAAAAGATTTTTTTAGCATTTTTGCTAACCCCCACATACGTGGAGAGAAGTCTTTGCAGTTGATGCTAATGTTTTAAAGGAAGAATTCTTTTGCTTTGCGCTATGATGCTGCCTAGATTTCTGAACGCTTGCTCTAGGGATAAGTATGTACCGGACCGGTAATAGCTTCTGGAAAGCAATTGATCGTTTGTTACGTTGTCTCAGTTACACTGCGCTCAATACGTTCCCAACCTAATGACGTCGTTCTGTCAGCAAATTTCCGGCACTCAATGTTCCGCGTCACGCAGAAAATGGCACTGCTTGTTCCGTTTTTGGACATTGATTTCTGCAGGCCGACCCTTAGCCGGCCGTTCACTCTCCACACTTTTAGAGGAGATTCCAGCTAATACATCGGGCGGAGATTAAGCCCATTCATTAGTAAAAGATTTACGGCTGTCGGGAAGAGAGCGATCCGACTACTTCAGAACCTTTATTGTATTACAATATTCTACTACTAATAATAATTCTATATAATAATATACCATTTTCAGTCGAAATTCAACGTTGTTCAAATCGATTTCAACGTGCTTCTGGAGTCTTCCTCGTATTATATAGGCGGACACCTTCACTCTTTGCCAAGTTTGAAAAAAACAAGGATGGAAAAAACCTCGATGTGTCCGTTTCTACGATTTTCAACGCTCTAAGGAAAATCACACTTAAAAAGGCCTCGGCAGATCCAGCTCACACCTTAAAACGCCAAAAGGTCTGAAAAACGACTTACTTTCACTTGCTCATTCTGCTATTTTGAACATTGTTGTATTGCTGTATTTTTTATCGTATTGTTGTCTTACGAGCGCGTGTAGCGCAGTCGGATTAGGCGCCGGGTGTCGCCTGCACCCGATACCAGGTTCCTGGATCGGATTTCCCGCCCAGGCCAACCAAGCCTTCCATCCCTCTGAGGTCGGTGAATTGGTACCAGACTTGTCTGGGAAGGGTAAGGCACTGAATTGTTCATCGGCTGGCCACCGCAAGTCATTGTATGGCCAAATATGTATTCAACTTGCCTCCACGACATCCTGTAGATGTAGAATGCATGGCGCATCCCAAAGGGGATTGAGAAACGCCGTACTTTAGCCTTATTTTTTATTGTTGTCTTACTTGTAGTTTTGTTGCTTAATCTGCTCATTTTGTACTTGCATCGCATTACTACTGGAGTACCTTAACTTTGCTACTTGTTTCTGATTTTTCGTTGCATAGCCTTTTTTGACATGCTGGATTTTTTTTTGAGAAGTAAACATTGAAACGTACAACGTGCAAAGAAGATGTGTAATTTGACTCGAAAGTCGTTGAATTTGATTTAGGTTAGAAAACGTTGCGTTTGTTTTGAACAGCGTTGAATTTTAACCGAAAATGGTATAAATAATTTTATTAGTATGATTGTAAATTTGATATAATATAATAATATTATAATAATCTTATATTATAATGTAATAATAAGTTTTATAATTGTTGCTGGCTACATAGTGCTTTCCTGAGCATTGTATTATTATTAGTATTATATTATTGTAAAGTTTTATTGTATTACATAAAATATAAAATTAAAGTTCTTAAAGCAATTTTGTTAAATTATCCCTAATAATTTATACCCATTCAAAAGGTTCTAGCGCCTCCCTCTTCACTGAAGAATCACCGGGAGGTGTTATAACAAAAAGGTTCGTCTGGAGATAGGTGGCGAAAGGAACCACTTTGTGTGAAGAAAAAATTTCTGATTTCATGCCTTTAACATTCATAGTTCTTTGTTCAAATATCTTCCATATTGCCTCCGTTGCTATGTCGATAGCAATTGCAGCGAGTCAGTAGGCAGTCCACTAAATTCTTGCTGGTGTTAGGGTGCGGTGAAATTAATCCATGACAGACAGATATGTGTAGCGCTTTTGAGTGACCGAAGTCCACTGGGCTATTTTGGCACAAACTGAATTCGAAAGAAAACTGAGAAAGGAGACGACGACGACGATTGCTGGCACCGGCTCGCGCAGAACGAGTGGGAGCAAACGAATGTGCACCCAGCCTGTGAGAAAGGCAGCGGCTGGAGAAGAATATGCCTTCAATGCCGCGTAGCCGTTAAACAGCCGGCTGCACCGAGTTCACAAATTGTAGGTGTGAACAGTCCTGGTGCAGCGAGTGCACCCAGATTCAGAAGACGTGTTAGCGAAATCAGATGGGCTTCACGGCAGGTGGAAAGCTTGCGACATTTTGGTCAGTTCGGACATCCATCCATGTCATCGAAATCTTGATCAGTGTTATCAGTTTTCGCCAAAGTTAACCGATCGGGTGGCGTGACGCCAATATGAAGGTCGATAGATGAGCTTCACAGAAGGTGGAAGAAGTTTCGATCAAGCGACAAAATCGATCGAATATAATCCATGTTATGCGATCGATCTGTTTCGTTTATATATCATAAACTACATTCGCACAAGCTTTACCAAAGCTTTATCAACGATACCGATCAACGGAAGGCCCTTCACCCCACGCTGCGATTCCCTCACCCTCACGGCAACCGTATTGGGGACCAAACCACAAGAGTTGTTGGGTGAGCAGAATCGTCAGAGACAGCTCAGAGGGCACGAGTAAAACCTATTTTTCCCGATGTCGGAGTCGATGCTCGAAGATAGTCCACCTGCACCTGATTTTCGTGGTCCTTAGTATCCCCACTATCCTTCGTAATAAGCGATGCATGCTTGCTTAGGGTCAGAAGGTCTATTTAGAAGGAAATGGACGCCGTTGCAATCAACGCTTCCTGTCTTTGAGACCTGGAGGCGCATCTCCCACCAACCATACGTTTTGCATCCAGAAGGCATAGATTATGATGACGCTGTGTGGATGTGCCGGCGCTATCTTCGGCGCTGTCATTTTCCGTGAAAACGACATACCACTCATTTGTATTGCGTAAGGACACAGCATAACGTCTTAGAATAGAGCAGCGTTGAGCACGCAAACGGTTCGACACGTAGGAATCAGGAAGGGCCACGCTAGGAAGTCGTCTCAAATGCTAATTTCAGGAAGCACAAAAGCTCTCCGACACATTAAGATCGATTTAGAGTCGAATACCCTCGCTTCACACTACAAAAAGGAGATTTGTTAATGACCGGTATTATTCTGTCTCTCGGCAGGATGCGCCCCGCATTCTACTTCATCGGGATCTCGTGGAGCCAAGTTGAATGCGGACTTGGCCCAAACAGCACATTGCGATGGCCCTCGACGGGCAAGTTGTGCTCCCTCCTTCTCTGACAAGGCTGGGACCAATTCACGAGACGAAAGGCTTGGCTGGCTTGACCAAGACCCGAACCACTTGAATCGATGCAGCTGATGGGCCAACCTTCAATACAGTGCACGAGGAGATGTCGGATCATGCTCTTCGAGAGAGTCGTCCCTTAGGTGATGTGCACCATCCGTGTTAATCGCATTCTCTGTGAACGCTTTCTGCCTTCTTAGCTGCTCTTTCTAGTTGTCTGCTAGGGCAGTATCTCCCCGTAGAGGATTGTTCTGAAACAACCGTTCCCCAGACCCCTCGCTCTGTTATAGAGCGAAATGGCCGTAAGACCGAAATGCATAGGCAACTCCTGGCGAAACTCCCGTGATATTTCTAGGCAGCATTTAACACGCCAGCAGTCAGTCAGTGCTTTTCGAATAATTTTATTTTTCAACTCGTTACAGTATCTCTTACAGGAAATGAAAATTCCAAAACGTTGAAGGAAAAGATTATGTGAAACCCTCTTCCCACGTCGTTTCTCTGAAGAACCCGACCTAGAAAACGTATGTATTGAGATACTGCACCAGCTTACTTAATAAATGAAGAGGAAATAACCACTGTGATATGGAGGGAGTTTTTAGGTTAAACTCTTCGTGTGAAATTGGCAAACCATATCGTCTTGTAACGATATTGAAGTTTGTTCGTCTTGCTGACACAAAACTAGGTCGGAAGTTAGGCAGTCGTCCTCCATTAGTTTTATCACATTTGCTTTAGTCTGGAGCCACTGCTATTTGTAGAGGAGATATGTTGTTACAGGATGTTTTGCTGCGATCACAACCCTTGCATCAGGCGAGACTCGAAATGGCACTGTCTGCTTTCCGGGCAGCGGAAAGCAGACAGTGCCATTTCGAGTCGTGTGATAGAAGAGCGAATCTGCAACGATTACTTCAAATCTTTATTGACTATGGTGATCCTTTATTTAGGATCTAATCAAATCAATTCAGACCGCCTCAGGAAAAAAACTCGCGGGAAAAGATTGCGTGGAGCATCACAGAGAAAGGGAATAGTTAGCAGCAAGCATTTCCATTTTATCCTTTAGGCACGTGGCAGGAAGAGCGCGATGGGACACGGGCCGGCTGGCCCTAGTGGTACTCGCACTGACGGGTGGCCGACTACGACTAGCACCTTCTACGAGCTCCATCTAGGCAGCAAAGGAGGACAAGCCATTGACGGCATGAACGCTGCCGTGAGGTCATAAATGGATCCAATGTCATTGTTACTCGTTGAATGTACCATTTTCACGACAAATTTTAGGTAGTACGGAAGAGCCTATGTAGCCCCAGTTACTTTTATTTATTTATTTGTTTAATAGATTTGCAAATGGCAAACACTAGAAGCACACAGCATGCACACAATACAACAAAGCTGATACGAAAACAACTTCCAATACAAAATATACACAACGAATCAGTACTCGGTATCACTGGTCGACCTGTCTCGAGAAAGATCATATCTAACCAGGAAATGCCGTCAGCTTCCCATGGAGCTTCGGATTGAGACATCCTACATCACGAGAAAGAGCTCGAGAAGCTGATCACAGGAGTGTGGACCAAACTTGCTAAATGGATCCCCAAAGCGAATTGTGGCGGCGAAACCCGCTTTGGCTGCCGTACGCAACACTGCGCCCGACGCTCAGTCAGCGTCGGGCGCAGTGTTGCGCAAGCAGAGGTGCGGTTGGCAGCGCTGACAGCAGCGGCAGCGGCACAGTGGTACGGTGCTTCACGGAAAGGGGATCATGGGTTCGGTATCCGTCGATGACGAGGTCCTTATATTTTGTGACCATCTTCGACGAGGACCTATAATCTCATTTTTAGTTCCGCCAGTGTTGCATTTTTAATTATACTGATCAAGTTTTGTTGATTTTTGATTTTTTGCTCTTGATTTTTGCTTTGATTTGAATTTTTGACATCTTTCACGTCATGAAGACAAAATTTTACCTGAGACATGTTTCCAACTTCAAATATCCTAATAGACGTAAATGCAAGTCGCCATCAGCCGCTCGCTCAAAAATGTGTTAAAATGAGATTACAGGTCCTCCTTGAAGACAGTTCACAAAATGCAAAAACGATGTCATCGACGGGAAGCGTACCCTTAACCCTAATCCTGTAAAGCGAGCACTCTACCACAGTGCTGCTGCCGCTACTGTTAGTGCTGCCAACGCACTTCCAATTACGCAGCACTGCGCTCAACGCGTATTGAGCGCGCAATCGACTGGACCGTCGCAATTTTGACGTGAATGTGACATAAGTTTGACGGCATGGATAAGTGTAATGTTTGGTAAAACTTCGGATGCTTTTCGTGTCACCAGGACTACTGCGGGGAATTCAAACAGCCCAGCTTAACTAAGAAAGCGCTTTAAATGCACGTTGATTAGAAGAGGCAACTCATAGACTGCGTTCTCAAAGTTTTGACACTCGGTGCTTTTCTGCTTCTCGTTATAGGAGATTTCCGAGGTCCCCTTGCACCATTCCACGCATTCTCGTTCAAAACTTCGTGTAAATATGGCACAGTCTTAGCGATGTGATTGTGGGCGTTTGTATGCAATCAAAGCGCATTAGTAGTACGGCAAAAAGATTCATTTCCCGCAGCAGTTCACGAAAATGACTAGTGGCAAGGCTTGATATCAATCAACTCTTCTATTCTAAAGCTGTATCTACCAGTCGTGTAAGTGGTGTGGTCCATAGCTCCCCACTTCACACCATATTCGTATTCGTACTGCATGAACATTTCTAGGTTCTTCTTGATGCTGTAATTTTGTTTCGAGGTCTCGTGAGTATTTATTCGTAAAGGGGAGATCAAGTGAGCATTCAACTGTCAAAATGAGCAACCAGAGCGATTTCTGTCGAAGCGTCTGCTTCCTTACACTATTAACCTGACATCTTGCACATGCCCGCTTAGAGCACATGAACAGTTCTGCGACACGTTCACTTTTTGCTAGTAAAATAGCCCATGCTCTTGCGGAACTCGTCTGCGTTTCTTCGGGTAATAATCTGAGCCCACCCTACAGCCAAAAGGAATTCAATTTATATGTCACCCGTTCCCAAATAAGGATGTTCGCCATCCTTCTGAAAGCAACCGTGGAGAAGGCGATGCACTTCTACTTTCGTATTTTTGACCAAATTGAAGAGGTAAAAAGTCAACGTTGATCCATGCGTCATGAGTCACGGTAACCTTTTCCGCTCTGTCTTCCGACCAAAAATCGGAATTCGAAATCCTCGAAGTAGCCGGAAACAGGATCTCGAAGCGCTGAAACCGAAACGCCTCACGTCCCTGGTGTTCTGCCTCCAGTCGTTTACCTTTTCTCTGAGCAGGTCAAGATGTCCTGCGAAGCCTCCTTGGCTCTCCAGCGAGCTGGACAGCTACTGTCAAGAATGTGCCTCTGTGCAGACGACACGATAGTTACAATCGTTTATTCCCATTTCGCTTTCTTTTTCAACAGGGAACAGTACAAAGAGAAGCTAAGTCCCGCGACGAAGACAAGGAAACGGATTGTACAATAACAGCTGACTGGTTTGAACCCCCGCGTCATCCAAACGTACACGTCAGCGACCCAACCAAAATGATTCAGAATATAGACAGATACGTGCGTGGAAAGAGAGAACAGGGCCCGGGTGTCACACGCCGCAAGTCGCTGAGGAACGCCTGACCGCGTACGACACTCAGTGGACAGCCCGACAGACAACGAGGAGCTGCTCAGCGGGAGGAGGCGTGTGGCGCCCGGCGGAGGAACATCAACAACAATGGTTGGATGAGTAAGGAGATTGAGAGACATAGCCCGAAACACTTAGACCGGATCATCGGAAATGCTATCACTAGGCCAATATGAATATGCGGGTGAAATTTACACGCGTTTGTACATCACACTCAGTCGCCGAGCCTCTCAGCTCCGCATCGGACTGACTCAACAACTACGGATCTCTAACAGTCGGCTACGTGAAAATCAAGTGCTACTTCCTGGCAAACTGAACTGAACGCTGAGACGAACCAATCGAAGAAGAGCACTAGTCTGCACACGGAACAGGAGTGCTACTACCACCGCTACGCTACTGCCGGCTCGGAGCTGGTCCCTCTTGAACATAGGTGAAGAGAGGCACACCGTGCCACATCGTCGTCGCTACAGACACACACATGAGACGCGAAACACGAGCTAGTCGAGGAGACAACGAAGGAGGAGGATTGGAACAACGAGGAGTGCAGGAGAATCCCAGCTGGTAACACACACACACTGTGCATAAAACTGTATATAAGATATAAATATATATGTATAAAATATATAATATGGAGTACAATCGTATTCAAACAAGTGACATGTCGGTGTACTCGAATTAGCACTATGAAGGGAGGGATGAGAAAATCGGAGAGGCACGATACAACGCTGAACGACCGCGTATACTATCCGGGGCCCTGGAGGGCTCACGCAAAGAGAGAAGTACGACGAAACACCCTACGCAGTAGAAGTACGCGCGCACACACACCACACTCCCACGCCCGCCGAAGGCTGACCAATCGATAGGCGCGCAGAGCGCGCATGCGCGCGACGCGCTGCACTCGTCCGCGTCCGCTAGTCGGACGCGTGAACTGACCCGATCAGAGGCGCTTGAACTCGATTAACAACGATTATTAGGATTATTAGGAGGAGAACTGCGGCGGCCTGCAGTGGTCAGACGACCGGAATCCACTGCGTGGTGTTGCGTGGCAGGTAGAACAGTGTCGTGCGCGGCGTGTGACCGGCCACTGTGCTCTGCGGGTTGTAGATGCTCAGCGACACCTGAAACTGGACACCGTTGAGAGCAGGCGTGTAAAACCATGGGTCGGCTGAAAGGTTTAAGCTTAGCACATGCCTCGTTGCCCGAGCATGGTCACCTCATGTGCCCAAAGGGCAGCAGTTCGAGCGAAAGTAAAGGCCGCTTTTGCAGCTCTCAAGCAGGCGTGAACTCCAGTGAATTCACTCGTTTCACGGATGCTGTGCTCCAAGGCCAGCCATGATGCTTATTCTTTTTGTGGCGTCATTGTAGTAAATATTCCGAGTCCTAGTGGGTTTATTAAGAACTACGCCGTTCCAGTCAAGGCAGTGCAAGTCAGCTAGTACCACTGGAACTGTTATAGGTTTACAAACAAAATGGTCTCTCTCTGAGGTCGAGCGAGTTCGAGAATTTCTATTCGATACTCAAGCACTAATTTGAAAAAGCAAATTTTCAGCAACCAATGGTCCCTAGAGAAGTCTGCTAGGCACAGGCCAACAGATTAGGCCGCAAGTGACGAACAAACGGTCCGAGCACTAGAAAGACACGGCTTCTGATAAGTCTGGATTGGAATCAAGGAACTGAACCAACCACGAGTTGTGCGCGAGAAAGATAAATCCGGAAATTTTTCCCGGAAATGATGGTGTTCAACAAGCAGCAAACAAAAATTGAAGACATCTTGGAGGCCTTCAGAAATTTCTGATGCAAATCGAACAACCGTGGAATCGAAGACGCGACTTGAAATATATTTTTGAGAAGCGGCAGGTGGAGTCAAGGTTGCGCACGATTTTTGGTTCAGCCCGCACTTGGGCTAACCTCCTAACCAGCCAAGTGTTCCGTTCAGGCGTATTGCGCTACTATTAGACTTGTCGCTTATTTTCTCGCCTTTTTCTAGGCACCGCGAAACACCTGACTTGTCTACTGGCTACTAACACGGAATCACGTAGACGTGGCGCATTCCGAAATAGGAACTGACGAACAACAACCTCCCATACTCTTAACTTCACTTCCGCTTCGAATTTTGGTGTCGTGAATGAGACGCATTAAAAAAGAGGTGATGGCTTCGTCTTGACTCCTGCCCGTCCAACCGGGAGGTCTTGCGTCGGCTTGTGCGTGCTTGGCCACGCAGTCATGCCTCATTTTCTACTGGAGAGCGCCATTATCAAGAAAAAGAGAGCGCTTATTGGCAAGAGCCGGCGATTAGACGAATGCTTTCCGCTGACTGCAAGGCAAGAGGAAGGAGAGTGAATGAAAAATAAGCGATTGGTCCCACCTGGAACGCTAGCCGGTCGATCATGACCAACGTCTGTCGTCTCTCGTGGCTCATCAGACACACTGTACTTTCGCTGACGACACGATGAAGCAGCATCAGGAAGTCGTACTTCGCCTGGCTTTGCGCCAGTATCGACGACGGCGCCTGACTCGTCGATGCCTCAGAGTCGGTCTCGTCACCCGAACTTGACCACTGAAAGATACGAAGAGTAAGTGCTGGCTGCTGAGCGGTTCTCAGCAATTGACTCAGGCCGCTCCCTGCTCTTAGCGCTCATATTCCTAGGTTATACAAGAATCATGCAAAGGAAAACGGTCGTGGCCTCCAGACTGTGCCATACCAAACTCAGCCTATTCTTCGCAAAATCTGATTGACTTCCTGCAGTCCCTGCCAGGAAAATCCGTTATAAGCTGATCATCTGCTAAATGTCACCGTAGACTGATACCCGCACCCGAAAACCTCTTGGAGCTCAGAAGACGTAAGCTCTTCCGTATGCAAACGTCTACCCCTTGGTTGGCTCGAATGCAAAACCCTGCACATGAGAATCTAAGCGTGCTCAGCAAGCCAAGACACAGTTCCGTTGTCGTATTTGAAGACAAATCTCTCGCGTCATAACACCTATTCATAAGTGCTCCATTAGGAGACCACTACTGCTCAGTGCTACTCCATTACACTTGACGCCGTAAATCAAAGGCTGCTTCTGGCTTCGAAATGTCCATAGCCGTTGCTGGGTTTCGCACTAACCGCTGACACGCAGATAAGTGTGCGAAGCAGTGCCGAGAATTTCCCAGCACGAATGCCCTTTTCCAAGAAGCCGACGAAAGAATGACACTCGTCTAATAGAATGACGTCAGTCCAGCAGACGAGAAGCCAGTGCAGCTCCTTCGTGCTAGGGCCGAAGATGATTAAGCCCCCGCACTACACTGACGGATTGCAGTCTCCGCATGGGGAGGACAACTGACGTCCTTAAACCGGGGGTACAGTAGGCCTCACCTCGCATCGCGGCGTCCGTGGCGGCGTCCGTCGCGGCGTCCGTCGCGGAACCTCGCTCGCCTCGTCGAGCGGCGACGTCGCGTCGAAAGTGACGCCATGTTGGGCGTGATGAGATTCGCGCGACGGACGCGATGTCGCGTCACGTTCCGCTCGCCGGACGGAAGCTCCCGCGACGGATGTGCCGCCGCGTGCGGCGATCGTGGATGCACGCATATTCAGAGAATGAGCGAAGACAAACACACGCACAGGCCGGCCGCGAGCAGAGCGCCAAATTAGCCCCGAAGGCACGAGGCGAGCGAGCAAAGAGGAGCGCGAGGAGGGCTGCTGGCCAGCACGTGTCTGAGCTGCTCCTCAGTGCCCTCTAGCAGCCGGTCGGGAGATACCCTCAGTAGCTGATACTGAAGGCCTGGGACTGCATACTGGCCAAGATGTCCTACGCTTCCAACGTATACCGATACTACTCTTCCGGTTATGTGACGTGTCGTGGAGCGCAGTCTGCGGTGCCTGTTATTGCGCGCATTCGAACCCAGCTTTCTGGTTCGAATTCCCTGCCCAGACCAGCCAAGCCTTGCATCCCTCCAGGCTCACTGAATTGGCACCAGTGGTACCAGGCCCGTAAAGGAAGGATGAAACGCAGACTTTTCCATCGGCTGTCCACCGCAAGTCATTGTAGAGGCCAAATGGACACTCAAATCACCTCCAGAACATCCCGCAGAAGAAGAAGGCGTGGTGCCTCCTAAAATGAGATTGAGTATCGCCGTCCTTTATCCCTTATCCTTCCTGTTACAGCGCGGATGCGCACAAAATGCCTCCATGAAGAGGTCTTACAACTGTGCGCTCCAAATTCACCTTCTTCAGCACACGCAGTAGTTCGGCACTTCGCTGACTGCACGTCGGAATACGAAAACGTAGTACGCTCTTCTTAGCGAAGAATAACTCAATTTCTTGGGTCTCTGTGTTTTCGTAGAGCAGCATGGCCTGTAATTAGCCGCTACAGCTCCATGCTAAATGGCGGTACGCAAGGAAGGCACGCGGGAGCGGGAAAAGCGGCGGTGAAACCGCTGTCGATTAGCAGTGAAAAAACTCATTTGGCAGCTGCTATCACATTTCTCCCGACAATCGTACGAAGCCAGAAGACCCAAAGTTGACAACAGCAAGAGGAAGTCGACCTCACGAAATTCATGACATGACTGAGGCCCACACTCAATTTCGAATTCCTCCGAAGAGAAACGGCTCGACTGTGCTCTGGCGGAATGCTGCTGCTCATGACGTCGAACGGAGATGGATGCAGGCCGGCTGACAATAGATGGTCTTCGCGTTGGACGGGAATTGACCTACTCGGGCCACCAGCGCTTGACTGCTGAGGTTCTTCACTACCGTGGAAGCTAACGGACCTTGTTCCGTATTGCCTGAACATTTGCGCAGCATTTCTCATTAGACATCCCGAAAGGCACACATACACACACCACACACAAAATGAGTTTAATCAGTTATAGGATGTGGACAATAGCACCACTAATGGGGCCATTAGTATCTTCGCAGGAAGTTTCTTCCTTTTTTAGGGAGGAATTGCCAAACCCCGTTCGACGGCTCCTCTATGGGCTCTGTTTGAACAGCACTGGCGACCACAGACCGTTGCAATAGCGAGAGAGCGGAAGCCACTCCGTGCCTTCACCCACGACATTCATTTGTCCAAACGAACCTGGTCGTTGTTCGAGCCAAAGTGATTTTCCAGGTAGTTCCTCAGCTTCTGCTCCTGGCTCATCAGGTCAGGAAAATCGATGAAAAATCGAGAGCACATGTACCTGGAACGACATTGCTTAAGGATTCCCGGAGATCATCTTGACATCTGAGACGGTTTTTCGGTATTTAAGAGTTCGTGTATGTAGCTGCACCATGCCACCTGCAGAAATGAAGGAAGGAATAGTGGTAAGGCAGTTCCGATAACGTTGAGGTGCAATGCTCTTGGAGAAAGACCGTTCTGAAAGATTTCGAAGCAAGGTTCGTTTTGCAGAAGCAAATGAAGCAACCTGTGCGAGCAAAACACATCAGATTGTTGCCCCATCAGATAAGATGTGGGTGGTTTCACCCGTTGTGTGCCAGGTAACATTAGAAGTCTATCCCAAGAAAAGCTCGATGCAACTCTTGTCCTAGCCAAAGGTTCGTCAAGAAAGGGAAAGGTAAGTAGCCGTTAGCGGGCGGGAATACTTCTTATCCAAAAGCCTCCCGACTGCTGAAGCTCGCTGGCCAATTAGACCGAGTACGAATTAGGGCCATATCATCTATCATGGCGTGAATGACGCTCAATTAAACATCCAAAAGGGAGCCTCTGCCGCCGGTGGCAACGTGCACGCAACACAGGCATCGATCTCACGAACTCACCTCTCCAGTTGCCGACACTTGGACGGCCGAGCAGCCTTGTAGCCCCTCGTAAGTAGATGGCAGTACTTAAGTAGACCTCCGCCTCGGATTTCTTCCGGCCGACGCGTGTCGATGAGTCGTTCGTGTAGGTGGGACATCGCCTGAAGTGCACGGTTGCGATGAGTCCGGAGGGTCCGCAGGGCAGCGGGTGTCGCCTACCTGATGCACGTCGCCGAACATGCTTTCGATGTAGACCTTCGGCTCAGGCGCGTTGAAGTCATCGAGCATGGAGTCCAGCGTGATCTGGAACGAGTCGACGCTGAACTCGAACTGTCGTCGCATTTTGTCGACGAACTTCAGCTCGATACATCGCCCGAAGTCGTTGTTTAGCGAGAACAGCGACCAACGGTCGTCGTCGCCGGAAACCTGAACAAGCAAAGACGGAGTTGATTTGCTTCACAGGAAAACAAAACTCCGATAGCTGCACCGAAACTCCATATAAGCTAAGGTGGAGACCGAGAAAAGACTTCGCAGAAGTTTATGCTTTAAAGAAGCATATTGTGGAATGACCATGTTACAGCAGCCATGGGGCTCCAGAGTTCCAGTGCTGTTCTACAGACCTCAGAGGCATTGAACAACTTCTTTGGTCCCAACAGATGGCATAAATTACAACCATAGGAAAAGAAGTACGTGGCGAAGTAAGAAGTCTAAAACATGCCGGCATGCGGAGCTAACGCGGTAGAAAGCAGCACCAGGTCAATATCAGGACCTAGAAGTTCGATTCAGACACTAAGGTAGATCGAGTTCTGGAAAACGTCACACTACATAAATGCGGAGCAGGGGACCTCTCCGTTAGATCCTTTTGAATACACGCTTATCGGCTGAGCGAGTAAACGCCTTTCCCTGTAGTTTTCGTGCTTATACATACTGTAGGAGCCCTACTGTAGCAACGTCATACCGTAACACTCACCTTGACCATTTTGCCAATATACACGTCCTTCAGCGTGTCGGCGTTGATTTTCGTCTTGTTGGCGGACGGCATCATGTCCATAATGGTGTCAAAAACCGCCTCACGAACCTGCAAGTGAAGCGTGTTCACCAAAAAATGTCCTACTCCCCTCGAGAGTACGGGAAAAAATGTTGGTTTGTGTCTGAATGCTCTCCCACATGATTTCCTTCTAGCTGTTTTTGTATATTATCATCACATGAGAGCGCCAGGCGGCTAGCCAGTTAATCAGCGCACGATGTGGTCAAATTTAGATTGTATTGTTGTAATAAATATTGGTATTAGTATTAGAGTTGTGGTTCATGTGGGCAGTAATAGAGAAAACCATCGAAAGAACGAAGGCGCAATCGAGGTGCTGCTGTTGTCTCCTCGGCTCACCTTGTCGAAACTGTCCGAGTTTTCCACTTCCATCGGGAAAATGAGATCAAGATCAGCGTATGAGAAATCGTCAGCAGACGCCACATGCGAAGCGGCCCCGCCGTTGAGTTTCACCGACTTTGGCGGCATGCCAGCCTGTCTGAAATGCGTTCGAGATACACTGCACTGCACTTCAACTTCAGGTTAAGTTTAAAACGTGTCGGCAACCCAACACGGAGCAAAACCGCTGTCTACGGGAGGAAGGCGGCCAAGCATGGGGCGCTGGTAATCGGATGCAGCCATGCACAGTTTTCAGAAGACATGACAACTGAAGGGGCTTATTGTTCCTATCTGACGGCCAACTCTGGAGTGCTTGTCTGGCGGAAAGCAAGTCAAACAAAGAAACTTTCGAGAAGGTTCGAAAAATCAATGGAAAGCATACGCTTAATTCGGAAGCGGAGCGCGCAAACGGGAAAGCTTATTTCGCGAGTAGATGCTGATAATTACATACACCATAGGCACTATAAGTCATCGCCCACACAGGCAGTTATTCTAATTTAGGTACGAATAGGTTTCGTACAAACGCGTTCTGGAAGGTGATTAAAGTAGGGAGCTTCGAATGGAAAAAGACTCCAAGGAACAGAATTTCCGCACTGCCAGTGAACACTCCGGAGAAGGCAGATGTGCTGAAAGGACTCGAGCGAACCCGAGCACCAGGAGTTGAGTGATCTCGCTCTAGTGTGTGAGAAGGGCTAAGCGAGAGGAGGACGAGGGGACTAGGAAAACCCAAACACAAGAGGTTTCTAGCAGCGAAAACCGTACATATTCTAATTGGACGACAGGAGCAATAAGGGCCACTCCAAAATGCTCGACGCTGGCTTCCACCATTTAGAATAAACAGCAGCAACATTCCCGTTTTTAGGTCCCCTTCTGCCGCCTCGACGCCAGTCTGGTGTGGCTGTTGTTTTCGGTCGCATACCGAGTTTATTTCTCGTCGTCCGCTGGCCATATGGCCTTTTTCTGAACGTAAATAGAAGAGGAACGCTGGGAGTCAGAGAACAGATTCCTTCGCACTGATGCGTTCTTTTCAGCCTACACAAACAAGGTGGCTCTCGTAGATCTACTTCTCAGCAACGAAGCCATTCTGGTGTTTTCGCTACACAGAACGTGAGAGGGCTGTCTTGATGGCGACAAGCATTAGCTGTTCTGCCGTTGAAGCCCAGGAGATCCACGGTAATGGACTGATATGTACTTGCTGCTGCATTTTTTCGTAAACTTGCTCCTCCTTGTATGTGACCTGCGAGTTCTTGAGTAACTCCTAAGTGTCTTACCCTGTTCTATTGTGCATTTCATCGAAGCCCAAGTCCATCGTCATTTCGGCATCCTCTTCTAGGACAAATAGCTACCGCTAACCGCAGGGAATTCTCAGTCAATTTAGGCTTCCTGATCAATCACTTTCTTAGTTACGCTCCGAGCTCCAGTAAGTGAGCAGGCATACCACTCCACTGTAAACCTAAGAACGCATTAGACAAGGAACGAACCTGAGCTTTTCCCGGACACACGAGATAATGTCGATTAGGCGAGCGGAAATCGTCGGGAAATTCCCTTTCCCGTGGATCTCGACCGTCTCGTTGAGGACGGTGCGAAGACGATCAATCTGAAACGGAAGATGTCAATCGCACGAGGACCAAGGCAGGGCCTCTTTCGAGTTTTTCAGACGGAAGTAATCACTTCACACCACGCGATTAATCACTACTTCCCTCCAAGGTGGTCTGATCGGACTCAGAGACCACCCGTGGTGTGCCATCGCCTCTCGTTTTTCACTGCCAACAGTTCAAACCTCACCAGCGTAGAGGAACGACTGCAGAGGGAAAACTCTGAGTGACTACTGATGACGTCTTTTCCCGACGGGCTTAGCCGACTCCGCGCCTCCAGCAGGCAGCCATTTTCAGCCAGGCCCCCTAATTCCGATGGCGTCATAGGGCCTTCGAGAGCCGAACTGCACATTCCTCACTCGGAATTGCACTTTATAACATGGCCATAATGAATGGAGACAATTCGCCGCAGAAGACAGACGAGTGTTGCACGTCTTAGTGGGTGGACGGACCGCGCCAGAGCCCTCCTTCGGAAGCACCTTCCCTTCACGCAGCTCAGCTTCGGCAACGGTGGCCTCCGTGAGGCCCCGTTCGAACTCCGACGCCGAGTGACGCTCTGCCATGTGTGCTGGCCAAATCGGCCGGCACTTCGACAGAGAAGCGGGTCTGAATGTGGCCATGTCGGGCGTTTCGGACCATCCAGGAGCTGTGCCAGGTGACATCGCAGCGGTGACCCGACATCGGCCCCATCGAGAGCGCCTCCAGCCGGCGAGCCGACGCGTCATCGCACGTCATCGCCTCAGGCGGTAATTAAGGCGCGTTCGGTGGCGAGCATTGCGCCTTGCACGGCGACTACTCGGTTATTTGTGGAACTTAATGAAACGGCGGCAGCTGCCACCGAAGGACGCCACAAGAAGTGCGGTGAGCGAGAAGGCCGAGCTGGAATTCGGCGAGCTCCAACGCTCTGGGGGGAGCGCAGGGTGTCACAGTGGCAAAAAATGCAGAGCGAACAGACACAGTGAAACAAGGGCTGTCATCCTTGAAAACCCCTCAAAATCGAGCAAGTTGAAAACGGTTTCAGTAAGGCAGATGCGGCCATAAAAAACCCTAAACATCTAGAAAGACTCGGCAAGTCATCCAAAAATGATTGACCCAAGTTACTTATCAAAGAAGGTAAAGCAAAAAGTAACTTGGCCATCTAGCAATTCCAGTGGTATCTCGTTTAAGGACATTTTGAATCCTTGAAAGAGGCATTACTGACTCCCAACAAACTGAAGGCCCTCAAGCTTGGATTTTCTTTAGCAAACCATTAGTGTATAGCATGCCTAGAACTAGTACACTAAAGGAGTAAAAGCCACTAACAATTCGCTCGACTGCAAGAAGCTCATCAATTCGTCAAAAGTTCTTGAAGGAAAGAAATGGCAAAAAACTCCCTGAAACCCTGTGCATCTAAAGTCGTAAAAAGTCGTACACGAAAAGAAGTCAGCCTAATGGAGAGGAAAAATTTCGTCTAGACGAAAACTAAAGACAGCAGAGCAAAAAGTGCTGGGTTGGTTCCTCAATTTGCGCAGATATCTCCCCTACGGTTCCCAGCTGGGGAGAAATCATTCTATTCATTTCAAGGCGGTCAGGTTTGGCCTGCTGTGAACTTTGCTGTTTGCGTTGCAATTATTTCTGGAAGCATGAAGCTACGGGAGGCCCACTCAAGGCTATGAACGTGCCCCTCATTGAGGATCGCTGACGAGGGAAAATTGTTTCGCGTATTTCCTTAGGGGTGGTCGAAAAAAACCAAATGAGGCTGAAGCAATGAAGCATATCCTTCAAAATGGCCAGGTTTGCGTTCACACTCAGCTGTAGTCAGGCGGGTATGTAAGTCGTTCCAGGGACAACACAGCATGCGAAATTCCCAAAAATAGTTCCATGCCGACCGTAGCTAACAGCACACGTCGGATCCATTCCTTTCCCTTCGGTTCGCCTTTCTTACTCTGGATGGGCCCAGTTCTCGCCCGTAGGCTGCCGCTCTGTGTGTATTTAGTCAAGCAGTGACTTCGAGCCCCTGGCATCGCGGTCAAAAGACATTAATGGGAGAGAATAAAGAAAAACACCGAAAGCCAGCACTGACTGACCTGTTTTCGTGTGAGCTCGGTCATGCTCGCCACAAACGGTCCCTCGGTCTTCATGCTTCTCGTCGAACTGTGCGAAGTCGGGGCCGCGGTGAGCTGAAAAGTCAGCTGATTGAGAGATTCCAGCAGCGCATCGACATACACTGACAGACAGCCACTCTTTGCTCCCCAACCACGGAATTTGGCCGTTCGATCGAATTAAACACGGATTTTCGAGCACCCAATTACCGGCGGCGGTGGATGAGCAGATAAAACGGACGGGCAGAGAGTGGAGGAGATATGGACATCATGAGGAATAGCTGGATGGCCGGGCGCCCGGCCGATCACAATGGGGCGCAAAAACACTGTCACGCTGCGGTTCAATAGAAGGCGAAGCAAACTTGAATCCGGCAGGCAACGCAGTGAAACGTCATAAGCAGAGGGCAGAGCGAGAAGCTCCGCAGGTTTTGAGCTCGGAGCGCTAAGTGAGCGGATGTGAATGCACTGTGATAAGGAGAGGCTTTGAGCCGACTGTTGGCGAGGAGAGCTCCAGAGTTTTTCTTTACTTTTGCTTAGCCAAATGTATACTAATTTGCACCTAATTGAAGACGAGCTAGCCAGCAAATTTTCGTTTCTTTGTTTTGATTAATCTACGTGCTGTAATTGCCATAATTCCAGAATGACATCATCCTCAGATGAACAGCAGTTATTCGTAAAATTACATCGTGAAACATGCTCACCACTTGCTCTCAGTAGCGAAGGCAAGGTAAAGGGAAAGTGAGCGAGTCTCGCCGCTGGCTTTGCTAGCATACTTGTCACAGAAGCAGAAGTCAAGAAGGAAGCGACACAGGTTCTGGGAGTTTAGGCTTCTCGAAAAGATTTACATCGACGAGAAAGTAGGTCGGAACAAGCACAGAGCTGGACATTTGATTTCCTTCTTGAAGTCTGCTCCCACAGGCTGAAAATCAAGCTGGTCTCAATTCTCAATCCAAGGCGTCTAGCATTATCACGAGCGAAGAAGGTGGAAGGCAGAAAAGGGTAACAAAAAGACTAAATCTTCATCCGAATACAGCAATTATACATCTGTACAGCTACTCCAACCAATTCGTAAATCAAACATTAATAATCGGTCTCTTCAAGGGAGGAGCAAAAAGCAAACATGACGAGTTTGTGGCGACGTGTCGCGGATTAAAAGACCACCGACAGCGTCTTACATTTCATATGAAGCGTAGTTACGTCATTGTTTTATGTATATGTAGAGAAATATGGTTCATTCCAGAAGTCCTTAATCAATGAAAACCTTCGAAACACGGCAAGAACGGCAGGCATCGGGCGCGAATGAATGCAAAGTACCTCTTATCGGCGATGATTTCGCTAAGCATTTGCATCGTCGGAAGAAAAAAGCCAATGGAAATAAATTAGCATGAAATTATCAACGCGATATGGAGCGAAGGGAAGGCTGGCCCATTGACGATGATAAATTGTCGTCATCAGCTGATGGAGGCCGACCTCTCTCCACCGCTTCAGTGCCACATCAGAAGCTCTGTTAGCGTTGGTCGCTCCACGTCGGTGGTGGAAGCAACGATGTTGAACAGTGGACCCGAAGCGGAAGCAGGAGTTAGCTGCGCCATACGAGGTAGAGACAACGAAGAGGGGACGGCTACTTCAGCCCCATCCAGGCTAACTGTTCGAGTTCGACGACCTCCTCTGGTAGAATAGTCCAGAAATTCATACTGGTTTTCATGAGGCACTGCAGCAATAACAAATGATATTATATGAATACCCTTCACAGCGTGGAGAAGCGCTACAAGAAACCTAGGTCATTTAAAAATGCTCTAATATTTGCAGGACTTCCATAAAAGGAAAAAGTGTGGTGAAAAAATAATAGGAAGGTGCAACAAGAAGGAAAGAAAGCTTTATAAAGTTATATTAAAGCAAAACGAGTAGTATGGAGTATGGTACTTTACAGGTCTTAAGGAAAGCCTTAAAAATGGCGGATAGTCTCTTTTCGCCTCCAGGTAAGGCGAGAGGTGAAAAATAGTGAGGGAGGTACTTAGAGGACAGCTAAAAACGTACGGATTAACAAGACGTCAAGAATCCGCAAAAGCAGAGAGAGACCGAAAGATCTAGAAAGGGCGCCGAGTTGGTGGTCGTAAAAAACGCGGGTGCAATTGTTTCAAGTGGTGTCAACGAAACGCCTTATCAACCAGGTAGGACCGAACCAGCAACACCGGGCGGGAGCAGCGGCGTCGACGACCAATCACACTCACCCCTCTCGGCCATTGCGACACGAGCCGCTTCTTCGTAGAATGCATGTGATGACGGTGCGGTAGACTCGGAAGCACCGCTTCAGAGGATTCAGATTCGCCTTCGACGACCGCTCCTTCTTCTGACGACGACGATCAATGCTAGACCTTCGTCCACTCGTTCCGCCCAGCCTCATGTCGACGACGATCCTCGTCCCGCCCCTGCGGCCGTCTCCACGCCTTCTGCGCTCCATCGCCGCTTCTCGCCGCTCCGCTCCAGGCATTCAGCGCTCTCTTCGTCGTCTTCTGTCTTCATCGCCGGCCGCCGCTGAGCTCGGCCGGAGCCCCTCAAGCCTTCCGCGGCTCTCCCCGCCTCTCCGGCTTCGCCACGCTCTTCCTCAGAGCTGCTCCGGCTCCGCAGCCCACGCAAGTTGACGTCACCGTGTTGTCGGACAGAAGTGATGTCATCATGGGCGGGCTGAGGACGAAGTGACGTCGCCGGGCTGAACACCAGTCGGTCACTAACTAGCAGCATGTGGGGCCCCGGTGTCCATTCTTCGGCGGCTACTAATGACATGGAAGAGGGACCCGATCCCCTCGATGACGTGGTCTGCCTGCCGCGGTCGCTTGGAAGCCAACGACGTCGACTGTACAAATGGATTCCCCCATCCGGAGGCATGCGTTCCATACCTTAAGACTCCAGCAGCAGCCATACCCGAGAATAATGCTGGTTTGTTGTCCTGATGAACTTCCCGTACTGGGTGTCGTTGAAGACTGGAGGTCAACTCGCGGCCCACATCTGGGGAATTTAACTGCATTCTGCCTGCAGATATGTAATAGGCGAGATACACTTAGAAACCATGGGATTTTCCTGCCCGATTGTATTGAATTCATTTCTTTCCTCGTCAGCGCTATTTCTGGCTATATATCGTAGTAGATGTTACTGCAGATTTATTTGAATGCCGCTGCCAAGTATTCCAATGGAGCATACGTGCCATCCACATGTACAGGCTTCACCCAAACAGGAATTGCTGCTGAAATCTTAGTGGCAGCAGGACCAGACAGGGTGATGCTCTGCCGAGCTCTTATGCCAAATTTCTTAACCTCAAGGGCAGCTCCATCGTGAAGAAAGAAATGCCAAACATCCAGACGGGCGCTGCTGCTCTTCTTAGCTAAGGAAAACATCCTTCATACCGTACTAGGTGGACGACGGCATTACCGTATCGCGCTCAAAGAAGCGTTGACTTCGCAACCAGACATAGAAGGATGCTGGTTTTATAACCGAGTTCTTCTACTACGTAGTTTTGACCTTTTTATAAAAAACGCGCAATTGTGAAAGTTTTTGCATTTATGGTGAACCTATTTGGAAAACCACAGCTTATTACTCTGACTACATCTGGATCCAGCGAACGAAACGGAGCTCCGTTCCAGAGCCGTCAAAAGCGCTGGTAGCGATGCAGATGTGTCCAGAATTACAACGTACATACTCCCAGCAATGGACTTACATTCCAACGTAGCAGTGATGTCACGCCTCAAACTATAAAGGGCTTCTAGTCGAAGCAGCATGACGAGGGGAGCTCCTCAACTGGGATACAAGCCATCCGTAACGAGTCCCATTCTCAAGAATGACGTGAGTGCCCTTTTGCGAGGCAGCACCCAGCTGACATTCATGGAGGATGGAGAGGCGGCCAGCTTTAATTCATTCAATTCAGCCGCAGCGACCTCGACAAAGGATGGTTGGAATCTGCCAGCAGTGAATTAGGTGCGTTAGCTGGTCGGGAAGATCGGCTGGATAGTGCCAGAAACCAAAGTCTGCCGAGGAGTGGAACAGCCTTTGAGAAGGCAAAGGAAGAATGTGACTCTGCTACAGCGGAAACAACCAAGGCCGGAAAGGCTCAACCGATAACGGCCAACAGCTCCGCAGCCAACAGTTTGGGTAGCGGGTTAGCGTGCACATTGAAATGTAACAGTAAAGGGTCTATAAGAAAAGAGAGCCGTTTCGACCCTGTACTCACATTAAGGGATAGCTGCGATTATAACTGAAGTTATAAATAAACACATGGAACCGGAAAGCGAGAAAGTGTAAGTGGCTACATACAGTGAATTCCGGCGGTCGTACAGGCCTAGACATAGACCTGCAAATCCAGTAACCAAGCCGCAAATGCTGTTTTCGAAACCCCAGCCATCACCAATCGACAACATTCGCTAACGGCATGTGTAGTAGTGGGCGACAGTCTGCACCAGCGGCAAGTCCTCAATGCCTCGTAACGACATCTTTTTCTGTCAAACCTTACTTTGGGAGAAAGTTTTTTTTCTTCAAAAAACGCAACTACGGTGGTTTAGGCATGCACTGAGAAAATCAGAGAATCAAAGGGCTGAGCACACGCATTCTGAAAGCACCCGAAAAGCAACCATATGGCAACCATAAGAAGACACGTAAAAAAGCTGTACGTCGACATTAACTGCACAAAGGAAGACGCCCGTAATAGGAAAAGGCGGCGACGCGACAATAACAGTGCTGGAACCTATCTGACTAATGGTGAACGGTGAATCCTATCATTGTATAGCTGAAGACGGCCCCCTGACCAGTAGCAACGGAAAACAATAGGCCACGTCTTCACTTAAGTTGCGGAAGCGGTCTGAAGCGACTTCTGAGCAAGGAGTAACATTCACGTCGTAAATGTTACTCTTTGCTCATAGTTGTAGGAATGCAGCAAATACATCTATCATCTATCGTTTGATCCTATCGATTTACTTGCCGAAATTCTGCCTACCTTTGGGTTGAAAGACGGAGCGGAGCAGGTTTAGCAGCAGCTCCAGGGACGGTAGCTTACTGGGCCACCCAAGGGTTAATGTGGAATGCACTTTGCCCGTAAACCCATCATTCGTGTCAGTTTTTAGCGCCGATATCAGAGCGGGGGACGTCAAAAATGTGCTCGATTAGGTCGACAGGATTGAGCAACTCTGCATGACACTCGCCCGCATTCACTGCAGTGCAACGAGAGACGGAGTCGACTACGAGCTTCTTGTTACGGAGAAGAAGAACTGATAAGCAGCGGACGACGTCGTGCGGCGACTCGTCGGCGAGAGACCGCCGAAAAATGCTCCCCATATGAATTCGATTTCGGCTGAAAATCACCTGGAGGGCTGAGTGCGCGAGGCGGTGAGTGAGCTGCTGCGAGGCAGTGGGAAGAGAAATTCAATTAGCCAGAGAACTCTGTGGAAAGTTCCACACGGCATACCTTCCAGATGGCAATCGTTAATCGTTGTTCGATAGGGTTGTGAACCACGCCTGAGAGGAATTTGCGACTTCCCCCTAGGCAGACGATAGCCGCAAATCGCTCCGCCGACTGTTTGTGATGCTTGGCATCGACAATTCCTAAGAGAAACTCGTGGTTGGCACGTGGCCGCGGGCTGCAACCAGACAACACCGATGGGGATGTGATTTACGGCAACAACGACGCTCTCAGCGAGCGGTAATTAAAGTCGTTGATGACGAAAACCCACGAAGCCTGCAACTTCGGACGCTGACCGAAGTGGCGCTGAACTCTTGGAAAAACCGGGGCTTCCTGCTGGACTTATGATCGCTATGTGATCGCGAAGGATCATGCCATGGACGCACGTCAATAGAGGCTTTGATTCCCCGTTGCAGCAGTGTCCAAGTGAGTGAAGAAGGCAAGGTCCAGCTCTGCCATTCAGGTCGCTCAGGCGTCTTTAGGAGACAATTTGAATGGTGTTTTAGCGAAGCCTTGAATATTGATGTCTAGTCGGTATAAAACTCAATGTCTACCTTCAGAGACGAGTTTGCTAGCAGTGTAACGACCGACTAGGTCCTAGATGTAAAAAAATTGGCTGCCCTGGGCTCATTTGAACGGCGCACCGGGCGCCTCCTCTAACTGCGCTACGCGTGCTGTAGGCTGTGCACTCGCTGGTTGTGTACTGCACAGAATATCCGCATGCTCAAGGAATACAACAGGCATCACAACGGAAGAATAAGAAGTCTCGAATTGAAGACTTCGTCTTGAAAGACTCCAGTGGGGTCATGCTCCTTTTCCGAAAAGCTTTTTGCAACATTCTCCTTAGCCTGTCTCGAGACTGCAAGTCTCGCTAATACATATGTCACTGCTTCCACCTATGTACCAACATGTATAGTGGCTGAAAGGATTTATTGGAGGGCTCCTATTCCCTGTGAGGGCATTCTGAATCTGAATATCATTTAAAAAATAAGTCGTAAAACAGTCAGAAGGCGATATCAGAAAAGCGAAGGTTCGACTACGAAAAGGAGGAGGAGTGCAACGCGGAGTTACGTTCGGTTACTGCTGCCCAAAACATTGGCTAACATCTGTTACAGAATCTCAGTGGAGACTAACTAAATCACCGGTGTACTAACTAGCACTTTCTGCAGTTGTTCGATCCGCTATATAGCTGCTCTGACTCACGTGACGATTACGTACGCACTTTTACGAAGCGATTAGCAAATAAACAACTAGTTCATTTTGGCGCCATAAGAGAGGGCAACTATTGAGCTGAGCTGCTACTATTCAACTGTTCGACACCCAATATGCCCGCTGAAGGCTGTACTTCTAGAGAATTCCTCGCATTTTTTATCCTGCGATTGCTCTTCGCAGTGGCTACCCTCTGAATCAGTTCGAGGAGGGAAGAGTTGGAGAAGGCCTTCAGCTTGTCATAGAGGTGAGTCGGCTCTATCCCCCTCAGGGGCGGGGGGGGGGGGCAGAGTCAAGGGTAAGCCAGTTAGGACAGTCAGTTGTCATCCTATGTCCCCTGAATCCTTCCGGCCGTATTCTCTCGTTGCATCAGATGCGAACTAGCCGTCCCCCAAACCCTTTTTGAGAACCATAAAACAAACACGAACCGTAAGCGACTACATTGGCCGAATAATATCTGCTTCACCACCATATCTGGCGACATTATGCGTGGGTCGAGGGAAGGTAGGGACGACCTGCTGCGCTGTTTAGACGCAAGAGAAAAAAGTGGACCTTTATTGGCATCAGGCGAGATATGCAGTCGAGTAGGGGAGATGGCAACAAACAGAATAAGAAACCTGGTCATGTATTCTCGCATTAAATCCAGAGTGCCACAAGTTACTGGTAGAGGAAACACTGTAGCTGGTTTTAAGCAAGGATTCGTGGATACTCTCTCGCTATTTTTTCCTTTCTGAGCCTGTCCTAGCATCCCCAAAAATTATTTAGAGGATAAATGACGAAGGAAGGCGTTATTGGACCCCTTTTCCAGGACACATCACGCATTCTACTTTTGTTGTGGAAGCAATTTGAACGTGTATTTTGCATATATAGCGACTCCCGGGCGCGGGCAGCGCAATCGGAGGAGGTGCCGGTTGTCGCGTACACTTGATACCAGGTTCTTGGTACGAATTTCCCGCACAGGCCAACCAAGCCTTCCATTCCTCCGGGGTCGATGAATTGGGGCCAGACTTGTCTGGAAATGATAAAGTGCTCAATTGTTAAGCGGCAGCGTCAGTATGGCAAAATACGACATCCCGTAGAAGTAGAGTGCGTAGCGCATCCCAAAAGGGTTGAGTCTTTATTCGGACTTTATCCTTATCCTTCGTGACTTGCGCGTTGAATACGTAGGTGTTTTATCCCCAAAATTTGTTATTGGACTAAAGAGCAGTGGAAAGTTTAGTTGGCGTGGAACGACCCAAAGCGAGAACACCGGTTCAGGGAGCACACGAAAGCCGGCGCCGAATCCGCTTGCGCCTATTTCGGTTCAGTTGCCTTCGATCAGCGCTGAAAGCAAGTTAAGAAGCTAATTCCAAACGGAAAGCAGTCGCAGTAGAGAAAAAGTGTCAACGAACTTCTGAGGGACGTGTGGCGCCGTGGCGCATGCATCCATCGATCTTTGGTTCGATACCCGTTGGCGACAACACTCCAAATGCCTCGAAAGGAGTTGTTGCTGAACTCGCCTATCGCTTGGCTCCTGCCAATCATTGTAAACGCCAATAACATGTTGAATGCGCAACGCGACGTCGCCCATTTTAAGACAGATGCGTGACGCACGCGATCTGCAAGACGCTCCGGTTAACAACGACATATGTTCTCAGTCCTTCTCATAGTCACTCCCACGCTCCTATTCCTGCTTGACTGCTACTGTAGCTTCGTCGCTGTAGGTCCGTATTCTCCTCCAATTGTTAGAAATTCTCCAGGGAATATCTTTTCCAGTTTATTGTCCGGGAAGGAGAAAAAGGTAATGGGCCACATGACTGGCCAGCCTATCTACTATCTGTTCGTTAGTCCATTAGACATTCTTTTAAACTCGATGTCGGTACGAAAAAGCGCCAGAAAACAAAGCCTAACATGTATCGCCCCTACCAAGCAGGTGAGACACTGCAGGCTAATCTGGGCGTCATCCTGCTATGACGTGATGCACGCTGAGGTTCACTTCAGACGCGAAATTCATAGGGCTTCGTTCCTTGAATCCTTTCCCCCTGCTTAGACGAGTATTGGATATTAGTGCGAAGTATAGGCTTCTCCATGCGTCGTCCCACGCTCGGGTGCTGAATATTGCAAAGGAGGCCATTGTGATTCAAAACACCAGCCAGCGCCACCATTTCGAAGAAATCTTTTCTTAGAACAGGGCAGATCCCTGCTTAGGAACCTGCTGTCTTTTTCCTTCTGAGGCAGCCTGGAACTGTACCTGCACCCACTCGATCCTATACGGGATCATCTAAGTCGCGGGATAAGGAAGAGCCAGGGGTGCTGCAGAATTAGTAATTCCGACAACACGTGATTGAAGAAGCACGGAGGACGAAATGGAGGAGAACGTAGGCGGGAAATGACAGCGCAGAACTTCGTGAGAAATGTCAACCTTGAAGCATATAGGCTAAGAATATGTGCGCCGTTTTATATACAACCCTCCAGGGTGAACAGAACACCAAAGAGGTTCTAACAGGGATGTGCGGAAATTTTTCTGGAAAAAGCGGAAGACGAAAGGCGGAACGGAAACGCTCAAAAATGGCCGGAAACCGGAATACGAAACGCGGAAACGGAAATGACACATATTCACCATTTTTCAAAAGAGCGGTTGAAACTGCGTCGGAGGCGGCTTCTATTGCACTCTTTCTTGCTCAGAACTTTGCAATCAGCAGGATCTCCTACAGATTAATGCTCACCGTCATCATAACAGAACACAACACAGCAAGGCATGGATTCATAAGATTGCTATGATAACCTTTTAGCTATGAATAGAGCAATAAACGAAAACGAATTCAGGGTCCTCTCTCACTATTTCTCGCTATTTCAGCATGCAGTCTCTCCTCTGCTTCCATATCTAGTCCCTGCGACGGGTTGTCGCTGACTTTGCTGCTGTAATTTTTTGAACAGTAGACTTAACCGACTTAACCACTTCAGGTTACTCATAGACCAGCATTTAAAACTCACTCGGGTGAAGTCTAAAACTGGAGCAGTCTTCCCTAGATCATTTTCCGATCAGCAGGAAAGACATTCCTCACAACATTTTTAGAAACATGTGGCATCATGGAAAACGTGATGACTGCACAGATATCTGCATACATAAGAATAGCAGTTGCATTGTAATCACCAAAATTAGGACTCAGAATTCATTCTGGGATTTAAGACGATAACTGGATAAACGATTAGTCATGTTCAGTCCACAGCTCCGAAGGAATATTCAGTCTGTGCCAGCCTAGAAGCCCCCTGATATGAAGGTGACACAGCTGGGCAGTTCCTAGATGGTCCTCGACGTAATAGATTTGTTTTAGAATGCAATAAGTCACCCTAGTCAAAATAACAGCTCATGGTAGATATTCGTGATGCTTCAATAAGAAATGAATCGCATTCCTCCATATGGATGAATATCACACCTAATGAAATTAAAAACTGAAATTTACACTTTCGATCAGGAGCACTAATGTAATCTCGTAGCAGACAGGCGCATGGCACAACCTTCACCGAACCCTTTGCTTCACGATACTGCGCTATGTGCTTAGAAAGTTTTCGCAGCTACTTGTAACTAGTGGGTCAAGAATTTTATGATCATTCAAATGTTTAGTGCATTTTCTTAGCATACAACGCCATACATACATACATCACCTAATCTACCACATTAATATTGCAATGCACTCAGACGTTGCTATTTTGAGTAGCTTTTTCGGTCATCTAATCAATACAATAGTCTATTAATACAAAAGTTGTCAAACAGTATTTTTCTCACAATTTTGTGAAGGAGAACTCTTTTTACTTGATAAACTGATTGTGTTCAACAGGAAACTAGTGTAGAACAGTGCCCATTTCCGTTTCCGCCTTCCGGTCCAGAAACAGGCGGAACACGGAACGGAACGGAAGAGCTTAAAATGGCCGGAAACCGGAATTCGGAACACGGAAACGGAAATTCCGCACATCCCTGGGTTCTAATGAATTGGAGAAAAACAGCTATCGTATCCGGCTCCTAGGCTATGATTGATGGCTTGGTTATCCTAGTCGGGACTTAAACCTTGGATTGATTTCGCGTGCGCCCGAGTTGCGGAGCTTACCCTGACTATTTTTTATTTGCGCGTTATTTATTTATTTGATACACTCAACAAAGGTGCGCTCAACAAGAAATACAGGAAGAAGCAATAAGTATAACTGTATTGACAACATTGAATGACAATTTGCTCCTAAATCATTAGGCGCAGGTTCTTATAATAATGTGCTTAAGAAAATTTACGAAATAACTGTCTCCAGTATGGTTACCTACCCAGCTGACAATCCTAGTCTATGACTATGCTACACGCCTCCGTAATGTCCATTACATACATGATGTATGAAAACGTGTGGAAATCCTCCGTGGGACACTCTCGAAGGAGTATCAAACAGCATCGTCCAACATGAGCAAAGCGAGAGAGCTTGAGTTAACGTTAAAGTGCTAAGAAGAGACGTTTTTAAACCAAGAATTCTCTTTCGAGTGAATGCAATCCATCATAACTTTTCGGGAATGGGCACATTAACATTTAACCTGAAACTGTAGTTCAGCACGGTAAAAGATTATTACCAAATAAGAAGACAAGAGCAGTCACTCTAACAGGATAGGGACACGGAAAGAGTGGAGAATTAGCTAATGGCTGTTAAAGAATCTAGTCAAGTTCGACGCTCATTTCTTAAGGGGTGATAAAATCTAAACACAACGAGCGGGCACGACAAAAAATAACCACCTGGTAGCAGCAGGGCTACGTGACTTTCGTTACAGGGGTGACTCCCTACAACAAACGTTCTAGAGAGACATCGGATCAGAAGAAGGCGAAGCGCAGTGGCGGTGTTCTTATTCAAGGAGATAAGTTACTTCGAAGAACTTATGGTCCAGTAGCCAGTTTTCCTATGTTTGACATCCACTACGGTTCTCAAAATGTGCATGCTCAAGATGTTCATCCAAGGTTGAAGTCGACGTCGTAACTTATTCTGTTGTGCCAGAAGTATTCAAGCCAAGCCATGGTATCTTTGAAGTTATCGACGCAAAGAAATGCGTCCATTAAATGGAGAGCAGTGTGGAGGGGAGGGGAGACAAGAAAGACTCATTCCCACTAGTGAACTGCTAGCTCTAGTTTTGGCATCTAGACCATCTATTCGGAGATCGCTTAACTGTACTGCAGAGAAAACAACTCAGACTGAAGTGAAGTAGCCGAGTTGAGGAAACGTCCGACCCTCTACGAGCAAGCAAATGGTCTAGCGCTCTTGCACACGTAATTCTCATACCTCACAGCTCGCTATGTGCATTATACATATTATAGTTTAAAAGACCTTTGGTGCGAGCGTAAGCTGAACTAGGACTAACGTAAACTGGGGCTTCTTATAGTAAAGTCTCTAGTCATCGTTGCTGTTTATGCCATCCACATATGTACCACTTGACCGAGCCCTCCCTGCCTCTCAGATGTAGATCCGAATTACCCAGAGATCTCAGTAATTCCTTTCCTACGGTCTGTGTCTCGCCTCAAGGTGTCCACCAAAGCTTGTTTAAGGTCTTTTATGAATCTTCCATGCTCTGCCGAAGGTGACTTCTGCCGAATATGAGCTCGATAAGCATGCAGAGCGCGTTAGTCCATTCCCGCCACACATTCTACTTCGACGGCATGTCGTGGAGTAAATTTGAATGCGTATTCGGCCTATAGAATGATTTGCTGCGGCCAGCCGATGAAGTTCCACCCTTTCCAGATAATTCTGCTACACATTCACTGACATTGAAGCAATGGAAGGCTTGCTGACTTGAGCGGGACCCGTGCCAGCAGTTACAATCCGGAGAGCTGGCAACAGCTCCTCAGCACAACAAAGCTTCTCGCTAAAACCGTCGGAGGACAGTTTGCAGTGACCTCAACACATAAGAATCAACCAAAGACAAAGACGAAACGCATAGCATAGCCAGCAGAGATCGTGGGGTTTCCCCTTCGCTGTGTTGATCAGATCAGGTAGCAGTAGCGCTATCGATGGTCCTGTCTGTTCCAAACTGCAACCATCAAGGTTGTAGCAAGATTCCTGTGCGCTGTTTACGAACAATGAATCGAAAAACTCGCTGCCTTCTCCTTCTCAGTGATTCGCTTCGTTAGAATTGTAGAAGTGCCTTGTAACACGAACAGTAAGCGGCTCGAAATGTCGAAACCGAGCTGGCAATCTCCTGCGCTGACGAATTCTATTTGCTTCGTGGTTTCACTCAGCCGTAGCATCGTGTTAATCAACAGCATATAGATGTACTAAACGCCGGTTCCTGTTGGTCGTTATCAGATTTCGCTGCTCTGGAAGCCGTCGAAACTTAATTGTGCCCATCGCTCGCGGCATGATTGCTAGCCAGAAGAGCTCGAACGAGAGGATTCCGCCGAAATTCCACTGTTGGCTGCATTCTCCTTGTTCCTAGTAGTCGGAAGCACCGACTAGGGCAGCTCGTCAACTTGAGGAATAAGGCGAGCAGACACGCGATGGGCATTTCCTTTTTCCATGAAAAGCCTCTTTCCAGGGATGCTGCCAGCGTTGCAGGGCTGGCTCTCGCCATGGAGCAGCGATGCAGAAAACTCGAGGAGAATTCGCATGGCTGGCCAGAGCATGTGGTGATGATGCAAGGGGTCGGCTCCATTCACGAGGTTATGACATAACCAGCGTCGGTCGCAGGCTCCGCCGGCGCCGACGCTGGTGACATAATGGGTACAAGATAGTAAAGGTCGGCGTGAAGCACTCCCTGCTGGGATGCTCCATGCACTCAACGTCCGCTCAATGTCGAGGATTCAGTTTGGATGGCAACGTCGGCGATGGCCATGATATGCTCAGGACTGTGGTCTGCCCTTCCCAGACACCTCTCTACCCACTAAATGATCCTGCAGCAGTGGGAGATCTGAACGATGCGAACATAACTTATCCTACTCCATGCTGGTGCCTGGTACGCGCAGATTCACAAAGGTTTGTTAAACGCACACACCACCAAATTCGAGGGCAGAAGCATTAGAGGAAAATGGGAGCTAGAGACAAATGACGCTTCGTGAGTTGCAGAGTGAGTGGGGACAGGGATGGAGCTGTCAGCTGATCATACACAGACCAACAGAGGAGGAGAGATTCATTCAAAAAGGCCATGTTGACGCGGCATTTCAAACTTCGCCACTTCAACTTCAGTTCGGCAATTTGAAAGAGTAATGTGCAGCTGGTGTGGTCGGCCCCTTCACTGGCCTTCTACTCTTTATCAAAATTGGTATCTATTGCGGCTTCTGATCCGCAGTACGGAGGCGATACAGGAAAGCTTCCAAGCACACAAATACCTTCCGTAAGGATTGGAAAGCGCCGCGGAACGTGTAGGATTGTCATCATTCCTGTCTTCTTGGGGTGTTGGATTCCATCCTTTTGAAAAATTCACCAATTACTGCGGTCGCCTGGACGAGGTTAATCCTCGTCCAGGCGACCGCAGTAATTGGTTAATCCTATGCCATAAAAACATCTTTCGCTGTTTTATTTTTATCCACTTAGTTTTTGAAGGCGTCAGGGGATACTCATCAACAAGGGACGTCTCCACTGCGTCCAAGGTTTTGACAGTGCTCGGATTCAAAGCCCACTATCAGCGCAATTGACAGTGGTTCTGGATGAACAATCCGTAAAGAAAGGATGAAAATGAAAGGAAAATAAGCTTGAGCGAGGCCGTGGGATTCGGCTACTTGGCATATGACGCGGCGAGCGAAAATTGTAAGCGAGTGGAGAGTAAGGCTCGGTGCCTTTTCATATCGTGAGCCAGCGCGTGCGTCCCATTAGGAGCATTGCATGACGGAGTGAAGGCATGTCGCATTTTTATGTGAATTGTGGAGGCCATTCGATAACCAGGACAATGCTTTATCATTCACATGTATCTTCCGTGGCTGACGACAGAGGCGCGAATATTGGGTGTGTTGGACCTGCCGGCGCATACAGTCAATGCGACAGAAGCCGAGGCGGTGACGTCAGCGTCGATCAGCAGCAGATGGCCGGGAATTGAAATGTAATAGGGAGGGTGTCATGATTTGAACTGCAACGATGGCCGTTCCAACGTCGCTTGAGAATTGTGAGACGTTCTAGCTGCTGCTCGACTGGCTGTTCGACAAGTCTCAAGAGTACTCGAGTAAGCTGATTCGATATACACCAAGAGGCGAGGGGTAGTCCACCTAGGCCGCTGATCTCTCCGTGGTCCGTAAGTTGTTACCTGGGAAAGGCGGAACTGATCTCTCTATCGGTTGACCTCCGCACCGGCAAGCAATTGTGTAGTCCAAATACGCTCTGCTCTTGCCTACAGAAAATCCCACAAAAGCCGAGTGCGTGGCGCGCTCTAAGAAAGGAATTGAATAATTCCGTCCTCTGCCGTGTTCTTTAGCGCATACATCAAAATTTCTCATGCTGCGCAGTATGAAAGAGGTCCAAACTTGTATACGTCAAGGATGCAGATGCGAATTTGCCAGGGTTCCGCTCAAGGCAGTCAACCCCTCCATCACGGTTCGTCTCTTTCTCCCTTTAGCTTCTGAGGTGGCTGAAACTTGAAATGACTCTTGGACGGGTAACTTCTCTAACTCCCCTTGTCTTTTCTAGGCTCCGAAAAAGGCGTTTACGCCGAAATGTAAGCCGAATAAAGCCCGAATCTTGACATGACAGCTCTACGACTTTCTTCCATATTGTTCGACGACATGCCGAGATTCAAGGACAGTCGCACATGGAATAACCCCTCCATCTTTATAAAGTCGGTTAATTGCCTTGTCTGCAAAGTGTAGACACTGATTTCGACTCTCTTCGTGTCCAAGGCTCTGTAGCGCGAACAAATTTTGGAGACAGTGGCGGCCGCGCCAGATGGACGAGGGGAAGACTCTCCAAATGTGTGTTACATTCCAGAGCGGGTTTCACTATCGTCTTCACTTAACCGTCATCTTTACACAATAGGAGCCAAACCATGTGTGAGAATCAATTGTAGGCTACAGGTCTGAAAACACGATTGTGGAAAGAAGAACCTAACAAGCTTAATTTACTGCAGCTGGAAGAGGTCGGGGTAACCAATGCTCTTAAACTGCGTATTTGCGAGCAGTTATGAAGTTACGAAAACTTCTTATAACTGCATTCTGCAAAAGTTAAGCGATTCGTTAACTACTAACAATCGAAGAATGATTTCATCCGTGGCGAAAGAAATTGCAGAGATTCTCACGGAAAATGCAGTTTGTACTCTGCTTAACAGAAAATCGGTAGAATTGAATATTAGTGAGGAGAAGCTTGTTTTTCGAAAACGACCGCTCGCTAGATTTGTTCTATTCCACGGAGCTAGTCAAGGGGTTATAGAGTTTCAGTAGAACGACGTCACCGTTTGCAAATGTTGAACCAGCTTTGACGTGCGTAACGGCAAAATGTGACGCGATGGCCGAAATTTTCTCGATAGTCACGGGACATGAGGAAACAAAAAAAGTAAAAACTATTTAAAGCCAGTGAAAATCCGTGTGTGGATAGTGGAATCTACGCATTTCCGCAGTGTACAGGTGTAGTCGCCAAACGTGGTTTCCTGAGGAGCCGCTGGAATGGAGGTCTACAAAAACATTTCCGTGCACTGCGCAGTGTTCAACCCAAATGAACACGAAGTGCAAGTGGCTGCTGACCGAAGTGAAAGCCCTTGACGCTATTTCCGGACCGAGCCGACGCCCAGACTCGACTCCATAAATGGGGAAACTGCCCCATACGCTATGCCTATACGAACGCATCTTCAGCCATGTTGGACACACACTATGTACTTCCTGCGCTGTGAAGAAGGGTACTGCTCAGTTAGTGCCTATTGTTGCTGCTTACACATACAAGGTTCATGCACAAAGGCGTGGCCCTTTTGGACACCTCAGCTGTTGAGCCGAAAGGGATGGGTTACTTGAACTCAAAGCCCATGAAGATTGAAATCATGTGCATATACACATCCGCCTTCTGAGTTCCCAACACAAGGAAATAGGTAGTTCTGCTCGTCAGTTCTCCGCCAACATTGTCCAAATTGAGCTTAGGCCATCTTCAAAGCTACATTACACATTACCATTACCACATTACATCACATTACAGCTACATTACCTACATTTGATGCCAACACTCTAAAAGCTCGCGATAATCAATATCTTTGTGGAATGGGGAAACACCTTCAACGTCGCCGTGGAGGCTATTTTGAGCATGATTTTGGCCTATGCAATGACATGTTGCGGCCAGCAGCAGAACAATTTAGCTTTCCCCCACAAGCCTGGTACAAATTCTCCAACCCTCCATGGAATTGGTTGGTGGGACCAGACCCAATAACTCCGGTTTGGGGTGCAATCCGGCGAATCTTCCGATTGCGCTACCTGCCCCCTTGCAATACCGAATTGTTGTGCCGAACACAATAAGCCGAATCCTACGGACACCGGGCGTACCTCTCCGTATCCAATAGATAAAGTAAGTAAATGGAACTGTAAGAATGTCATAGTAATTCAAACTCTTTGGATTTCCTTTCTATCTTGAACTGCTCCCTTCAGAAGAAATTAAACCTTGAAGATTTATTGAAATGACGCCATATTAGGTCACCACATCTTCAGATGATATGAGCAAATGAAAGTGCTTGGCTGGTGATTTCAACTCCACATCATTTGGGGCGCCTGTTATGTAGTCGGTATCACTGAACCGGCAGCGATGCAAGGAATGGTCACTATGAGCAAACAGAGGCTGAGGTTAGTCTCAACCTCAACAGCGGTTCACGCATAAGTCATCCTTATCCCCCCAATCCGGTATATAAAGGATATGGATAAAAGACGGCGTTACTTAATCCCTTTTGGGGTGTTGGAGGCGATTTGAATGCGTATTTGGCCATGCATACAATTACTTGCGGTGGCCAGCCGATGAAGAAGTCAGCGCTTCATCCTTCAAGTTGGGCACCATCTCACCGACCCGGAGCGATGGAAGGCTTGGTTGGTCCGGGCGGAAAAACCGAACCAAGAACCTAGTATCGGGTGCACGCGACAGCTGGCACCCCCTTCGGCTGCGCTACACGCGCCCATGGTTTGATAAGACATGTTTATCAAATGCGTGTGTTGCGACTTAAAAGCCTGGCCAAAATAATCAGCAAAGGAAGAGTGGAACAAAAATAAAGGGTGAAACAGCTCAATACTAAAAATACGCACGACAAGCTACAAGCTTAGGATTGAGGTCTCAGCAGCAGTTATAGATAACATCGAGGTTCTCCTGCCATTGTACGTATAAACCTTCCATGACTTTTCATCTTTTATGTCATTTTGTCCTGACCTTTTTCAGCACGAGGACGGAGGCGTCATGCAAGCAATTCGAAATTATGTTTCGAAGCAAACCGTGTACACCTGAGCCGGGAAGTGTCCTCCTCCCTCGGTCACACTGCAGAGCGTTGTGCCGATCCTTCTCCTTCGCTGGTCACACTGCATCTGCAGCTGAGCTATCGCGACATTCTACTCTTGGATGAAGCTCCTTGTGCACTCAGTTGAAGGAGGCGCGTGCTGTCACGTACATCCGATTCCAAGTCCTTGGTTCGGATTTCCCGCCCTAGTCATTTCGAAGCCTTCCATCCCTCCGGCATCGGTGAATTGGTACCAGACCTGCCTGGCAAGGATAAAACACTGGCTTGTACATAGACTGGCCACCTTATGTCATTGTGTAGGCGAAAACGCATTAAAATTGCATCCACGACATCGAATTAGATTGTGTGGCGCACCCCAAAGCCCCCTAGAAGTAGAATGCGTGGCGCATACCAAAAAGGATTGAGCAACGCCTTCAATCTTATTTTTATTTACGAAGCCCCAGGTGCGCATTTACACGGTGCTCCACATGTAGCGCTTCAGAGCATAGGTGCGCTTCATTTGAGGTGTGATGCGCCACGCCGGTGATATGAATCTCTAATGTGTGCATGTGATTTTTGGTGGCTGTTTCGGCGCGCTGTCAGCATCAGCAACAGCAGCTGATCGTCCCACGATTACGGCGTTTATTATGCCGTTATTCATAAGCGACATTCGAAAATGGACGTATTGAACAGCGGAGCACGAGCGGAGGTGGCGAGCGGGAAGACCGGCGTGTTCACCCGCAGATCTGCAGTCTGCAGAGGCGCGATTCCCGGCATTTTTACGTCAGGATTAATTGGACTCGACACCCGCGTTTTATACGGAGCAGCTGATCTCGGAGACCGACAGGATGGCCGAGGAGGTGCGTTATGTCCTCGGCAGACGCTCCAACCGCTGTGGTTGGGGTGCTTTTTGGGGGACGGACAGTGGAGGTCAGGCACGGATCCCACCGACGCATCTGCCGTCGGGAGGTTTTCGGACCTGACGGACATGGCTCAAACAGAGTGGGTCGTCCATTGATTTCTGTGTTTGCGATGCAGTGATGGTGTTTCGCACGGCGGTCTGTGATGAGCGCGACCCACACAGCAGATCCACGACCTCCAAAGCCCTCTAGCGCGGGATCAACAACAGCCTCCTCCTCTCCCCTTCAATCTCATCTGATTAGGGAAATGAAAGCAGACAGCGATCCATCTCTTTTTGGGGTTGCCACACGTCCGCCTTGGACAAGCCGCATTGGATGCCCAATGCCTATTTCGTCTATGGGTCTGCCCAATCCAAAAGTATGAATCGCGCTGTTATCGTGCTAAAGCCCCAGGAGCTACGAAAATCTGTTCTTCTTTACCGGTCCTCTGTAGTGTCTCGATCTCGCACAATAAAGTAGGCATATGTCGCGAACATGGACAGCATTGGCAGGTGCAGCGTGTCAGCCAAATTGCACGGCCAGCACATTGATTGGCTGTCGTGTGTTCGGCCGCCGCTGTGCTTGGGTATGATTGCCTGGCACGCTACCACCTCCCAATGCTGCCCATCTTCGGGTCATGAACCACAGATTTTTCTCAGAGTTAGGCCTGCTTCAAGAGATGTGCACTGCAAGAACGATCACTGAACGCTTACCACTTAAAACGTCAGCTCTAGCACATTAGACAATAGAGACAATGGTCGGCGGATCATTCGTATCTCCTCCATTAATATCTTCACTGCCAACGCCTAGTGTTGTTTCGATCTCGCACAATAAAGTCGGCATATGTCATATATCATGCACTTTGCCTTCAGAGCGCATTCGATATAGGTAAAAGTTCTATCCAAAAATGTCATTTTGGAGTAGCGTCCAAGTGCTGAGTGTCAACACCTCGTTTAAAATGACTACAATTTGATAACGAAGCCTCAACGGCTGGTTTTAATCCGAAGTTTGGAAGCTAATGTTAAGCGACCTAATTTTCCACGTAAAATGAAATACCACTAAGGAGGAATATGAAAACTGAAGCCCTCTATTATAGAACTCCATAACAATAATAGTCAGGAAAACGAGGAAACTGGCCAGTACAGTGCGCAATCTCCACAGTGAGAAACGTAATGGAATTACTGCAAGTTTTCATTTCATTGCGTATTAAAATCAGTTCGAAAAACGTCCCACGACTAAAGAAGAATATATCCTGCTATCGTGTGTCACCTCCAAGTTCTAAAATCAGGCCTGTCTGCAGAGGGGAATGAAAGCCGGTTGATCCGTAGACGAAATTAACTAGAGCCCTCCATATATGTATGTACGCGGACAAATGGCGCTGTCCCCAAATAAAGCAAAAGTTAAAGCGAATAAATATCAACGAGATATGTAATATGCTCGCTTCGCCACCTTTCCTCAAACGAGCTATCCTACTATAACATCTCCATCTCCGATGGCTCACCAGTGATGCGGGAGACATCGCAACTCTTCAAGCGTTAAAAAAATGCGTTGTTGCTGTACTATGAAAGGTTGACATACAAATTATTTCGCTTGATCATTATTTTGTGCACTAGTGAATATCAACACTTGTTTTTGCTGGCTGCTTATCTATGTGTCTACTCTATCTATCCGCTTGTTCAAGTTCGGCAAGCCAGCGAAAATACGTCAGTCAGATAGGTGTGGTCTTCAGGGGTAACGAGCCATCACGGATCTCAGGAAGCATGAAATCCAACAACCACGTCGCATTCCCGCACCAATAATTTACCCCAATCGTCCATAGAACCGGGGGAAGTGTTCTGTGACATCGGTCAGCGATCTGTTCCTATCGAGATGGGACCAACACCCGTACTGTCGCAGGAGCGGAGCGGCGTTCTTCCCCTGGCCTTTAAACAGAGGCGTTGCAAATGTCTGCGTCTCCACTGGCAGCGCGACAGGAGGTACACCCGCCCCCCCCCCGGGGTGGGGAAGTGGGGGGGGGGGGGTGGCGTGGCGTCCGGAGGCACACCGCTGTTCTGCGGACCGGAAACTTTCTTTTTGCGTGTCAAACATTTCGTAAGGCAGCCGTTAGACTCTGGGTGAAGCCTAGAGGGTTGGGGGTCGGTGAGCAAGGGGGATGAGAGGAAGATGTCCCAGCAGGGACGGGTGTACCTCCTGACCGTCCCCTGAACGCTCGTCTCCTGTATCCTGTCATAGAGCGGGGTGCGCTACCGCTAAAAGGTGTGGTCGAGCTTGAAGCGGGTGGATTTGGGGAACGGGCGTTCTACCTCTTCGTCCCCCTGGGCCGCCCACCCCAACTTCCTGGGCTTGCTCGACAGTCCAGTGGCTGCCTTACGAGATAGTGGAGACGCAGACATTTGCAATATCTCTGCTTAAAGGGCCGGGGAAGAACGCCACCAAGTCGGCGGATTTAATGAAGGGCTAGCTTTCTTCTTGTTGTTAGGGGAATTTCGATGCAAGCTGGAAGCACGCTTGTTTTCAAGTTAACCCTCGAACTGCACTATAGTTATTTTCAGTATGTTTTCGAATCCTAACCCGAATAAGACGCAAGGATATAGTACATATATATTTGAGTTAATATATATATATATATATCGGAAAACGTGGATCTATTACAGCTTAAACCTAGTTAATCCCAGCGTTTTAGTCCTTGTTAGGGATCTCGTCGCTATCGTAACCCAAGTAACTCTAGTCGTCGTAGCGCTTACCTACCCTTTTCAATATGTTCAGCTGCAAAACTGGGAAAAGGAACCTCAAGAGTTGATAATGTATAAATTGCGTGCTACTTCGTTTGGCACATTTGAGGATGCCCTGTCAATGGCAGCAAAACTCCGCTGCCGCCTGAAGCTAGGCTTAGCCACATATTCTGCCGTTTATCTAGTCGCGTCATGCAGCGATGCGAGCAAGTTACTCTATTAAGCTGTTCGTGCCTCGCGAATCCTTAGGAGTTCATGAAATTTCCATTTAATTGAATTCGTCCATTCCAGCCTCCGCGTTCTTCCCAGGACCAGGAAAAAACCTCATGATGTCATGGAGTGGGCGAAGGAAAACCGTCCATTGTCTGGACGAGGCATGACGGCAGCCTTTCTGGATAACGTCATGCGAAGCTTCTCAGTGAATCGCCTGTCAAATTGCAGTGAGTGCTGCAAGCAACGCCGCTCTCTTGCGGCAGCGGGATGGGAATGGAAGCAGTTCTTCTCAGATATATTTGGACGTGCGAACAAGCTGAGCGCGCCATAGCGTTTTCGAGAGAAAAAAGTCGGATCAAACATAAAAAAATGACCGCGCTGCATAGAGCACACTCCCACAACTGTCAGCCGGCATAAGCCAAAAAAGTCCGCGAGGAACTACGGAATACTAAGAAAGATAGGCAATGTCAAAGATCTATGTATAATAAAAACAATCCAACCAGAGAGAGAGAGAGACAACTAACGAAGAGGAACAAGAACCGAAGTGCATCAGAGAGGGTTGTACAGGATTAGCGAAACTGTCAAAGAACGTCTTAAATTGAATCACGAAAAAAGCTCTTCCAAGCAGTCACTTTGCAAGAATGCGCCAAGCTTCCAGCGTTAGCGGGATATCGAAGATAAACTTGATACGCATATTGGGCGTAGATATCATGATGTGGTTGGCCACTAGGTAGGTAAAACAGTCCTCCTCCAACACCAGAACAATAGAAAGTTTTAAGGCACCAGGTAAAGCTAATGACGATTCTGATAGATGCGAGAGCTGCCGCCTGTCTACTCCACCTGTGCTTAATCCGGAAGCTATAGCCTGTACTTCATCAAAATATTTGCCGTTTCTACATGCGGTGTCCCTTTCCAACCATCTCCCTTCAAAAACCCAAATATGGACGAATCCTTAGGAAAGACCTCAAATCAAGCGCGTTTTCCTTTAGACGAAAAGATTAGACAAAGACAAAAAGAGCAGCGAGGTGGAAAGGTACAGAGGGTAGGTAAAGGTAGCTTGTTACGTAGCAGAGGGGGCGTGCAACGCAGTCGGAGGAGGTGCGGGCACCAGATACCAGGTTCCTGATTCGGATTTCCCGACCAGGCCATTCAAGCCTTCCATCTCTCCGGGGTCGATGAATTGGTACCCGACTTGTCTGGGAAGGGTAAATCACTGACTTGTTCCCCTCCACAAGTCACTGTATGGCCAAATATGCATTCAAATCACCTCCACGATATCACATAAAAGTAGAATGCGTGGCGCATCCCAACGCATTCAAAAATGCAATGTGACGCTAACGATTTCATTCAAACCGTGAAAGGTGGTCAGCTCTATAAAGGCGTGAATGCGTCTCCAGCAGCCACGATTGTCGCGGAAGGGATCAATTATAAAAACTCTGCTTGGCCTATTCTATCGTTGCCTGCTTTAAATGATTAGCAGAGAATGCTTTTGTTTTCAAAAATCTTTGTTGGGAGGCTCCAGTGGATACGATAAAAGGCGTTGACCGTGGGCTGTATGGAACCGGCTTCAGCCAAACCTTATCCTTTGCATTTAGCCCAACATTTCAGCGGAAAACAACGAAGCCAGGCAAACAAAAAGTGCAGAAGCGTAAGGTTCTGCGAGGGTGCTCAAAAACACAGTGGCTTCGAGTTCCTCCATCAACCGCTTCATTTGGCTGTGACTGTGCCGCAAGTTCCACCTGCTCGACGAGCGAGAGGAAGTGTGGACACGGTGCAATGTATGCCCCATGCACCATCGACACGGTAGGGCTGTAGCTGACGGCTGAGGTCGATGATGGAGGGCAAGCTCTGAGCAGGAGGCACATGCGAGTGTTTGGTGAGCAACACGGAGGTCCAGAATTAACTTTTGCCACCCTTGTGCCGCCATTCATCTGGCCCAGAATAGCGCTCTCTGACGGGTGACTTCTTCTATGAAGAAAACCCAAAAGGCATCAAAAACGCTAGCAGGTGACAGATAACGGTAAATCTATGCCGATACGAGGAGCAGCGGGTGGCAGACTGCGAAGAACGGCCGGGCGCCTGTCGCATCACATGAACTCGTCCGCCAAAACATCGCGATTTCTGTCTTGCCAACGGTGTCACAACGTCCCGTCGCAAATCGCTGCTCGAGTAAGTGCGACGACGAAGCAGCTGCACGAGGAGCAGCGGTAGACACGAAGGTGTTCGACCCGACTGAAGCTTCGGTCGGCGTCTGCCTGCCACGCGGCGGGACTTGAAGGCACGAGCGCCGCCGCTTGAGTTGCTGCAGATGAGCTGCTGATTCACAGGTCGTTGGCACTTCGATCACGATTGCTGTTCAGGTTGTAGATAAACTGCATGACCCACATTAGGAAAGCAATGACTGCCACGTTTAGTTCAGATTCCCATTGTGATTCGACTCATATGAGCTTCAATCGTTTCTGGAGGCCCATGAATGGTGACAGTGCTCTTCCAGCAACATTTTTGTCACTTGGTTGATGCCCCTTTCTTGTAAGACACGCACTCGGCCTACCTATACAATGCGCTGTAGAGACAGAATTCGCGGCGCACACCGGAACAGTATTGCTCAACGGCGGTTTTTTCCTTTTTCGCTCCTCCTTGCATTGTATCACAACACTTAAGCCCTTCTAAGCGTTTCATTGAACGTTTCAAGCTTCAGAAGTTTATAATTGTCCCACCGGCTCTCATACCATTTCTGGGCTATAGTACTTGTAGTACGTCTTGTTCTACCCAGGAATAAGAAAAGGTAGAGTTAGCCATAGATGTTTATGACATAAATGATGGCGGCACAACGGTAAGGTCAGGACAAGTCTCAACGGTATCGATTGAGAGAGGAAGAGCATTCCTTGCCCACGAATCAAAACAACTCGATAACTAGCGGAACTACCAAGAAGCGAAGAAAGCTGCAAAGAAGGCCGTGGCTGTTGCGAAAGCCACTCATTATGGAGATGTCAACGAGAAGCTCGAGTCTCGCGATGGTGAGCAGTATCTGTACCGACTTGCAAAGAATCGCCATCGCCAGACCGAGGACATCGAGAAGTTCTTCGGCATCAATGATGAGAACGGCCATCTTCTTACGGACCGCAAGAAAGCATTGAAGCGATGGCGCGATTATTTTGAGGAAATCTCTACGGTAGAGTTCCCTCATCCAGCCATCCCTTCAACGGCTCCAACCCACGGCCCCGTTCAGGAGATCACCGTGGAGGAAATTGAAGCGGCTTCGAAGAAAGTGAGGCCAGGCAAAGCGACTGGGCCCGATGACGTGGCAGCTGATTTGTGGAAGTCCAAGTACTGGTACCCTGCTGAGTGGTTGGCGAAGTTCTTTAATCAGGTTGTGGCGGAGAAGAAGGTGCCTGAGTGTTGGCGCCAAAGTACGACGATCCCGATTTGGAAGAAGGGCAGTCCTGCAGACTGCTCCAATTACCGTCCGATTCGCTTGCTTTCGCACAGCATGAGGATCTTTGAGCGAATTGTCGATGGACGAATTCGGGACATCGTCCAGCTGTCCAGCAATTAATGCGGCTTCGTGGCTGGCTGTGGCACGTTGATGCCATACACGCCCTCGCCTCCTGATAGAGAAGCATCGCGAGAAACAGAAGGCAGTGCATATCGCCTTCCTCGACTTGGAGAAGGCCTTTGACCGCGTATCGCGTGAAGTGATATGGTACGCCTTGCGACATCATGGAGTTCCCGAAGAGCTCATAGAGTGGGTGCGAATTCTCTACTCTTGTCCAAAGAGTCGAGTTCAAGCTGCAGCTGGAACCTCGATGGAGTTCCCCATCTCTGTCGGGATACACCAGGGTTCTGCGCTTTCCCCACTCCTCTTTGTTGTCGTCATGGATGTCATCACACGAGATCTTCAGAAGCCCGTCCCTTGGACGTTGCTTTATGCCGATGACGTGATGTTCGCTAGCGAAGATAAAGGAGAACTCAAGCGAGAGTTGCAAGCTTGGTGTGATCGCTTGGAGCGGTTTGGACTCAGATTGAACGTGAAGAAGACCGAGTATTTAACGACGGACGTTACCGAGTCCAGCTCCATCAAGGTCAACGGTATCGAGCTTCCACGCACTGCGGTCTTTAGGTACCTGGGATCAGCAGTCGCGTCTGACGGCAAACTGATGGTCGAAGTGAATTCACGCGTGAGTGCAGCTTGGTCCAAGTGGCGCTCGTTGACTGGCGTGCTCTTCGACAAGAAGATACCAGAGCGCTTTAAGTCAAAGATCTACAGAGCAGTCATTCGGCCAGTAGCGATGTACGGCGCTGAGTGTTGGCCTACGACCAAGGAAGTTGAAACGCGCCTCAGCGTCATGGAGACGAAGATGCTGCGCTGGACGGCTGGAGTCACGCGCATGGACCGCATCCGAAACGATGCTATTCGGCAGAAGTTCGGTGTTGCGCCGATAGCTGACAAGATGCGCGAAGCTCGCTTACGATGGTACGGCCACGTTCTGCGTGGAGAAGAAGACAGCGTCCGCAAGATAGGCCTTAACTTCGAGGTAATAGGAAAGCGGCCTAGAGGGCGCCCGAAGCAGCGCTGGGCTGATACGTTACATACGGACTTGAAAGCGGCTGGTGTCCACCCTGATCTAGCGCTGGATCGGGAAAGGTGGCGTCATGACACCAGAATAGCGGACCCCGCTACGAAGCGGGACAGACGCTGAAGAAGAAGAAAAAGAATCAAAACAACTCGAGGAGATCTTGAACTCTATGTAGACGGCTGGCCAGCCCTTTATCTGAATGTGACCTGAATAGTACACCTGCGATAACGGATAGTCGCTTAGAATGTGAAATTCTCATCTCAAAAACGCTTCTCAGCCTCTGCACAAACAATGGTTATTATCGGTGAAATCTGCGTCATCAAATGACGCAGCACCTTCGGCGTTCCCTTAAAGAGGCAAGTGGAGTGTCTCGTAAAAAATTCCATTTCGAAAATTCCATTTGATCCACTTCAAACGAAAAATTGAGCTGAGATTCAAAGGTAAGAGAGGGAGTCTTTTCGTGGTAGGGAACGATGGAATAAAGATGCGCTGTGCACTTTCTATCGTTTGCTACCAGAAAGGTGTGAAAGCCATCTTTTTCGGTAGCTGAAATGGTCAAATTCTTTTTGCCTTGCCGCGCGTTGCCACCTTGCAAGCGTAGAAGACTTTGTAACACCGCTCTCTTCTCTGTGAGTCTAAAGAAAGGCATGGGTGATGTAGCTGTTATGTGGAACGAAGGACCATTGTTATCTCGTTAGTTTTTTCTGCCGCAGCCTCATAGTACTTCTTCCTAGTTTTGTGATACCAGGTGTTCCGTTTCAACCACCCCTCCCCCTCCCCCCCCCCCCCCTCCAGAAGTCCCATGAGAGTCCATCCGTAGTTGGCTCATTAAACGAAGGCTTTCCGCATGTCCAAGGGGCGAGTTAGTCGACAGCAGGACAGGGAAACACTTGCCTCAGTTGCACTTGATCACCAAACTAAGATTGCATCGTTCTCGACTTCTCTTTCCCAAACATATCACTTTTGACGATAGCCCACTACACTGCCACTGCCACTGCTATATATATATATATATATATATATATATATATATATATATATATATATATATATATATATATATATATATATATATATACATACACACACACATACACACACACTCAAACACACACACACGCAAGCGCCCCAAATGCTGAGTGCTTCAGCTTTCGTTGGCGTGAAGTAATGGGTCGCAGAGGATATGCGATAGCTACATAGGGCAGCAGCAACAATGAAGGAGTGCATCATTCTCATAAAAGCGCAATGAAATTCACTCAAATGCCAGAACAAACCTTATATGTGATGCCCGAATGGAACTGATTCGAATGCATATTTGGCCCATAGTTGTGTAGACTACACGTGAAGGATATGGATATAGATTTTTCCCAAACGAGTTCAATAGCAGTTCAGCGACACGGATAGTAAGAAGGCTCCGCTGGGTTGCAATTGCCTTGAGTCCTGAATGAAATCGGGTTGCGTGCAAGAGCCAGTACCTCTTCCGACTGCGCTGAACGTGCCTGGATCTAATGGGGAATATAACGGAAAATTTTCCTTTTCCACAGCAGCTACAGCTTCAAATCCCTATGTCAGCTGTGTACAGATGTATTGCCTGCAAGCAGGTATTAGGCGCATCGCTGCGGGAGGCAGGTTCACCCACATGCGAAGTGCGATGCTTTTATTTCGATGCGTTTTCTTTGAAAGACACCACTTGCGTTTGAACAAACAACCGCTTCATTCCGGGTGACATCCGACATCCATCTGACCACGGAGGGCTTGAAGGCAAACACACCTGTGCATGGAATTGGAAAGCGCCTTTAAACGATCAGTGAACGATTCGGAACAGTTAAGCACACGATAGGCGGATTACTGTAATGGCGTGGACGAGAGCAGGACAAAGATTGGGCGAGCTAGCGCACTAATAGCCGCGGCTGGACGGCTGGATGGTTGCACACAGTGCGTACCATAGATGCGGGGGTGTTCCAGATTTAAAGCTCCACCCTCTGCGGGAACTGTACACTGGCGAATCGAGGCCCGCCAAGCGAGAAAGAAGAATCGAGGCCCGCCAAGCGAGAAAGGCGCGTTGGCACAGTATTAACAGGGAAAAAGCCAGAGAAAAAGCAAACAACAACGATGAGGGTTCAAGAAGAGAGAAGCTGGAGACTACTACTAAGCTTAGGGCTGCATATGACTTTATTCGGAAGCCTATGTAGGCTATAAAGGGTGCGATGGCTGTCGTCTAGGTGCACTCCAAGTTCCAGAGACCCGCACCTCCTCAGTTTTAAGTGTGTCAATTTTCAATCAATTTGTTGTTGCTGCTGATTCAGCTGGTTATCCTGTACATTTGTGAGGTCTCGCTGTCTGTATAAATATTTGAATGCCAGGTCAAAATTTCATTTCTCAGGTACTGTGTGACATTAATCCCCAAGACTGTATTGCAAAAAAATAAGTAAAAATTTATTTTAAAGCGCAGTAAGGCAATAATCGTTTAGTGTATCAGACGAAGAAATTTCGCCACACACCCGTCTAGCTCTTTGGTTTCCCTGCATGTAGTGCAAATGTTGCTTACCTAAAATGTCAAGGTGAAAATATCTGCGTCTTTTCAATTCCTTTTGTTGTGTCGTTGACAAGTGCGAAACTCCACACAAACGGGACTTTTGCTAGCAATCAAATAAAAATCACCACGTCATGGACTAGTGCGTGGCTTTATCTCTTGCTTTAGAATGCTAAAAATTGCCGCTTGTTCGAACTCTAGAAATGCTTTAAAGCATCATTTTCCTCAAAAATTATTTTTTTGAATAAAATTTCAAACGGTGTATTCCCACATCGGGGTATGTGAATTAAAAATTTTAAAAAGCTGTACCAAATTTTTCCTTGAACAGCAAATTATTCTAACCATGTCGAAGAGGGTGTAGTTCAACAGGTAAGGAACTCTTTTCGATTTGGAAGAGGTTCAGCCAGATTTCAAGAGCGTCAATGTTGCTTAGAAGCGCGTCCAATTTGACGTTAAAATGGTAATATTTGCGGAAGCGCTGCGGCGTTTAAAGCTCAGAAGAACGGGCAATTAGCTCTGAGCATTGCGACGCTTATTCGTAGTGTTCTGTGCAGAGCACAAAGAGCTACGCTGTCTGACAGCCTAAACAGCTACATCTTTCGCGTGGAATGCCTATAAAAGTGCTCTGTGGTGTGCTCTCTTTACAGCCTAGTCAGACCTACGTTTGGACAAATAAAAACGGGGCAAGGGCTAAGAATAGCTGTAGTAATGTCCTCATTTCCCTCGAAAGTAATTATTTAAATTGTGCGCAAGAGAACTTTATTGTACTTCCTAATATGTCCGCTTTCGTATTGCTGAATTGCTTCCCAATGTATTCTCGAGCGTGCTCCCGTCTGCAGCTAAGCTTTTCACGTCCCTTCCGATTCCTTTTTCTCCCGAAATTCACATGATGCGGTAGCAAGGGAAGGAGTTGAGCGATGTGGCTGTGCGGCATTGCTATGCAGAACAAGATAGTAGAAGTGCTAGTGGCTCAACAAATGCCATAAACAAGACACAAACTCTAAATGTTGTTATTCCAGCCTAACGCAGTGTCCTTGTGCTGGCTTTAGGTACGTCGAGAAAATCCAAAGCAGCACGAGCTTGAAGGCGTCCCGTGAAATATGCCCCAATAGAAGAGCTCTTGATAAAGGCGAGTTAGCAGTCCGCATAGAAATTGATGGCCAGATAAGTATGAAATTTATGCGGATTTTCCACCGCTTCCCGGTTCGTGACAGCGTAAAAGGATCATCGGAAGTGTTACATAGAGGGCTGTGGGTACTCAGGATTCAGGATACAGGGAACGTTCGTACCAAAGAATTCACTCCGTACGGGAACGGTCGAAGCTATCAAAGCGTAGAAGATATGGAACCCTTGGCTGCCATGTTTGTGGCGACGAACCCGACATCTTCAATGGAGAATACGTGGCGTGAGGAAGGCAAAACAGGGAAGCAAAAATAATGGTCTGGAGAAAACCGGAACATAAAAATGTCGGCAGTTTTGCTGCAAGCTCTCCACACCACAACATGCACGTGCGACATTAGTAATGCAACACAACTGATCTCTAGTCTTTTTCTCGCCTCGCTCGATTTTTGTCCGGTTTTTGTGCTGGAAAACATTCTGACCGCACGAATTCCGACGAAATGTGACTGCCAGTTATGCTGAATTGTCGAGCAACGTCAGCAAAATTCATATACATTATAACGTTAAGAAAGGAAAAAGGAAAATGCCTCAAGCCATCCCTACAATGTTATTTTTTATTGTTAGTGTTCACAGTTAGCTGCCTGCACATTCTAGTCTGACGAAGTTAAGTAACTGGAATGCGCCATGCGTTCTACTTCAACGTGTTGTCAGGCCACTATTTTGATTGGGTGTTTAGCACGGACGGTGAATTGGGATGGGCAGCTTGTGGACAACGTTCTTCTTCCCAGCTATGTGGCTACTAAATGAGTACACAAGGAATGGATCGCATGACTGCCCCAGGAGCAATTCGAGCACAAGGCCTCCTCCTACCACACCCGCATGTAATAAATAAATAAATAAATATCGCGGAGACAATGAGTAGGAGTGACCGGCCGCAAACTGGGTTAGTACGTTATCAGAAGCACAGCACCTTTGAAAGAATGATGTAGGATACACAGTGCCTTCACATAACCTGCTGACAAGTGAACTTCGATTTTCTTTTTGGATATAAAACCATTAAACAATTTGAGCTAAAACGATGCCTAGCTGACTAGCTCTAGTTGCTGGTCACGTCGGCTACACAATTTTTGAACGTCATCCTCGTTACGGTAGTTCTGGGGTAGCTATGATTACTATCAACTGTTCGTTTCACATAAAAACACAGGCAGTAGTTACATGCCCGTGTGTAGCAGCAAACGAGCTCATACTAATTTGGTAGTGGGGTTTTTCAACTCTCGGCGAGTTGTTTTCGTGCACTTTTCGAGCCAACGGCGAGACCACAAAAGCAGCATTATTTCGCTGCACGACGGGAATTTAGGCAGCAATATGTATATAGCCACGTAATGATGGGCAACAGTTTGTTTTCCAAAGCTAGTCACATTTTTGTTAGAAAACTAAGCACTGTGAAAGATTTGGAGTTGAGAAAACAACAGCTATGAAGAACATAAGACGAACTGGTCTTCTCAGCGAAGGAAAAATTCCCGCCTTCACGATGAATTAAAAAGTATATTTTGAAGCTTGTTCGAATCAAGTTAAGCTTCCTCCCTCACTTTTAGAGCGTTTGCTCACTGGAGGCTTTACTTGGTCATCCTCTTCATAGTCCACCTCCTCCATGCAGGTCACTAGAAGAGATCATCGTGAGTCGTTGCTATTAGGTTGTCCCATAAGTCTTCGCCGTTTTTTTCAACGATTCACTGCAGATTTCGCCGGCGGTCTCTTGCACAGCGCTGCATAGCTTTCGAAAGAGAATGATCTGCTCTATCAGAACTTGTATTGCATTTCTTTTTTCATCATGAATTTTTGTCATTTTTCAGGTCGTTGAATTGAAAAGTGAAAAATTGAAAAAGTAGCCATTTGCGCACTTGTTCTCTCCGCTTAGGTTTGTAATTTTTTGCGCAGTTTACCATAGCACTTGGAAGACAATGTTCTGCACTACAAGAATATGTGTTGGATCTATTTGATCATTTGCCCTTTATTGATTTTTAGGTCATCAAATTGGGACGTGAAGGAGGATGGTTATTTTTGCCGACAGCTCCTGCTCTGTGGTTGAACTTTTTGGGTTGGTGTTATACGTCATTCGAAAGAGAATGTCTTGCTCCATAAGAATGTGTAGCGTTTATTGATTTCTATTGAACATCAACAAAATGCCAAAAAGAGAAAAATCGTCTTCACCAACAACTCCTTCTCCTTCTTCCGTTATTGATATTTGACAGAAATCAGCGTGAGCCAATAAACGAGACACAAATTCTTACTGAGCAAGACATCCTCTTCCAAACGACGTATAACACCAAGAAAAAAGTCCAACCACAGAACCGGAGTTTTGGTAAAAATTCGGACGGAAAAGTCGGAATTCCCAATTTGATGACCTAAAAATCAATAAAGGGCAAGTGAGAAAATAGGACCAACACATATTCTTGTAGTGCAGAACATTGTCTTCCAAGTGCTATAAAAAACTGCGCAAAAAATTACAAACCTAAGCGGAGAGAACAAGTGCGCAAATGGCTACTTTTTCACTTTTTCACTTTTCACTTCAACGACCTAAAAATTGACAAAACTCATGATGAAAAAAGAAATGCAACACACGTTTTGATAGGGCAAATCATCCTCTTTCCAAAGCTATGCCGCGCTATTCAAGAGACCGCCGGCGAAATCTGAATCTGAAGTGAATCGTTGAAAAAAACGGCGAGGACTTATGGGACAACCTAATACATTGCACGGACATCACGGAGTGAATGGTTATTCTTCGTGAATCATAAGCAAAACCGTATCCATGCTAAGCTCACCCTACGACCAGTTACAACGATTTTTTCTAGAGGTCAAAGCTCTTGTCCGAGGAGAGACTCCAACTCACACTGTCGCTTTCCGTGCAAAGTGCTCCAGCGCTCATTGCAGCAAAATAGCCTTGTAACTGCTTAGCTACCACCACAGCCGTCCTTGGCGTAAACACGAATGAAAGTTTTGCCTGTTTCTTCACGCCTCCATAATTTTTCAAATCAACCAAGGGTTTTGAGAAGGTTTACGCGAACGTTCCTGTGTTTCTTTTTTGCACCTTTTTTTCTCTTTCTTTTTTAACCTTTTCTGTTATTCGAGGTAAACACATGCAATTTAAAGAAGTTGAGAGTTTCAAAACGCAGACGGATGGAAATTTGAGTACGATCCAGGCTGATCAGAGCTGACTACCGATGTGTCACAACAGTTTACGCGATATGCACCTCCGTTAGCATGGGATCGTACTTTTGTTCATTACTTCAGGGACCAACTCTAACCATAAGATGTGGAGAGCGTTCTACTTTCTCCGCGATTTGGATTTTTTTTCAAAACTTTGTTAGCTTAGTCATGAGCTTCGAAAATTCTGTTGTGAGTTTTCAGCGAGAAACATAGAAGAATCTCCTTTCTATTGTTCTTGTCCACGTAACGGCGGCTGGTGCAGGATGCTACTACATTCACGGCGTTTACTTGCGTGCGTTTGCCGTATATGGAGACAGGTTAAGCGCTTTTTCTAAGAAAATTCTCCTCGGGTTTCAGATAACGAGAGTTCCTACGAACTATTTCAAGCTGTTTCCGAGCGAATAAATAAACGCCAGATGGTTGCCATCTACGACCAAAGTCGGTGTCGGTTCAGAAAGGGAAGTGGAGTTTCTCTTACAAGAGTGGAGGTACGCTAGCCTCGTCCTGATCACATCTGGATCCTGGGAGACAGCTCGACTGCTGTGGACCTCAACTATGACCCTCCTGCTGTCCCACCCCGTGTCATGCCCCGATCCGAAGGGAGGAGCATCACATCTCGCCGGAGTATGAACTACATGGCAAAGTGCAACACCGCTCATCCATCCGTGATAAACAGCTACACAATAGGACAATCAGGCTCGGACAGCTCGCCCACGCGCAACAACATCGTACGACGTGCTGCCGCCTAAACAGCCACCGGCGGATCGCTCGTCCTTCTGCTCCTATCGCTTCATTTCGGCTGACAATAGCGGGCGTGCACGACGACCATGCGCGACGGTGCTGAGGTGTCCACAGCGCTGCGGCATTCCTGAGCTAGTTCTACTGGCGAAATGACAACGTCTGCACTCCTCTATGCTCTGAAGAGCTTCGGATTTTAGACGCTATTTGGAAAAACTCTGGAGCTGAGGATTGACTTTTCCGAAAGTTGAGGCAGTTTCTATAGTCCCTATATAGGAGCCACAGACAGCAGCAGATCTGAAATCTTATCTAACATAGCACTATGAAAAGCTTGCGAGTTCGTATAGGGCCAAGACCAGCCAGAACTTCGATCTTCAAAAGATAAACACGCCTTCGGTATGATACAGTATCTGTTGGGGGCATTTGAATGGGTATTTGGGCTACACAATGACCTGCACTGGCCAGCCGATAGACGAATATCAGTGCACTATCCTTTCCAGTGACGTCTGATCAATCCCGGATGGATGCAAACCTGGTTAGCCTGGCTGAAACCCCAAACGAACGTCGACGCAGGATGTGCGCAACAATTAGATGTCCACTCACTGCGCTATCACTCGCCTTTTCGATCCTTCCGGTGTCTAAATTCTACGGAGAACTTCTCCATCGGCTCGCTAACGTAACCTTAGGGACCGGGGATCGGTGGATAGTCCAGGCCGTCTTCCAAGCAGCCAATATCCAGTAGAAATTTATTTATTTTATATTTTTATATTTATATTTAGATCGGTATCTTATCATTATGGGAACAAGCAGTATAGGAATAGCTCACAAGGCGATAAAACTGTATTAACCGACGACCTCTCCAGTTGATGGAGAAGGGGGGAGGGGGAGGAGGGGCGGGGAACGGGAAGTGGACAGCTCGGTTCAGAAGGGCAGTGGCCCGCCAACACTGCAAGTCCTAGCGACGAGGTGGGAGGAGGCGTGGATTGGACTCCGGATACCATCTTAGTAGGTCCGCCAACATTCCCGAGGTCCACACTGCGAAGTCGAGGGGGTCTGGTCGAGGGGGCCGAAACAGAACAACACAAAAAAATGTGAGTAACGAACAAGAATAGCAGACACCAAACACAAAACGAGGTGAAGTGTTAGTAACAGATATTGCAGCAACATTGTCGTCGGAAAAGGAGCAATCTCTTTTAAAAAAAAATGGCAACACATCCTAGTCTGGCCGATCTGGAATAGTCCTCAGGAGATAGTCGATTAGATGGGCCTGGAATGTATAGCATCGCTTCCACCTGAATAAACTAGCGTCAAGTTTATTCCACCTCATTACTGACCTTGCTAAAAAGGATCCAGCGTAGGCAGCGGTAGTAGGTATGTCTGGTTTGATTCGGTACGGGTGGCCCCGAGTAATTTCTGCTAGTGACGGTTTGTCAAAAATGTCATACAATTCCAGGTTAGAGCGACCAGTAGCTAGCTTGTACATGTAGAGGAAATCGGCTAAAGTCCTTCTAAACTCCAATGTATTTGCACCTAGGACCTTAAGGCGTTCCTCATATGACAGTCTGACTAGTCCCTTCCGTAGGAAACACCGGTAAGTGAAACTTCTCTGTACTTGTTCAATGCTATCGATGAGAGACTTCTTGTACAGAGACCAAAGCTGACTGCAGTATTCCATTTGTGGCCTAACGCAGGTCGTGAATAGTCTAAATAGTAGCTTGGGGTCTCTAGACTTGAACGCGCGTAATATATAATTACATTTAGAGGTTGCGTTAAGCAAAACGTCTCTGATATGGTCCTGGTGTGGTGTGACGGTGTGTGACGCATCCCAAAAAAGGACAGACTACCGTCCACCAAGGCCCATTTTTCCGATTTGTTTTAAATAAGCACCGTGAAATTCCAGGGCTTCCTATCAACTGTGTTGGAGCCCTGCATGCGGCATTCCGGTCTGGAACGTCCCCCTCCAAGCTGTTGGCCTAAACGAAATCCAAGATATTAAGCCGTCCAAAATTTCCCGCGCCAAATTTCTGAAGTATTCTGGAACCTTCTATTGATAACGTTTATATAATATAATCTAACCTACAGCCTAAATATGCCACTATTATCCTGATATTGAGCTACGAGTATGGCTGACAAAATCGTCCTCGACGCCAAGCAAGCTCCTGCCTTACGAATCCAGCAAGCATGCCAACGCAAACGATGCGACAAGGGACACTTGCGATGGCCCCTTCCACTGCATTCTGTGACACAGCAAACGTTTGGTTCCGGAGGTTCAAGATGGGAAGTTTGGCATCGAGGACCAACCGCGATCTGGAGGGCCAGGGTTGTAGTGGAAGAGAAGCGCCTTCTGGAGCTGGTTCAGGAGGATCCCGTGGGTAGCACCCATGGGCTGGCAGAGCAATTCGAGGGCCGTCACGCCGCCATAGCTGGCCAACTGCGTGGCCTTGGGAAGACATGTAGGAATGGTACACGGATGCCGCACGATCTTAGCGGCCACCAGCTACAAATGAGCAGGGATGCATGCATGAACTTCTTAAAACTGAGAGCATCGATGGCTCCGTGGCGGTGAGCCAGGGATCCACACGCGGGGACAGGAACTTCGCCCAAAGTAGGTAATACTCAGTGTCTGGTGGAGTTGCAAAGGAGTCATTTACTGGAGTGCGTCGAAGCAGCTCTTCGTGGAAAACAAGGCAAGATCTTCATCCTTCGCAGCAGTGCGCGTCCACACGTTGCGAAGGAGGCCCAGAAGGACGGCAGTGGGATGGCGTGTTCTGTCCCACCCACCGTATTTGTCGGACTTGACTTCAACAGACTACCAGCTGCTTCTTAGGTGTTGAGCCATTTGCAGAAGAAGCAGTTCGACAATAGGCAGCAATTTGAAAGGTGCCTCCCTCGGTGAATTTTTCATCAAAACAACAGGAACTCTATAGAAGTGATGTCACTAATTACGCGACAAATGGCAAGACGTTGTAGGTAACAATGATGCGTATGTTAATTAGTTATTGAATGCAATGAAAGAGAGGAATTTAAAAAATGAAAAGGCGCGGAAACGGCGGGAAGCTTTTTGAACAACCTAATAGGATGAAGTGATTGAATAACAATTAACTAACCAAACTGGTTAAGTAGTTAGCAAGTAAAGGTTGACTAGCCATTAGCTTCGGATTTTTCACAATGGTCAGAAGAAGAAATAACGTTACCTCATGAAGAAGAAGCCTCCCACTGTCCACTAATTATAAGAGAGGCTCGGCGGGAGTCGAGTGGTCTGATATGCACAACCGAGGACATCGTGCAAAGAAAGAACTATGAAGGGTATGACAACGAATGAGATGCCTGCGAATGACCAAGATTTTGTAATAATTACGATGAATAGGACGAGAAGTGACTACATGCATATCTCATAAATACCCTTCTCGACTTTTCAATACGAGAAGGAAAACATTCATGAGGCTGCGCCATCGGTGTCTCCACGTCAGATCCAAGCCGTTAACGACATTATTCTCGCTAGAGGCAGTTATTACAGAGTGGCGGAGCAAGCATAAGTAGAGGCAACTTCGGTGAAAACAAGCACTGCACTTACATACCTTGAAAAAGCTGGAAAAACGTTTGCTAGTTGACATCACAGCAGCGCTGATCGTCACAAATCTGATTCAGTGAGCTGTTCATCACCCCAGCAACTGTTTTATACCATCGAAAAACGCTATTGAAAGGACAGATTTGCCTTGTGACGCACAGCTGCGGAGACTATTTGTAGCGCGCCTCTCATATCTGCAATTCGCCGGGCATTGAAGCCGCATAACAGTGGATGCATACGGGAGGTCGGCCAGAGTTCTCTGCTGCGTAGCAGATAAGAGAGGAAACACCTCATCCCGGAAGGAGGAAGGAAATAGAAGTCGCTTGACTCCGACTGTTTGGAGTTGTGCAGAGCACATTTCGCTGCACATTATGTCATGTTGTCCTTAATCCACAAGTAATTAGCTCGAGTCATGCAGAATATGATTGGCCTATACAGCAAAACACACCAGCAGGCATGGTTTCGAGGAGCATTCGGCACCATTGACCACATCTACACAGTGCCCGAAGCACCGCAAGAGTACGAGCTGCCGCGGTCCCTTTGTGGTTCGTCAACGAAAAGAAGGCGCTTGACTCTGTTGAGACTGAAGCGAACATCGAAGCCCTGGTCACACAGGATGCCCTACCCTATTCACTATCACTACTAGGACGACGTCGAGAACGGATTCATGACTATGATTTCGCTATTCTGCGATACAACCAAATCGCCGTCAACGTTCTTAGAGGGGTTCGACAGTTGCTCAGTGCCACAGTCGGAAGGATTAAGCGTGGTCCTGAATGGGAAGCCATGGGAACGGGGACCGAAGGTCAGTAACTTTAATAATTCCGACTTTCGATAATGACATCGTGCTCATAAGACCGAGCATTAGGCAAGCTGCATGTCCTTCGTCATATATGTGTAAACGTTGCACTGCAGCTGAGCCTTATGAAGATAGAGTTCACAAGGTGTTTCTGATGCCTCTGCGGAACGAGCATCTCGGAATGCTCCAGATTCAAGTGATCAGGCCGTGATGTCAACACGGTTATCGGTAGTGTGGGGACTCGAATGCGCCAAAGAAGCAGCAAAAAAGTCGAGGAACGTCCGGCTCCGTGGCAATCGTATTCAAATTCACTGCTTTTCCTGCGCTATCGAACGCCTTAGAAACAAGGCTATGAAAGAGTAAAAACTATCAGCGTTACAAAGAAGGCATGAAAAACCAGTGTTCGAAGTACCGACGACTGTAGACGATAGAATAAGAAATGCTGGTGAGAAGGCTACCAACAAAGGTCATGTCGCGTCGAGACATGCAGAATGCATGGCGCACTCCATAAAAATTCGTCGCAACGGTAAACACTTGTGCAGTCACAATAGTGTACTAATGCTGAGCGCTGTTCTAAAAAAAGCTTGCTCGAGCTGTCGTTCATAAGAGTTACGTGAGGTGAACTACTGAAAATGAGCTTTTTTCGACTTCACCAAAATATCCGTCCGGGACCTTCCTGATCTAGACAAGTAATTAGTTCTTCGAGAAGTGCCATTCAAAAAAGCCGCCGCTGTGACGCGATGTTAACGGAGATGCACATCAGCACGAGTGAAGAGCCCTTCTTGGAAAATTAGTTCTTCCGCCTACTTTCTCACACTCACAACATCACTAGGCGATTCCGGACACAGAAGAGGAAAGCCATACGCACTCACTCCGGACCAGAATTGGCTCTGTCAGCTGTGGCGCATTACATCTTCGAGAGTTGAAATACAGGGAAAGACCCAAAGGGATTAAATGGGCTTGTTCGACTATCTACAGCACGTCGGGAAACAGCAAGTGGAATGCAGTTGAGAACGAGTTCCCTTCCGTGATTTCTTCCAAAATGACAGTCCATCTCCAACACAAAACTCGAAGTTCCACAGTTGGATCAAGATGAAGAGGAATAATATGCAGTTGCGCGAGTCTACAGGGATCTGCCCAAAGTTGAGCCGAATACGTGATGCCGTTTTCTATACTCTTTCCTTTCGGCTTACACTTCTGACAACTGTACCCCTTTAGCGTGGTACAAACAAGTTCCCGTTCTTTAAAACGGCGTGTTCCATCGTAAGAGGAAGTAGGCCAACGAACGAAAGGCCCTGTCCAAAAAACGCTTTCAAACCGACCAAACTCGTCCAGTGGACAAAAATCCTTTTAACGACTCCATTAATCCCCACATATTCTGTGGTAGTTCAGTTGCACAAACAAGGCCGCAATGACCATTCCAGGGAGACTCTGGCATTCATCAGATGTGGGCCTAAGCCCGGCATTGAATCTGATAACCCGTCGCGGTTAGCCCACCGACTCAGGGTAAAAAACATAGCACGGAATGCTGCATAGCTGCATTCTAAGTCAGCCTGCAAAGATTTCATAATGTTTTCAGCACTTTCAGCTAAAAGAACCTACAGTGCAAGCGAATAAGTTCAACAAGGCTCGAAAGGTGACTTTGCTTCTGCGCGAGGTTAGCAGTGCCTTTATATGCGTGCACATAATCAAAGGGTAAGGAGCGGCGACCCGTGTTGATCCATTCTTCAAGAGGCGGGCGGCTTGAAAGGCGGCGAGTCAGTGAACTGCTTCATCGTTGGGATTAGCAGCAACTTAGGGAAGGTGGGCATCTATCAAGCAAATAAATAATGCGCTGTACTGAAGGAGAACAAGCTGTCCGAAAAGAACTCGCTTTCTGCGCTTGTCCTACAAACATCTCTGTACTTGAGCGCATTTTACGATTCATAATGGGTGTATCATGATTTACGACGCCCTGTATGGGCAAGTTCTGAAATAAAGTGTTGGTGCTTTGCTGGCGTGTACCTGCATTGAACCACAAGGTGTCTTAAAGTGGACAAGTTATCGTTGGATCAGCCAAACTACGACGTCCCCTCCATTGCCTAGCTCTGTGATTGTTCTACGAGAATGTATAATCTCGATGTAGGCACAAGTAATATGCCAGGTATTATATGAGAAATCTAATTCAAGTTCCTTACAAATTCACAAGTCAAAATTAAGTCACGTCCACTTCGGTTCAAGTGGTGTGCGGTCTGGCTTGAAAAGTGTCCACCTCTCCGTGAAAATGCTAGCGCCGGAAGCGAACCGTATGGCAGACAAGGGTCAGCCGAAGCTGCTAGTGAACCACAAAACTATCACGGCATCGTTGGTCCACCGTGTATCAATGTCCTCACGAGTTCAGCGATCAGTATCTGTGCCTGCCGTCAATGAGGAAGTGATTATCTTCCTGCGCCCAATCAATGTAGGATAATCCGCCTCACAGAGGTGTTCTTCGGATGAGATCGCTTCAGGTGAAGGCCGGGACAGCATCGCTGGCGGCTGAATTGTGACGGAGCGAACACAAATCCCTGTCACACGGGAAGCCCACGCGTGAAGCGGTTGATCAATGTTCATGGCGAACGAATACACAGGTGCAGTGAGGAGACATCGAAGGACTGGTGGTAAACAGACAGCGAGCAGGAACCGTTTGAATCCGATATGCCCTAACAGGAAACTCTTTTAGTGGCACACAAGCGTTTCATTCCCCCCGTACGAGGCTAATAGATGTTCTCGCGTATTGAAATGGAATGAATGGCTTCTGGGATAGACCGTAGTGTCAGCGCATACGCATATCACGTTTGTCTTATTCGTTCGGAATAGAAAGCTACGGTAGTTTAAGATGGACATGATCGCTCCACCATCCCATCAGTACCAGATCGCAATAAAATATTTCTTCAAGTTGGAGTCTTCTTAAAGATACATACTTATTATAATTTATTTGTTTTGAAGGCGAAACAGCCTACTAATGGTTTTCTATCATGATTTTTGGAAGGGTAGCACGTACTTCGGTTAATGAGCTTTGCGTCGTCCAATTTTCTACCACTAGAGGTTGCGCAGCCAAAATGCATTTTTCCATGGTAATGGTAATAATCTGTTGTCGTGCCTCCTTTTTTACCTGAATGGTCTGTTCTGAACTTTTGACGTTTTTCAAAAAAGAGGGAGTTTTCCCGTTCCTTACATTAACATGAAGTGCCCATTAATGGCGATCCTTTTCATTCTTCGCTTCTGTTCTGCGTCTAGCACACAACAATACTGGCATTTGTCCTAGGAAAACGCTTCTTTCAAACTTCTTGGTGCAAGCATGTGTATCAAGCCTTCAGATCCAGATGCAGACGTAGACGACCGAGGAAAACCTAATAAATGAATTGACGACCTTTCCCTCCTACGCCGCTTTCCCTAGTCAATCAGAGCAGCATTGATGGTCTGAAACGACCTCTCTGACCACCTTTCTCGGCATCCTAAAATTGTGCCGCTTTACGCGAGACAGGCAGATCAACTCTGCCGACACTGCCACCGTGGATTAGAGCGCCGCACCACTCCGTGTGCAGCTGCAAGAAGGACACGCGACACTAGTAATCGAGCTGGGACGCAGGCGAAAAACGCCCCTGGAGACGAGACGACGTCATTGTGGAGGAGAGCTACGTGAGCTGCACGTGCTGGACATGCGATATTCCTCCAAAAAAGCGGAGAAGGTGCTCGGATTTCTAACACGTACAGGCTGCTGGTACTGGGCGAAAAACGAGCGACTTCTGATGCTCGACTAGGGAAGCCTAGTTGAAGCTTTACTAGATTCTCCGTGTACCGCAACTGTGAAGCAGTCAGGAGTGGGCGCTCGCTCTCGGTTCCAGGCTCAGTTTGCGGTTGAGCCAACGAAGCCTTCCACCAGTTAGAGTCAGTGAAACGACAGAACTTGCCTGGGAAGGATAGCACACTGCTTGACTATCGCACCATTGTCTTCTAAACACGCCCGAATTCAAACTCCCTACATCGCATGCCAAGGTAGTACAAATCTCATTCCAAAAAAATCTATCTACCATTATATCATTAAATTAGCCGTCGATGAAGTGATCTTACCCCCTCTTCATATTCAGCGTGGGCAAACATCACTATTCAACGTGGGATGTTGCTACAGCAGGGGAGGCGCGAGCTCTTCCCGCTTGACACAACTTCTTATACGCGCGTTTCTGAGCGTCAGCATTCAGAAGACGTGTCAACGATGTCGAGCAACGCGCATTGAATTCAGAAGACGTGTTGCCGATGTTACTGGCTGAACGTCCGAATTCGGAAGACGTGTCATAGAGGTCATGCAACGCAGGTCTGAATTCAAAAGATGTGGCACCAACGTTGCGCAGCGAGAGTCTGGTTTCGGGAGACGTGTCAGCGGTGTTCTGTAGCCACTGCTGTTGAGCATGAGAACGGCTGCGGGGCAACCTGAGGGACAGAAGTACTGAGCAGCGCAAACTAATGACGTTATTGGATGGTCCGCAAAGAAAGCCTATGAAACCTACCAAAGTGGAGAATGCTTCAAACCGTAAAAGTACGCAGCAGAGCCTAGATGTTAGCGGATTTTAGGCTACACACAGTTTGTTTTCCGTGGATTAGTATGTTGCTGGGCACTCGTGATGCATAGTGCTGACGTTTATCCTTTTCTCTCCTCCGGATATACTAAGAAAAGCTATACAACGGCAGTTCAAGTCCTGGTGCCAATGCCTTTCTCCAACTCCTTGCATTTATTGAATGAGAATGAATCACCGAACTTTACATGGCTTTCGTATAGAGAGAGACAGAATACAATTGCCCCAAAAAGTTCGTGCCAGCAAACACATGCAGAGAGACGGAGACGTGACAATCGCAGTTGTTTGCATCAATGGACCCCCTACACGTGTTTGCAAAAATCAGCGCATGATTTTTAAAGAACCTCCTCCTATGCGACAAATTTCGTGAAAACTACTTACGCAGATTGAAAACAAACAAAATTCCATTTCGCAGGCTGAGAATTGTGAAGCAGACGTATACGAAAGAGGGCTAGTGGCCGTGCAGCTCCCAGTAGGACAGAGACTGGCCATGCTACTACCCAAAAGTCACACGGCCACTTCAAAGGAAAAAATGGCTGTTTGAGCCTTTCTAGGGGCGAGAGTGGAAAGAATATTGGCTGCAAATATGAAATGTGCTCGACGCAAGCCGGCAATATTTATAAACACCGGTCAGGCGCTTAGCGGAGCCGTCACGAGAAACGCATTGTTGCCAGCATAGCACAGGTGTACGGTAGGAATGAATTATTCTTGATCTATAGCCTATTGAGGAGATTTTGCTTTACGATGAAGCGCCGCGTTTAATTTGAAGCTTTTTCAGTAGAACCCCTAACCAAGCTCCGCCGAGGTGTTGGACTTGAGGGACCGAAAACTAAATAGGCAGTCCCAAAATTACAGTACCCTTACAGCTCTTGATTTTTCCAGCGGTAGGGAATTGCTGATATGGTGGTCGGGTGTAAGTGTACGGGTGTAAGCCTTACTTTATGTAGTCTTCAAGCAGTAGCACGTTAACAAGGTTATCTGAGTTGATGACAAATTTCGAAATTTGGGAGGAAAGGGAAGGTGCGGTTTTGCCCCATTTTCTGTTTACAGTTTCAATCTCGGTAACTGTTTGTCGGAAAGGACTCGAAGCAGTAACGCAGTAGATGTGGGACGAAAATGTACTGCTAGATGCGAACTCCATTGCTGTTCCAAAAGACCTTGGAGAACTTCCTTGGAGAATTCAGACACAAAATTTCTGCAGGTTGAGAGGATGGACAAAATAGAGAAATGTTGGTCATATCACGATATATCGGGCGCATGGCAGCGCAGTCAGATGAGACGCTGCTTGTCGTGTGCACCTGATTCCAGCCTTCTGGTTGGAATTTCCCGCTTAGGCCAACCAAGCTTTCCGACCCTTCGGGGTCGGCGATTTGGTACCAAACTTGTCTGGGAAGGGCAAAACAATCGAAAAACTACTTGTCCGTCTTCTGACCACCGTAAGTCATTGAATAGGCCAAATACGCATTCAAATTGCCGCCAGTACACCATCTAGAGGTGTAATGCGAGGCGCATCCCAAAGTGACGAGCCGTCCTTTGCCCGTTATCCTTCTTATTTATGAAATAGTCAGCAGCTTATTTACAACGCATTTGTTTCAGGCACCTATTCGGGTCTGAAATAAGCGCATCATGGTGATTCCCATATTGAGGTTCTATTTAGATGTGCCCCATCACATTTCCCAGCCTACTTCACCTTTCAATTAGCCGGCTAATTATTCCATACCCTCTTCGCTCAGAAAACAACCACTGCAGTTACATTCCCTACAGGAATATGCCCACTGACCTCAGCGGTTGGCGCAGAGCGCTAGGTGAAATCGAGGTTTTTTCGCCTGCCAGGCAGTTCCCAAGCAGCGATCGACCTTCGGATTAAAGAATGAATCGGAAGCTAAGCGTCTATTCAATACCTTCATTGACGCAATGACCTCATACAAACCCACTGATAAATGTAAACAGTTGAAGAGACCGGCCTCAACATCAAGACCAAAAGCTGAGCGGTGACGTACTCCAAGACCGAAGCAGCAGAAAGGGAAGTGGAGCCTGGGAGGGAGAAGCGGGGTAAATTGAAGAGCAATCTCGCTGACCTCGCGCTCTTGCCTGCTCCAAAAACATGTCCTTTTGCCGCTGACAGATGGGCGAACGGGAATATCGCCTCACGGCCTCGCTTCCTGCTCACTCACTAGCAAAATGTGGCACATGTTCGTGGAGCGGTGTGCGAGGTCGCGCCGAGAGCCAGCTTGAACGAAAGCACCACTTGGAAGGAAACACGTCCTCCTGGATGAAAGTCGCTAGCGGTGGCTTCCATGGGGATACACCAAGCGGCAGCGCAGCGAGGCGTCCTTTGGAATATTCCATAAGCTTCGCTGTGTTTTCGTTAATGGAAAATCGGAGTTAGAGAGCCCCGCTCGACACACGTTCTACCAACAGTTTGCTCCTTGAGCATTAACAAGTGGTTTCTCGACACGGTTGAAGATTAGAGCCGCTGTTGTAGAGATAAGCTCTTGCTGGAATGCCGGCTGTGTACGTACAAACCCTTGCGTCCTGAAAAGCCTCACTTCCTGGCCTAGAATGCACTGTTGCTTTTACGTCAAAGAAGCTGCCTCATACATCACTACATACATACATGATACCTCCTTATTGCCAACGCGCTGAAAGAATCAGCACATCGGTCATTAGTGCTTTAATTTTTGATTGATTTGTTAATACCAACACCGATAACATTCACCCAACAGAAATACAGCCTAAGAATGCACCAAAGGCATTAATTATTAGGTTGGTGCATAAGTTCTCGGAGATTTGATCCCTCCTGAATTGAAAGCGCATTTTGCCGCCAAATTTCTCACATGTATCAACGCGTAAATGATCGATCGATAGAGAAAGGAAAGGGCTACAAAACTGCTCCTAACACTTACTTCTGCGTTGTTAACGTCACCTATTATGGCTAAGCAATTCATCCCAACTGAGACGCATATTCGGCACGTCACGTTATTCCTGCATCAGTCTGGGTGCTCCTGCTGAGTGCTCCTGCTCGAAGTACTGTGTACCAGTGGTTCTCAAGTTTGCAGTTGGAGAATTCTCCGTTGAAGGTAATGAACGAGAAGGGCGCCCGATAACACTGGATTTGGATGGCCTCCGAAGCAGAGTGGAAGCGGACCTATACCAAACACTCGCGAACTATCAAACACTCTTGATGTTAATCACTCAACAGTCGTTCGTGGATTGAAGTCGATTGGCAAGGTGCAAAAATTGGGTCGCTGGGTACCTCACGACTTGACACAACATGACATGGATCGCAGAGCCGATGTCGCTCTGTCTCTCCTTACCCTCAGACGTACTCACGGATGGCTGGACAACCTTGTCACCGGGGATGAGAAGTGGATACTCTACTCTGATTAACACCGGCGTGAACAGTGGGTTGACGCAACTGGAGAGGCAGAGGACGTTCCGAAACCCGACCTTCACGTGAAAAAGGTGATGCTATGCATTTGGTGGAGCGTTCTTGGCGTAGGATACTGGAAGCTGACGAAGGGATAACAGTGACGACAGAGGTTTACGTCAACCAACTGAGGATGTTGAGGGCCCACCTTCAAACCACACGAGGAGAGCAAGTGAAGGTGTATTTTCAACACGACAACGCTAGACCGCATATTGCTAGAGCGACGGCGGCTGAGTTGGCGGACTACGGATGGACCGTTCTTCCACATCCACATTACTCGCCAGATCTCGCTCCTTCTGATTATCATTTGTTTTCAAGCCTTCAACGCTATTTGGACGGCCAGCAATTTAGGAACCGAGGGGATGTCAACGAGGCACTGCTCACATTTCTCGAATCACAACCGGCCATGTTTTGGAGAAAAGGCATTCATGACTTACCAGCACGTTGGCGAAAGACAATTGATGTAAAGGGTGGTTACTTCAAATGATTTGATATTGTTGTTCGTATGTTGTGATAATAAATATTTCATGCCCCAAATGTCCGAGAACTTATGCACCAACCTAATAATTAATTAAGGCCTTTACTGCTTCCCTTGCACCAGGTCATAGCAGAAACTCAGTTACTAGCTCACCCAACAGAAATACTGAATAGGAAACAGGCAGGTTTGGGAGCGCATTAGCGTGTGGAAGTTGTCTCCCAATTACACTTTCAACAATCGCTTCTTTCCACGGGGAACCCCCAATATAACATATCGCTGTTACTTAATGATGAGCCGTGACACCCATGGAAGAAGAACCTCGGTTAGCGGCAATGGACGGGGAGCTGTTCAAGTAGATAAGTGGATAATGTACTTTCTACCGCCGCTGCTGTTCCCCGATCGCGGTGCAAAACTTTAGGACAGCACGGTAAAGGTCTTGAAACCAAGGAACAGATAGCGTTGCGAACTCCGGGTGAAAATTCTTGGTTGGTGGAAGCACAAGCAATAGGAATCGTCCAAAGGGTTCGCGAGCCGCGAGAAGCCCAAAGGTGAAGGAATGCGAAATTTGCTGCTTTATTTGCGAGATTACTGCGCAAAGCAGCGCCTGCAGATCGCAACATCCATCTCACACCGACTGCTGCAACGAATCAGCAGAAAAAGAATGATTTTCTGATGGAAAAACGCTGTCCAAGGGCAGCCGTAAATCAAGGCGACTGAAATAGGATCACCGGCGAACTAAAGCGATCGCCGTTGCTGCGTATACAGAAGAAACACGATACATTTCGGAAACGGCACCGAGTGGGACTGAACCAGTGAGATCGGGCAGAGGCCACTTCTCTCCACTTTTTCACGGGCGCTCGTCTCTTGCCGGCCATTAGCGCCGAGCTGAGCACGTGTTGCGAACGCGCCCTCTGACTCATCGGGGAAGCGCCGCCGAACCTGCTCGGACAGACGCGTCCCGTTCCAGGAACTGCACGCCTCTCGAGCCTCGTCGCTGTCTGGGCCGAGCGTAGCATCTGCCACAGGATGACGCAGCAGTAGGTAGCGTCGCCGGGCAAAGGAGACTCTCTTCGAACGTTCTCTTCTGAACTGACTAACCATTCCCGTATTCTACTTCATACCTCGTTTGATAAAGGGTTAGTACCCTAAAACAGCGAAAGATTTAGATCTGCAGAATCCTTCGCTGCAGGGATTCTGGTGAAAAGCCAGCGGAACGTGATTATGAGGCTAAGAGCGTCAGACTGGAAACCCCTCACAACAAATTCTTCTAATTTTCCCTTACGACAGCAGTTTTTAAGTCACCCCTAATTTCTCCGAAATGCCTTGATATGTTGAACAGCCAAACTGTTATGCACGGCGTCACAGTAGAGGTGGAGGCTTTGCTTCACTGCAACACGAAACATGCAATGTTGATGGCAGCAGGAACTCTGTAATACAGAAGCAGCCAGGAAAATGCACTGCATAAGGAGGATCAAGTGAACAAAGACGGGGCTCCCTCTCAAATCCCTGTGTTGTGGATGTTATCGTGCTGCTATCGAACAGTACCTCTGAACTGAAGCAGAGGCGGTGCTTGCCGAGCAATGTAGAAAAGGAAAAGTGACAGGAATGCGAGCAAACAGGATGAGGACGCAGTTCAAGAGGGCTTTCACTTAGAGTTGCAAGGAATTCACCTGAAGCTCTCGACGCTTGCATACTATAAGACGTCTTTCTACGCTTATTTGTACCTTTAACGAGCACGGAGAACAACATGAAGAGTGAGCTGGACAGAAGGCGAAGAACTACATCATCCGCTTTCGAAGCTTTCAGGGAAGCAACGGGCCTCCTGACGAGCCTAGATTTCTGCGCAAGCCTATTCGATTACACTGATCCCTCCGCATTGTCTTATACGGCGAAGATGCTAACAATCATAGAACTAAGGATCACGTGCTAGAACAATGTCTCCGGGAGTACAACCACCGCACTCAACACCAGGAGAGGATGTCTCATTTTTAGATCCAGAGGGTCAAGTGTGAAGGGGCAAATGCCGACATGTAGCTCACGTCGTGGGAACAGAAGACGACTGATGATGGGGACGCAAAGGTGCTCGAGTGTACAAACATGCCTGACAGAGGTCGAACATCTTCCACTTAGTTGGCAGCAGTTTAACCATAACCCCTCAACAGAGTACTATGGAATCGATACCATGGCTCACTCCACTAACGAAGCCGGAACCAGGTACGTAAACAATAGGATAAAGGGCAGCGTTAATCAATTCCTCCAGGGATGCGGTACGCACTGTACTTCTACGGGATGTCGCGAAGGCGATTTGAATGTATATTTTGCCCATACAATGACCTGCAGAGGCCAGTCGAGAGCAAGTCAGTGTTCTGTCGTTCCCAGGCAAGTCTACCATCAATTCACTCATCGACCCCGGAGGAATGAAATGCTGGTTGGCCTGAGTGGGAAACCCGAAGCAGGAAACTGGAATCGGATACGTTTGACCGCTGGCGCCTCCTCCTATGTACAGCGCTACAAAGCACCACTGACTTGGACTTCTAGGAATATTCGCTGAAGACCGAAGCAAAGACTAGGTCCTGCGTCTGTATGCACACTGTACACTTCTGCTAGAGCTAGTTAGGACGAGCAAAAGATTTGTTAGAATTTGACACTACAGAACACTGAATACTATTGAAACTATCTGAAAGCACAACACATCTCGGGCCGAATGATCTTTTAGAGACGACTGTTACAAAAGGAGAGGAACGCATTCGGATCACTAAACGCCTTCACATCACTGGAATCCTGCAACGCCCAGGTCGCTTGAACACTTCAAAAATTGTTCTAAAACGAAAAACTACTGAATTTATATAGAATTGGCACATCTAGAAGACAACAAGTAGTTAGATTCTACAGATGATGGCTCGGCGAGAAAACTGTCGAAGTGAATGCTGTTGCAGCTTCATCTATTTTTCTTTCCTTTATCTACTTTTCTAAGCGTACATGTTGTCGGTGTTGAATTAGTTGACAGATTAATAGCGGACACAAATCGAAGTTAAATCACGTGCGACACTCATTCTAGAATCCCAGTGGTTAAGGCCCGTCCATGAATCATTTGACGGATCGAATCTGACTATGCGAGGATTCATAGAAGAGCACTGCACTGTGATTGGAAACGGGAACAATTACCGGGCATGGCAGCAGGAAGTGAGTCTCCGTATTTTCACAGGTCCTTTTGTTGTCGCTGTCGTCGAAGTAATCCCGCTGATAGCGGTGGAGCTTAGAGCGTGACCAGTTGTGGCCCGCGACTGGCGCTGCACACCATGTCGTCCACGAGCAAGTTGGTTGGGCGCTTCCCCACAACTGAGTCTCGAGGCATCTAGGCGACAGACAGACCCCTATGAACCGTTCCTTTTGACATTGGTGCGCACTCCAAACTGCACTGTCTGTCAGCAGCCTCTATACGTTTCCACACGTTTAGCAAAGCCGAACAGGCTGCAGAAGGAGGGGTGCGTAGCGTTCGTATCGGCTGGTCGTGGGCGCCGCGGTGGCGCGCCCAGGTGGCCATACCTGCGGCGTCATCCCCCACTCGCCGGCTCCGCTCACTCTGTGGCACTCGTCGCGCGCGCGGCGGCGCCTACAACCAGCCGATACGAACGCCCCCCTCCCCAGAAGGAGAGACGGCATCGGTGCTTTACTCCGGAGCTTATAGTCCCCCTCTTCTTCCCGTGCTTGCGGCCTTACACGTGCTCTTGTTCGGAGTATAAAAAGGTCGTTATCGGTGGCCATGAATGTCAGTGTAGAGGCTAATGTGCGCTGCAATGTCACCATATTTCTGAGAATAGATGGGGAGTCATTTATCCCGGACTGTGCTTTGCCGCTTATTACAATATTTCTTTTGCCACTTTTTTTGAACAGATCTATGCTGTGTGAGACAGGTTCGTGGAACGAGGAAGTGATGCATTTCTTCTGAGCGGAGGGATGCACTCTGCCCCCCATTTTGCGTTGCTGCGCGATATTTATTCTGTCTAAAAATATTATTTCACGCCTAAGATAAACATCAAGGGCAAGTTTAGTTTTGATTGGCGTTAGTCATTTCCCGCTTGGGATGCTCCACGTGATCTACTTCTGAGGTGCATTACGGAAGCATTCTTTCTCAACGCATAATTGGTTCATACAGGAGCACAAAAACAACAACAAACAAACACAGAAGCAAACTTCTCAGACAAGCCTTACTCCAGCTCTATGACTAAGAGCGATGGAGCTTAGTTCACCAAGGCAGGAGACAAACACACCTTCCGAACTCTTCGACTGACATAATGACAAGAAGAAACTCTGTACAGAAATGGCTTTTAGGTTCGCGATCCACCTGAAAACTGCAGAGAATGTCGAGCTGGTGTCGATTAAGGGAGCGAGGTAGGAGATCTCAGCTGCGGAACATGAAAAAGGTTACCCGACGTTAGGGAAAATTGTGAGGGCAAAATGCGTTTTGAACAGGAACTTTTGTATTGCCTCGTTAGAGCTGTACTCACCGTCAGCAATGTATAATAACTAACACGATCCTAAGGAAGCAATTCCCTTCTACAAGAATGAAGATGGCTGTGTCACGAGCTTCTTTGCTATAGAGCGATTAAAGTTCGGAGATTCCTCTTTGAAGAACGGATTTTCAAAGTCTTGTCCACGAGACTTGTCCAGGACGGGCATACCATCTTAGATAGAGGTACGTTTGAATCCTATGGAGCAAAGCAATCACTTGGAAGTGCACGTGCCGGAATTCCTTGCTCATGGAATCAGGAATCTAGCACGTGAGTTAGAATAAGGTTGATGTACGAAGCAGAAGGACGTGCCTAGCACGTGCTGGAGCAGGACGTTACATGCGGATGCTGATGGAGCTTAGCGAATTTTCCGCCCCCTCCAGCCCAGGTGCTGCAGTCGAGGTCGTTGTTTCTTCGATTCCAATGAAATAGCGTGGCAATGAATTACGTGCGTAGTGGCTTCCTGTAAAAAGATCAGCCCGGGATGACCTGCGCAGGAATCCAGCGGCTGGCACGTCGTCAAGGTGAAGAATGCGTGGTTTTACACGTTCTCCACAGTTAGCCCACTAACACCACTGAAATCGAGCTGTAGATGTTTGACACGTACGAGTGAACGTTTACGCCTCGTTTATGTAACGTATCGTAGCGTCCACAGGCCACTTTGGAAAAAATAAAGAAAAATTTCTCAATTATTCTATTAACAGAGAGATGTTATAACAAAAAAGGTTCGTATGAAGATTATGACGAAACGAACCTTTAGGAACTCTTTAATGTAACAGTTTGGATTCATAATTTTAGTAGTTTCTTACACATTGTTTTGCTGTGTTTTAAAATTTTAACAAACAAATAATCAAAAAAGGAACATATCCTACTATTAGGGTGTGTGGAAATTTAAGACTCCATAAATGTATTTAAGGCGTGGTAGCACCAAATAAAACAAGAAATCAGTAATCGGCGAATTGGGCCTCCTCAGTCACGACGTCTAACTACATATCTATACCTAGAACTTCCAGAGAAGAGAAGCGAGATGAAATCCACTCATCAATTGAAGCGTTGACTTCCAGAAGGTTGTCGGATTTCTTGGACTTCGTATACGCCTCAAGACTGCTCAAATGCATGACAGTCACATGGGCTGAAGTCAGCTGCATGTGTAGGATGAGGCAGTCAGGGGATCCCATACTTCTTCAGTTTGTCACTCATCGCACTCGCGTTATGTGGGTAGGCATTGTCCACGATTAGAAACTTGTCGCGGTATGTATGCACGTGTGCGAAACGAAGACTGGAGACGGCATCTCTTGCGTTTGTTTTCAGAATACCGTCAACGCCACAATGGTGTCCTCAGGAGGAGCCTCGCAATAAACGCAGTCGGTGGAGCAGAAGAAGAAGGACGTCAGCTCTTTCTTGCGTGGTCACCGTGTTCTGGCCCCTATTCAGTACCAACCACGTTGGCTTCCTGCTTGAATTTTGGTACGAGATCCAGTTCTCGTCCTTGGGCACAGTTGGAAGTGCGAGGACGTCGAAACCGCGGGGCTTCATCGAGGGTGAAGCCTTGTTTAAAAAGCCAAAAATTCAAGCGTGTGGGTGGTGGAGATGAGAAGTCGAGGACAATGACCCATTTTGGGCCGGAGGCAAAGAGCGACTAGGAGGTGCAAATGAAGGAGAAGGGGTTTGGGGTCATGGTGGTCACATATGTTTATAATTGTTTGAATATGTAGTGCCGACGAACGGCTGTGACAATATGCAATATTGCCTACTTCTTTGCGAGAGCTTATTTAACCCCCATCCCCCTTTCAAAGCATTTTGGTGGGCTCGCGCACAACTGTTGGCATTGGACAGGCGAGATCTTCTCAAGACGAGGCTTTCCGAACACTTTATTAGATTAAAGCATTAGGAGAAGCAGAGCGATAATTTCAGGAGTTCCCCGGGAAATGTGTCGTGCAAAGCACGTCGCTGAACGAGACGTTGCCGAGTTCCTGATCAGATCGGCATGGAGTTCTCGACGGCCAGCTGCCTCTGGCAGTGTCTGAGCAGAAAGCGATCGCCGGCGGAAGGCGATAGACTGGACCAGCAGTTACACGAGGCGCGAGAAGGTGTAAACCGATCCGTCACATCAAAATCGCCTGGACTAGCCCGCGTCTGTTTAGATGAGTCATTCTTCGGCCGAGAAATCAATGTTCGGTGATAGGAAACTCTGCGACAATGTCAGAAATAGGCATGTGCTTCGTGTGGCAGAATGCTGTTCGCTTATGCTAGTTGTAAGCTCGACGTCGGATCGCGTTCCTATTTGACGGCTAGGGCTTCTACAAAATCTCGGTCCTCATCGTCATAGCAGGGGAAGACAGATGACAGACTTGACGTTCCCCTCTATGTGTCGCATCAACGCTGTTGGATCAAACCAAACGAGACGAGGAGCCCAGATGTGCTTGCCATTGGTGACTTATCCTTAGTACAGTTCAGAGCCATTGGAATCAGCACTGGGTAAGATAGTAGTGTAAGACAACTTCTCCTGAGAATGTCAGGAAAGCGACAGGGCAAGCCTCGAGAATGAATGTTGCTGAAAGGCCAACACCAAAGGAGATAAGCATAGTCACTGCGCCATTAGTGAACACTGTGGTGATCTTTCCTGAGCATCCAAGGCACTTCAAACGCTCAGCGAGAAAATGCTCGAGTCTTTCGCCCTTCAGTCTCCATTTTAACCCATTCTTCGTTTCTGACACGACAGATGGATCTCTTGAGCCGCATATGTCGGAGCAGCCTTACCTTCTCGATGATTGTGCTCCTTTGAAACCGTATCTCTAAAGAATAAAACACTTTCTTGTCCATCGATAGCCAATACAAGACACTGACTAAATACGGATTTCGCCGTAATATCCCGCATGAATCGAGCACGTAGCACATCTCAAACAAGACTGGATAGTGCGGACATTTATCTTCTAACTCGCTATACCTAAGTGAGTGTCCCCATGCAAACCCTTTCTTCTTTTCTGGTAAAAATCGCTTCAGATGCGTTTGTAGGCCTGGTAGATGAGAGCCTATTGCGGCCATTTACCTACATTCTGTCGATCCAGCTGTTTATCCGCTTGAGTTAAAAAGCGTCAAAAAAAAATTCGCGCCAACGCATATGATTCACTCACGAAGAGCTACGGATGAATGCTTCATATAGCGCCTAAAACGAATGCGTTGACTGTGCGGGTTCGAAATCAGGACATGATGTTGTTTAAATACGGACCAAGCTCCTTAAAAGTCTTGTTCAGCAGCTAACCGACGGCACATAATAGTTGAATTATTTTTGAGCACTGATGTATTTAGAAACATGCACCTCGTTGGAGGCAATACATAAAGCCTGACCTCTAAAGATACGCTTCAGTTATTGGGTTGTTGAAAGCCTAAGCCTTCTTTCCCTCCATATACGTCGAATTGCTAACCAACTTGTTTGGGAAGAATAAGAGCGGGAGGAGCGGGGTTGCGGGGTAAGTTGCCGGACACCAAATAATTTACTATTCCTCGTCTAAATCCCTCTTTAGCACTGTCAATCCTTGTCCTGCTCGTAGAAAACGGATAAACCATAGGATTGGCAGTGACATTGACACATGAAATAAAAACCTCGTCAAGCTCCACCCAATTTCGTATTAGGCGATTGCTCGAGACAGACCTTGATCAGATAGAGTCAAGTCCTCCAATATCCCACAGACTATGCCTAGAAAAAAATCTTATTTATGGTAGGGAAAGTCACTGACCGTTGTTTTTCGACATTTTCGGAAGAGGTACGGAAATAGTGTCAGCTTAAATTTATCCAAAATAAGTGCTCTCGAGACCTTCTGCGAGATAAGGTATCGCGGTTCCAACGAAAAGTTCAGAAAGTTTGAGCAAAGTTCGATTTTGGAAAAACCAGTGGCGAACCTGCAGTTAACAACGAACTGTATTGCCCAAACAGCGTCCCATATTTCAGTGCGGCTTAGGAGTAAAGTGCGTGGCATATTTTACAAGGTCCTGATCAATGTTTACCTTTAGCCTTTCTATGGGGTCTCCTCTATTACCCTTCAGAAGGCTCGCCTGACTGAAATAACTCTCAATGAATTAAAATGCAGTTAATCCGAGTCAACTCGATTGGTGCTACACACTCGTTCATAAAAACGCTTTAGAAAGATACCCAAGTATCGGTGTAATTGGATCGAAGCGTTTATGTACAGCAAGAGGGATATCTTTCGTGAGCATTTCATGAACGAGTGCGTAGCACCAATCGAGTTGACTCGCATTAACTGTACTAGGCTTACTGCGGCCTAGTCCATGAACTGTTTGAGCAGGCTTCCGCCCTCTTCCGAATTATTCTTCTGGCATTTGGCGTCACAGAACGAAAACAGTTGCTAGTTCCTGTCTACAGTGCACCTTCTTATCTTGCCCTTAGCATAGCTTCCCACTGAGCAGGGCACACACGACGAATCGTAGTCAGCAAAGTAAAGAAGGAGTAGGGAAAGAGTTCGGCGCTATTCAATTTCATTGGGCCACGTAATATAAGTCTGCGGGATATAATGGGGGCAATTTGAACGCGTATTTTGTTCCACGAATCGGTTAACCGATCGACAACCCACGATCAGGGTTTTATCGTTTCCAGACAAATCTGGTGTCGATTTACCGATCTTGAGGAGAATGGGAGACTTGAATCATCTCAGGGGTCAAACTTTGAACCTCGATTCAGGCTACCACCATAGCGTGTGCTTCCGTTTTCCGTGAGCGCTATCGCACCAGAGCGAAAACGTAACCTGGAGGCTTCCGCTTGAAAACAGAGGTACTGTGGTAAACCAGCTCCAATAGGTTAGCATTTTGGAGAATGGCGAAATTCTGAAGGCAAAAAGAAAAGAAAGATGTTGTTATTCGAGCAAAATACATAGCTCATTAATGCCGGAAAAGTAGCACGCCTTCGATCAGATCAAGGAGAAGAAGCATGGCGCCCAGACTTTCAGAAAGCCAGCTGTTATATATTGGGACGAATTTCGCGGGGGCCATAAAAGGTGGGAGAAAACGGAGCGAATCGATGACGTGCGACCGGGAAAATATATCGTCTGCCAAAGGATCCGCTGCGACGCCACCACTTCGGTACGCGCTGTAAACGAAAAGAACTGTCTGGGAAGAACGGTCTTGGCGGCGGAGTCCTCCATCGCCATAGTCGTCCATTCCGAAATACACAAAGGACAGCAGTTGTTGTAGCCACTGGGGTCGTTCTCACGAACACGCTCTTCCTTTGAACCACGTCTGATGTCTGGTTTCCCAACGCCGTCGGATGTGTCCAGGAAAGAGCGAGCACGGCATTGTAGCCCGAAACACGCCCAAATGTTAGCATCTGACGGCTCAGCAACTCGGGTTGAGATAAGAACACTTGTGATTCGGCGGATTAGCCGCTCAGACCCTAACGTCGATCACGAACGCGCCCGCTGGTTGACTGATTAGAGCTATTCCGTCATCGCCTGGCGGTCGAACCCTACTGCTCCGACAGGACGGGAAGGGTGGAGGACAACTCCATCAATGGATGGACAGCCACTGTACGGAAGTATTCGTCGGGTGGCGAGCCCATAATATCCATAGAATGCCTCGAGCGTTTTATGGCTTCCGTGAGCTCGTCACCGGAAAACGATATTTGGTCACCACCACCAATGCGGTTTTTCACCAGCCAGTTCAAGAAGGCATTCAAGTGGCTCGCACAAGTTGCTCGAACCAGATCCTTCTGATTGCGAAGAAGCGTGTCTGTGAGAGCAGTTTCAGTCGCTTGAATAATTATTGGACCTCTGTGGTATGCTTTGAAATGGACGACAACGGAGATGATGCATTTGGTCAACAAGGCGGTTTTTCTGAAACGTCTGCAGGCCTTTTAATTAGAAATGTAACGCACGGTGGGGGCAAGGGTGCGGTAACGCGCCTCTGCTCCTACCGTAACGTTGCGGCCAATCAGGAAATGACTCAACCGCACAGACAGTTCTGGCTGCCGGGATTATGGTAGGAGCGACGGCGCGTTCCCGCACTTCCGTAGTACGTCTCGGCAACATGTACCCGTATTTGAATAGATTCAGCGTTTCACAGTCAGAGACTAGCTTCTGCAGGAATGTTGGGATACTCTCATCAGAACGTGAAGGAAGGGTCGTTAGACAAAATCGAGCAAAAAACACACGCTGCGGAGACTAGCTTCGTTTTTTTACGTCCATATGTAAGGACTAAGCTCATGAGGAAGGATCTCTAAAATAATGGGCTGCTAACGAAAGCCTATAACAGGCTTTCCACTCTTTTCCAGAGACACAAACGAAGCCGTGAACGTCAGACGTGTCTGTTTTGATTTTCTCAGCAGCTGATAAAGATATCATTTTCAAAGGCAAAGCTACGACTGATAAGAAGATGTTTGAATTTTACTCGACTGTAGCGAATGCAGGGGATGGGGCTTTACAAACACGCCCAGGGTTTTCATAGACCACACCGAAATTGTTGGGAAACAGCCGCGCCTATGGATCTAAATGATGCACCGTTTTTCTTGAATGAGCTTCAATCCCCGCTTGCCAGAATGAATTTGTCTTTGACAAGATCTGCTAAAGCCCTTAAATACTGCTTTGCCTTGGCAGGTGAGGCGCATCACAGTCCTCCTCCCAGAGCGTCTGCATCCAAGATAGTGTGGAGAAAACAGCGATCAATGTGGAGTACACAGAAAGAAGACATTGAGGACGCTGGATGGACGTCGAACTCTGCAGGTTGAGGACATCAGACAGCAAGAATCTCGCATACTCGTTCAAGACATGTCGAAGCCAAGTGCTAGTATACCCTACTAGCTAACGAGTTCCTAGAGCGCTTAGTATAGAGGAGCTCATGTGCACCTCAGCTGTGCAATCTGCAACTGTTTCCCTTCAATTGCGCATGCACTAGCCTCCTTGAATTCAGAGGGCTGCCTTAGAGGTCTTCTCAATTATGACGAGAAGCTGCAACACTTTTGCTCCAGAATAATAGCTAAGAAATGAATATGGAATCTAAACCAGTAGTCAAAACACTTCGGAGCTCCAGAGCTCGAAAGGATTTCGCTCAGAATTTGCCTATGAAGGGTGTTTTGGCGGCTGATTACGAGTCAGCTTTTAGCTTCTCAGCTTTTAGCATCTAGTCCACCTTTTTTCAAGGCTGCTGGTTGGAGGACAGAAATACTGCGCATGGAACGGGTGTTAGAGAAACGGATGTGTGTCTACGCGGTTGTAGTGCTTTCTGACGCATCGGTGCTGTGTGAACGCTGTGGAAAATGACAATGATGGAAGATGGACACCAGGGGCCAGCTTCATCAACGACTTACATCAGCGACTTACTTACAGCAATGCAACAGAGAAATTATAGCCGAAATCCCTGATAGCGCGGCGAAATGTTTCGCCATATCGCTTGGTAAACCGCGCTATTCGGGATTTCGGCTGTATTTTCTCTGTTAAATTGCTGTGGGTCGTTGATTAATCCGGCTCCTGGTCGCGAAAATATGGAGTACAACTTTCTGCAAAAAGTACATGAGCCTACTATGTATATTAGCCTCCTCCGTCTTCCTCGTTAAAACCACTGGCCCCAACTAGATCTGCAACACATGTTGCTCATAGGAACGTGATAATCCGCAGCACTCATCAAGCATCTTGGCCAAGAAAAAAAACAGCAGGAGGAAGTTGGTGCAATGATTTCGGCTGATCTTAAATAGTTCGCGCATCTCATTTAAGCGAAGAAACTGAAGCTGATAGAGCAAAGCCGATACCGACTGCAAACAGTAGGCGATCCCACACTTCTAGACAACATATCGCGTACTGAAACGGATTCCATAATTCACTTCCTAATGAGGCGTATAAATGCACATAGTTCCTAGAGTGATGCCTTCAGAAACCGAAACAGTAATGCCAGCAGCACGTCGAATAGCGCCTTCGCCATAATGGAGTGCAATTTTAAGTACAGCCCTATCCCACGGCTTATTTTGGATGTCTGTTCCGCCAAAAAAAAACATACTTTTAGGGATTAGACTTCACGGCTAGCAGTATCGCAGACCTTTACGACTTTCTTAAGCACTAAATTTAAATCGCTTGAGTACAAGCCCGTGCAAAGCCGTTGAGAGTCTTGGTCAACACTTGAGGAGAAGCTCATTAACACTTTACAGGCGGTTAGGAAGCGTCTACCGCTGACGATGCTCATCGAAGCTTCAGTCAATGACAGAAAGGTCATGTAACTAACGGTAAGTGGGATGTCGCTTTCATACCAACAAAGGACGGGTCAAGATTCAAGCCGAAAAAAGGCTTACGGTCTCCCCACCGTCACAGACGTCAACTGACAGGCTGAACAGATGTGATAAAATGGAGGTATTGAAAAGGACAGGGCCCGTTTGCATCTAAATGCGCCTTAAGAACGCTGCATCAAAGCACTGGGAAACCATCTCAGCCACTTATCAGCTGGGGAAGTGTGGAGAAGCAGAGCGTCAATCTAATTCTTGCAATGGCCTGACACCTGCCTCTCGCTCTCTCAACGGCTAATTGCCTATGGAAGACAGCAATGGCAACGAAGTGAGACTCATCTGAAAGGGCCTGTCATTCGACTACGTGAAGGTCTCCTTTGGCTCTAGGAATTGTCCCCAAGAACTTAGGGATTGCAGCCGTGGAAAATGAGAAGAACACGACGTTTTGAGAGTTACTGAGCCTTGTTACATCTTCTAGTAGTAAGAGTTTTTAGATAAAGGGTAGGGTTTTCATAGTGTTGTCAGGAGCGACTGATCAGATCAGAAGATTTCAATTCATAGCTGCGGACCCTCGAGTCAACCGGAGGGAAGAATGTCTTGCAGTAACTCAAGAACTCGCGCTCTTTCTCGAGCTCTTGAGGTTCATATTTGCTTGAGCTGACCTCAGCTACATAGTCCCGGCCTGAAACTCATTCAATCACCTTACTTCTCGCTCTTGCTGAACGGTGGGCCGTGGGCCTCTTTGGTCCACCTGACAGGTCAGTTGTCCTCTGCAACTTCCTTCGCTGATCCTGTCTCTATTTTCCTTAAGAAGGTTACTCTGTAGATCGAGATGCTGTCGGCCGACCACTGTTGCAAATGTTTCCGATTCTTCCAGCTTCGAATAAGGCACCGAAACGTCATCGGGTAAGGCCGCTAAAAATCTTGATCCCAAGCTGATTAAGGACTCATCGCAGTTAAACATCAGCTGGTTTTGGTCTTTTAATCAGCTCTTAATGGTTAACGAGATTACCAGCATTACCACAAGTGCAACGACACTTCTATTCATCCTAGGAACGCAACTTCCAGGTAGATCGTTGCAAACATTTCCTCTCGTGCTCCTAGCTATTAGAAACGTGAATAAAGAGCAAAGAATAAAACTACAAAAGAAGGATAAATGCAGTAGTCCACCGACTATAAGGATAGGATATAAGTGAATTCTTTGGGATCTGCATCTGTCACCATTTATTCTTGATGCTGGAGGCAGCTCGCACTCTCTGTGGACTGGCACCACACCCACTTTCATGTGATCTAGTGTGAAGCGGTCGGAGACATCCACGTACGCATTCCGTTAAATGAATTCTTTGTCTGTAAACAAATCTAATAGTTCCCTGTTCTACTTTGAAATGAAATGTCAAGCATTTGGCAACCAGTAGACGTACAACAACAAACAGAATCACAAAAATCCCAGGAATAACAATAACATGTTAAGTTAATCGCTATTTAAAGGGCCAAACTGAACCATTGGAGAGACAAGGAACGAGATGAACTGTCGCATGTAGTTCTAAGATAAAGTGATAAATAACGTGATTTAAAAGGCAAAAAAGGCATTGCAGGATCAGAAAACTGGCGTGCATCTCGACACTTACTTAACCTTGGAAAAGCTCATGAAGCAAGGAACGTCTCTGAGTGAAGGACTACTGCAGCCCTTGGTGGGAAGCAGAGCGGAAATGAAGACAACGGATTCAGACAGCCGCCGGACTAACGCTATTGCGACGAGCCATAATCTATTCAGCCTGGGAAAAGACAGAAGCAGAAAAACGCACCTCAAGCCCCTCGACTTTCTTCCATGTTGTCCTTTTTCGTGCCATATTTGAGCAAGTAACCTGAACGACAAGCATATGTGTGGTGCCTGATGACATTATCCGACTCAGTAAACCGGAGGAAGTACTGCGGCAACACGTGCAATGCCTGAACATTTCGCGAAAAAAGAATGCAATGAATGCTGAGCATGTTGTAGAGCCTTACAAAGCAAGCAACAGCATCATCATCACAAAGTGGGCTTGCAGAGGGGCTTGCGCGAAGTATCTGAAACCAGGAGGGCCGGTCGCTTCACAGTCTTGCGCAAGAAAGAAACTATGGAGGCCACGTCGAATATCCGAATGGTAAATGCGACATCTAGGGCACGAGTCTTTGAGCAAGCTCCTTCTGTGTGTTCTCTCAGAGAATTAGCTGCTGTCCATCAACTGGGCTTCTTGAAAGGGTAGTAAAAGCGTGTAGGGTTTAAAATATTTATTTATTTATTTATTTATTTATTAACTGATGCAATTGCTTATTGACTGTGCATTCTCGTTAATCAATCTTTGCTACTTCAGACCAATCAAGGGTAATGCCTAAGCAATAATCAGACGGTCTTAAAACAGATGAAATCAGAAGAATTGCCGAAATTATAGAGGGCAGGCATCGAATATTTGACCGAACTGTCTACTGGAGCAATACTGAATCATACAAGTTGATACCATTGAGCCTGAACCATAACCATATTAATGATAAAAGGTAAAGGTCGACGTTAGTCTAACCCTTCGCTGGATACTCCACGCATTCTACATTTACGAGTTTCTTCTATGCAATAAATTGCGGGGGCCAGCAGATGGCCAAGTCAGTGCTTTAGCCATCCAGACATGCCTTGTACCAATTCACTGACCCCGGAGGGATGGAAGGGTTGGTTGACCCGAAGGAAATCCGAACCAAGAATCGGAGATGTACGCGATGACCCGACCTTCTGCCCTACCACATGATTACAACCATACATACATTTTTTTCTTTATTTTTTATTTTTCACATTAAGGGATCTGGTAGTATACCATGCAAGTCTGCTTCAATCTTACACGATATGCAGCGAAAAGCAATGAATTGAAGCTGAACGCGGGTCGCAAACAAAGTCGAGAGCTCACAAAATAAGTATAATGGCTTTCTCTAGAACCCATAGAAAACGGTAGTGAAATATGACGAACATTGAAGTTCGCGGTGGCCTTTCGTGAATACTCCAAAACCTTTCGTTCGAACCGCTGAGGAAAGGAGAATGTGAAAGTGGAGCTAGGACACCGACACTAATGTGACGAGAATCACGAACTATGTGTTGAATAGGCACGCGATGTTATTGAGGAAGGCAACGTTCAGAGCATGCAGGCAAGGAAATGTAAGCGCAGAGATAGTACGCAGAATTGTGGCTATACAGTGGGCGTACCAGCTCCACTACTTAAAAACACTACCACAAGTGACAAAAAATGCGACAGCTATACAAACACAGCAGCTGGCTTAACTAGGCAGCAACCTTCCAGCTACACAGATGCTCGAAACGACGGCTCTACCGGTCATGAGCCACGTAGCAATAAAACGCCTCGTAATAGCGATAGTAGCTACTTGCTAGTCAGGTGCTAGGTCAGCTTCCAGAAAAGTGGGCGTCTATTAAGTAGGCATAGTTCTAGCAGGGTTGTTGCAGCGGAAATGCGAACGGCGCGGGAACAGCCTGCCTTTATTACTTCGATAAGGAGAAGAAAGAAACGCGATCAACGAACAATGGTACGCCGAGTTTCCTTCGAAAGTAAACCGCATTATCAGCGAAGGGGAGAAGCAAAGCCCGTATCTCGAACGGATGTATGGTGCCCTGCATGTTTCACTAATACGGCCAAAGTTCTCTCGATTTAATTCCATCGCTTTCGCTTCGGCGTTTCGCACTTTGCAGACAATGAAACACTTCTATATGTTTGGCCAACCTGCTGTTTTCCAGGGGGCGTAGTACACACATACTATCATAGTACGATGCAATGCAGTGGGAGTTCCACCGCAACAATAGAAAACCTGTTGAAGAGTCTGTGACGATTCTGCTCAGAAAAGGCGACGTGGTTTCCAACATCCTGCCACCGCTCGCCCGCGAGATGCCGTACTTCCTGTTTGCCTGTGTCGGCTTGGCGAAAGAGCAGTGCAGGTGGCTCAGTCTAGGAAATGCTTTAAATCCAACAAGGAGGAAATATACGAGAAAAGAGAAGAGGTGCAACGACGAGGGCGGAGGGCTTCTCCCCTCTCCGCATTTCGTTTTGACAAGAACTTCCTTCATCGCCTTCGGTGTTCTTCCTTTCCTCAAATACAGTATTCGCTGAAGGATCAGCCTCCAAAAAGCTGTTCTACAAATTGATGGTTGGATGTAGAACAAGTCGAAGAAGCATCTTGCGACACTTTCAGCGTTTCTGTAGCGACTTTCCGAAGTGCACAACGTCTTCCAGTTGCAGCATGCTTGGCGCGTACAATTCTCTGCTTCTTTACTTTAACAGTAGAAGATGTCATTCAACTACTTGTGTGCCAAACGAGGTTTTATGGTGGGCTTTTATTCTGCGGCCTGACGTTTTGACGCGATCGTCGTCTTCGGACGCCTGAAGGTGGAGCAAGATACTGAAAAGCACTCTACCCCACCAAGCATCTCATCCGCTCTAGCGGTCCCGACACCGTAGGGGGAACCCAAGGAAACTTCACACGAAGAGGGAGACTCGCGATATGCCGTCCACCGCTCGAGTACGGTAGGTAGGGCGAATGAGACCTACCGCAGACGTATATCGTTTGCAATGATACAACGGTCTGCTCGTCACCCTTCCTTTCCACAAGAAGTCACTTGTGATTGATGGACGTTCCCGTTGTGCTCAATCGCCTTATGTGTCTCTAGGGGTGTTCTTGTGTTTGCGTTCCGCTAGCTGGATGTTCTTTTACGCGAATCGTTAGCGTTCTTCCCGTTTCCGCAATGCATGTTGAACTACAAGCCCGACACTCAGTCTGATAAATTGTTCCCTGACATTACCATGCGGACATATAACGCGATTTTCCGATATGCAGTGCTTACCGCAGAGCCTATTTCTGGCTAATGCTGTTATTTGGTATGTTAACTAGAATAACATAATTTTGCAACTGAGCTGATACAATGCTCCTCTGAATCGCAACACTCACAGTATCAGAAATGAAAATAATAAAGATGATAGAAGTACGCATGGTAATCTAGGTGACTGTTCTCACCAGGCTTTACAATCCATCGGTTGTAGACGTTGAGGATCATCGTATTTTGGTGAATATTTTGCGGAGGAGGAGAAAGGTCAGCACCTGGTTGAGCAGGCCGTCCTCTGAGACGTGAGGGCAGAGGAATTTCATAGCAAAGGTCTCTATGTGCCGAAGCCAAAGCGAGGGCTTCGCAATCGGGAGCAGCGGAACGGTGGCCTCCGTGCGCGACAGCTCGATGAGGAACCGAACCGCGAAGGTGTGTCGCTGACGGAACCCGTCGTCCGCCGATAGCGGGCATCCGGGTCGGTGCAGCTGCGCCCTGCCTGACGACGCCCTGCAACGCTGGCGGTGCCCGACGAGTTCGGCGAACTCCGACCGGACTCGCCAAAAACCGCCTCGACCTTCGATCGACGCTCTGGCCGGACGTCATCTTCAGGTGACTCAGGTGCCGTCACGCTGTGCCTGAAGCTACTATCGGAATCAAGACGCGAAACGTTGGGCGAGAAGTGCTGACGGTAGAAAACGATCCGATAGCAATTGAACGGCTGATTCGTTGGGCAAAATCAGGCTGGTAGGGAGCGGCCGTGATTTCTCAGCATCAGCAGATGCGCCTAGCTTCATAGAGTGCGCGAAAGAAGACCAAGATGACCAGCACATAGAAAGACCACTGCAGATAAGCGCCCTTCTTGTTCTGCAACATGCGTTCTTTTTGCAAAAACATCGATATTTTTGATTTCACCGGTCCTTGTCCTTTTCCAGCACAAATTCTCGTGATAATATTTTGATATTTTCTCGTGATAAATTCTCGGTTCCAAATGAAAGGTAAAGGATAAAGGTCGGCGCCGTTCAATCCCTTAGTGGAATGTACTAAGTGTTCTACTTCCTCAGGATGTCGTGAGGCGATTTTAATGCGCATTTGGGCTCTACAATGAAATCGGACGGACAAGTCGGTGTTCTATCCTTGCCACATGACTTGCATCAATTCTCCGACAGTGGAGGGATGGTGGGCCGCGATGGCTTGAGAGTTACCTGAACTATCCCGACTTCAAGTGCATGCGACCGCTGGCGCCTCTTCCTTTCCAGCTGCCAATTTCTAATGACTTGCCAACAGCTAATTTGGGCAGCCAAGCTATCTTAGTCTTTGTTGTTGAATAAAATGACAATGAGCCGGTTAAGCAGATGGCTGTATTAGTTAAGACTCAACTGATTACAGCAAGTGCAATGTATTGCTTGCCTGAAATAAATCTCAGTGTCTATTCATTTGCGGGCTTATCTGAATGCCTCGTAGAAGAACTGTGCCACATAAACTAGTAACAGCTACTGACTGAATAGTCATAGTCAGCTACATTAGGTTAGGGCAACAGTGCTTCGGCACCAGGTTAGGACCAAAAATTTTAGTTTCCAAGGCTTTTCAAGCAACGTTTCAAATTGTCTCAGTATCAACACTCCTTGCTTAACGCTTCGCCGCTAGTGAGTGCGTAAACTCTGCGCTGTTTCGTTATGGAGGGTCCGTCACTCGTTTAGACTTAGCTTCGTAGTAGAATATTTATCGACGCATCCCACTTCTCTTCCATAAAAACCTCCACTCGAGAGAAAACCTCCTTGCTTGCAGTCATGATGAATGTGCATCATATGTCGTTGTCTTTGTGCAAAGGCATTCCAAACGACCTCGTCCGCGTTGCTCGTCTACGTGTTGCCAGTTTTTAAACATTTAGGTAAATTCCTGGCACTTTGACAAAAGCTTCAGCAGCTTCAGCAGCGAGGAGCAGCTCGAAGGGCGCACCTTGCTACGGATCTTATTTTTTTGTCTAAATTTCCATATTCAACCTTTCCTGAAAAGCTATCACTATCTCAATAAAACGACACATCTAGAAAATATCGGGTAAGCGAGCTAGCTGAAGAAGCTAGCAAGATAGATAATGCATTGTAAGATATTGTAAGATCAGACTTGAGCTTTTCACATGCGACTACATACAGCGTGTTTCTGGATTAGGCAGAAGGTTGCTCTTAAATGTAGGCTCCCGTTAGAATTAAGGACCAAACCAAGCGTGAGATTCACGGAAACTCTTGACGTTTTTAAGTTTTGCGCATATTTCGCATTTGAAAGGCAAATTGTGTAATATATGCAATCATTGCTCGAAGAGCGATACACACCGGTAGGAGTCCTCTCCGCTCAAGGTTTGTTTAGAAGAAAAAGAAGAATAACCAGCTGATTACGTCTAGCACAAGGATGTGGTTCTTCAAGATCAATAAAATGCTTTAGCATTTGACGAGACCCCAAGCAACACCATTGGACAAAGCCGTACTGAAGATGGTATAGAAGTTCACCACCACGTTGAGTTCACCTAGAGAACTAGCAGCCAGAAGCTGCAATCGGCTTCTATATGGTAGGCTGGCGTTCTTAAAACGGATTGACAAAGCCAAACTTCGCTTTCGTCTCCCTTTCTCCAGTTCTTCAAAATCGGAAAGAAGAGCGAAATTTCGAAAAGGAGGCAGATCTTTTCCACACGTGGAATTTCCTATTTTTTAAATATTTTCTCATGCCAGTGCAGCAATAGGAACATATGTAAGTGGCTAACAAAAGAGCAACGGAAACCGGTACTACAAACAACGCAAAGAACGAAAGAAAACAATGGCTGACGAATAAGAGAGTGTGCGGAGGTAAAAAAGTCCACACTGCAGCATTGTTTAGACTGTTACCTCTTCCTGAGATGTGAGCACTTCAACTTCCGTTTCCCAATTGGATATCTACATAGACGCCTTGCCCCTCGAAAACTGCCTTATGGTCAGTTTTCAGAAAGGAACAGGAGAACAGGAGTTGTTCTCGAACTGTCGTTCGAGAACAACTCCTGTTCTCGTATGCGCAACGACAATGCTTCTGAAATGGAGATCACTTCGCGGCGGAGCATTGAGGAATAAAGACGTGCTTTGCAGTTCACGTACGCGATGGGCGCATGACCTCATACTGGTGCAAAGATCATGATGCATCCGTGCTGTGTGAAAAGAAAAACATATTTCCGAATGAGACTGTGGAAAGAGTGCAGACAATTGTTTAAAAAATATTGATTGATTTTATTGATTGTCTAGAGGCGAACATCTCACCCTATTATTTATTTATACATTTATTTATTTATTTATTTATTACTAATAAAAACATTTCAAAGAGTGCACCAGAAACAATTTGTCAAAAAGCACATTAGGAGAATGAGGTTCTGATGACCACGCCATTGATCTGATATAGCTTTCACAACATTTCGTTCTTACAGACCAGGAGATGAAGGAGATGCAAATAGTAGCAGTAAAGTTAACAGATCAACTCCTCGAGACACTTTTTTTACTTTTTGCAGTAATGTTATTGGCTCGGGTGGCAATCTACGAGAGCACGGGGTCAGAAGGAAAGAACATCGAGCTCGAGAACGTTTCAATCAGAGTCTGTCTTCGAATGTGAAATGGTGAGTTAGAGGAAGAGAGGCGAGTATAGAAAGAGCTCGGTCCTGTGAAGAATGAGACCTACACTAGCGGAAGTTGGGCTCACGTGCGGTTGGTAACTGTATACGAGGCCACAGCAGAATATATCACATAACCACATACGGCACATTCACTCGGCCAAGTCCACCTAGCGGTTGATCAAGATAATCTGGGAGGGAGGGAAGGTTGAGCTGCTCTTTGGATCTTTCTCGGCTGACTAAAAAATGGATTGCTCCCGCCCATCGTACCGCAGTTTGTCACAGGAGAAGAAGACGAGTGGGGGGACTCCGAGACAGAGTAATGGTGCATGGACCAAAGGGTGGCTCAGGCAAAGAATTGATCCCAGCCAAAGTTCCATGAGAGGGCACATGACTGTGTTTGAATGAGTACACCTGACGGAAGCGCCTTAGAATTCTCAAGAAGAACTCGATCAGAGCAGTTGGAGAAAGCGGATTGCGTCTTGAAACGGTTAGAAAAAAGAAAAGAAAAAGAAAGCGTGCTAAATTATATAACCGTACATACACACTGAGTTCTTGAAAGAGCCAGCTGTTGTAGCTGCATACCTAATTCACCCCTACTACGCCTTCCTGGTCTCTATGAATTGAGGTAGAACGTAAGTCTTGCTCCACCCTGTTTTGCCAACTCCACTCAACTCCTCATCTTGATCTCACAAACAAACGATGGCTAAGAAGTAGAAGGAGGAAGGAAATTGCGATGCCCGAAGAAGGGATTTGAAGAACGATCTCTGCTAGATTGAGACGAGGTGTTGCCGTGTTTTTAGTGCTGAAACCAGTAACCAGTAGTTCGCTGAAGAGCACGGGATGAGTTGACATCCTTACTCGCACTTTGGTTGTTATCTGCCAGCACTTGTCCAGGTACCAAAAAAGATCTGTGACACCTCCCTCCAGATACACCCTATCTACTCTCGCATCCAGCTTATGTAGACGTCTCCGCTGGTTCTATTATGCAGTTTGTAGGGGAAGTTCTCTCGCTTCAGTGATATGAATATTCCCGCCCTTGTTTCAGTTTTTAATCCACAACTTCATAGAAGATTTCGAAGCCCTTACGTAGGGATAATATGTAAGAGGTTGATAGGAAAGTCTTGATAGGTTCTTGGAGTGTTAGTATTGTGCCAAACGAGGTTTTATGGTGAATATTCCTTGTTTATTCCTGGCCCAACGTATCGGCGAGATCGTCGCCTTCAGAGGCCTGAACGTTATACAATATTGAAGTTGCACTCTACCCCACCAAACGGCGTAGCCACTCTAGCACTTCCGAAAGCATAGAGGGCCCCATCAAAGCTCCTCGGGTGATCTTCGGATGCAACGCCGATCTTCTTGCTCGTGAGGAAGCGACGAAGCACACCGGTCCAACATCGTTGCAGGAGATAAAGCATTGGCGAATGTGCACCACTTTCTGGCGGAGCGCCAATTTCTTGATAGGGTTTTTCGTTTTTCTTTATTTCCTTGATCAGTATAGAATGCAAATCGGCCAACAGTATAATCACCATTGCGGCGGCCGCCAGACATAAGTCTTCAAAGTTGTGAAGCTTTTCCTATTTATATTTCCTTCTTTTCTTTTTGCGAGATGAGTGGTGAATGGACAAGAAGAACAAGCATAGGTTGAGGTGCCCAGAGACGATGAAATGTCGAGACCTGCCTGCACACAACTGCTCGAATAGCCGCACCTGAGGCCAATATTGCCAGCCAGTACCCTGTAATATTAAGGCTTCTAACCAAGAGGATCTCTGAAGAGAGTATCTCTCGGCAAAGTGAATACGAGAAGTAGACTCGAGTAGGCTTAAATGGCTAGCTCTTCGCAAAATGGCGCTCCAAGGGTTATCTCGGGATATTTTCGTGAAGCGTTGTTGGCTCAGCCAAGGCTGAGCAAGCAACTGATCCCCATTGACAATCACCTACTAAAAACGATCACTACAAGATCGAAGGGAAACCACCGCGGACAGCTGACCTCTCCAGATTGAAGGTTTCTGTAGGCACCATGGTGTGATTAATACCCGTGATCGGCTGCAACTGTGGATCCACTTGTCAAGAGGAATCTGCTCGACCACGTTTGAAATTGAAGAGCTCCGATGGAACACACAGACAACTGGGGATGCCCTACACAGAACTTCAGAATGCAAGGCGGTAGCTCTTCAATCCAAGCAAAACATTATTTAGCGATTAGCGCCGAGGAAAACCGAGGTCGATTCGTCAACAGTGAAATCCGCACGTATGCAGGGTATATGGGGTAGAGATAAGGGGTATTTTTTATTCTTTATCCTATATTCTATTTCTTTATTCCTGTTCTTTATTATTGATGAATCCGGCCCCTGGTAACGTTGTCTATTTCCAAATATTTTATTTACGCCTCAAGGAGCTGTTACTGAGCTGCCTTAATGATGTTTTGACTGCGAACAAGACTCCAGCGCTGGGCTGGAAGCGAACCTACACTCTCTGCTAACTTGGTTCACGCATTACACCATTGGCGCTGTTATTTCCACGATTACACATCCGCGATTGATATCCACTCTAATAGTGACGCGAGCTGAGTCCGACCCCATACCAATTATGTGAAGGAACATGTGGACTGAATGACATCTTTTGTTTAACCAAAATCCACTTATGCACCCGGAAGAGGGGGTACTTTAGCTCAATGCTTACCTATTTTTCTCTCCCATTTCATAATTGGTATTGTCTTCACTAATTATTAGGTCTTACTTGAAAGCTGTGGCGTAGCTTAGTTGAGTTGTTTTGAAAGTTGTTTATTCATGGGTGATATCGTTCGTTATATTGCCTTCCCAACCGATCATTCCAGTGTAATTTATACAGGCTGCGCAAAATTACCCGTGCACTGAAAATTCAATGGCATTTTGAAATCAATCTTCGTAGATCAAATCTAACTACCAAAATTATCTACTGCAAACATGGCAATTCAAGGTATGCAAACAGTTTTCGAAGTGATAGCCTTCAGCCTCCACACAGTCCTTCAGACGTTCGACAAAGGCTTCGCATGTGGCACGCAGGTACGGTTCATCAATTTCGTCCCAGGATTTCAAAAGCGCTCCTTTGAGAGAGTGGGTGTCTGGTAGACCAGGCTTTTTCCTCTAAGACGGCCCAGACAGAATAATCCATCGGGTTAAGTTTCTGAGAACTGGAGGGCCATTCGTCGTGTGTGATGAAGACAGGCAGCTGCTCGGCGCACCATTCCTGGACAACCTTCGCTTTATGTGCCGGAGCAGAATCTTGTTGAAAGCACCAGTAGGCTTTGTAAGGGTATCCGCTGCGTTGATTTTCACGCCATCTCCGACGAAAACAAGTGGAGTTTTTCCTGATGATGTTATTCCTCCCCAAACTATAATGAATTGAGGCATTTTCGCACTTTCCTGAAGTCGTCCTTTGCCGGGCTAGCGAGTCCCTAATAATCCTCTCGTTTTGGGAGTTGAAGGCTTCAACGTGAAAATTTTTTAACCGCTAAATACGATTTTTTGTCTTTCCAATCTCCTCTTCTTTATAGTGTCCGTCAGGAGTTGGCATTTCTGCAGGCGACAAGGGAACTTCTTGAGCTTTCCCAGGACTATCCTCCTTATTGACCTTTTGCTTATTGCTACGTCTTTTGCCATCTGGCGAATCAATCTCCTGGCGTTTCTCCTGATTTTTTCTCTAAGATTTACATTTTTCCGGCTGGTAGCTGTCGTGGGACGCCCTCTTCCTTTTCTATCCACTTCGGTCTTCAATTCCTTGTGGCGTTTTATTGTATCCTGAACCGTTCTTCGGGGCACGGAAAGGATCTTCACAATACCTCTCGTTCGTTTGCCGATAGCACTTCATAGCTCGGAACGCCCAACCATTTTGTACTCAAGTACGTATGAGTTCCACGATGTTCAGTCAACATATATTAGGCGAATAAGGCGGGAAAATTTCTAAGAAATTTTAAAAAATTTAAAATGTCTAGGTGCACGAGAAATTTTACTGCACCCTGCACAAAGAGAACAAAGAGTGAGTGGGATCGTGCAACGAACGTCTGAATTCAGAAAACGTATTGAGGGTTCAGAATACGGGTCATTTGCGTCGTGCAAAGGGATTTCATATTCAGGCAGCATTTCATAGGTGTGGTGCAACGAGTCTACATCTAAAAGGCCTGTCACAGAACTCATGAAACGAGAGTTCGTATTCTGAAGACTTGTCACCGAGGTCATGCACTGAATTCAGAGCACACTGCACACATGGATGGCGTGCAACACGCGTTCAGATTCAGAAGATAGAAGAGTGCAGCCGGGTGGGCATTACAGCACCAGCTCTGGCCAGAGAAGAGAGAATCGGGAGTGTACCCATTCATGTCCATATAGAGACCTTTCGGCGGGTGAGTAAAATCGACCAGGCAAACATTGTATATGTATAATATCGATTTTTCCTGACGTTTGAGGCTGGTAGTGAAAGTAACCTGTAGATATCCTTCTGTTAGAAGGAGGAATACGGTGGTGCACTTGGATCTGAGGAGAGTTGTTTGAGAGGTGAAGTGGTGAGCAACACAGACCAATAACGTCTCTTTACCGTCTGGATAGGATTCCGATGGTCCATGGATTCCGATGTCAGACATAGCGTAGGGAACACGAATGGATGCATGCCACAAAAGGAGGCGGAGGCTCTTAGAGAAGCCACCCCAGGGTTAATGCACTACTACGGTTGGAACAAACTGTATAGAAGATACAAGAAGAGCAGCTTCCTTGAAGTAACCATAGGTTAGAGATGCTCTAAGTAGTGCGAAGAGCGCAAGTGCGAGACACGACGTTAGATGTGTTTGAGCACTCGTTAGAAGAGATATTATAAGGTCTAAAAACAGATGAAAGGGCGAGCAAATTTTTGTAGCGACTCCTCAAACCGAAGCAAACGGTGTCCCACGGGATGCAATACGCGGGTGATCTAAAACTCTATAGGCAAATAGAAAACAGCAGTGATATGAAGAATCTTTAGCTGGCAGTAGAGTGGCACTCGGTCCTTGCAGCTTCTGCTGCCTTACTCTAGAACGCTTCATTTCAAGCTATGAACCATCAGGCGCACTCTCCATTCAGAGCTCGCCTATTACAACAGTAATGCTGTTGTAAGACCTTGGCTTTTCCTACAATAGCGAGTTGGGCTTCCTTCTCCATTATAAAAAAGCTTTCAGAGAAGTTATTACTCGCTTCTTCCACACATTTAAGGTGTCAACTACTAGAAATAGGTATGTGCAGTTAAGTGCGTAAAAATTGTAGGTACATGCGAGCAGCTTTAGAGTAATTTTTTCTCGTCACACAAAACTGCACGTAGCCCTACTTGAAAGAGTTCAAAACAATTTTAAAAAATATTGATTAGATTAGGGGAGTCTTGTTTACGTGTACACCTCGTATAATGTTCCGTGATACGTGTCGTTGCCTCTCTTCTCCAGAAGCTGGTTCGTGTATTGTGTATAAATTCTTCAACGAAGAAGTCCCCATCGACTCCTTCCAGTTTTTGATATTGCCCTCTCGAGTCAGAGGTGATTAAACTAAAGGGTTACTGTCTCGACCTAAAACAATGATTGATCGACATTCCTTCACCGTCAGGGCATTACTAGCTCGTCTAAACTCGACTAACCATTGCCTTTTTGTCTAGATTTCGTTGTATCTGAATGCATTATCACGTGCTCTTGTGTCTTGTGCTCTTTGCGCTTTAGAGATTGTTAGATATTCTGCCCTATTTGAATTTCCAGTGTCTATATTAAACGACGTATTAAATCTCACGTCATCTCATATCTACTGAAGCGTTTGCCACTAGTTTTGGCCGCCAAAGACGAGAATATTCTCTATAATGCCCTAGCAATCCGAAGAAATGTCGTCGGCTTGAAACACTGAATGCGGTCGAAGAGAGAGCTCTCAATGAACGATCTCCAGAAGGGACCTTGTGATCTCTTCTGGATATCGCTCATTGGTAACTCTCTTTTGATGCTGCACGCCAATCACGAACATACAGAGCACAAAGACGAACCGTGTTGCCACTAGGAACGAGCTACACTGATAGTGGTGAGCCGACAGTAGCGCTCATCATGACTGTAGAGAGGGAGTCGGTTGACGAACGGCAGAATGAGAACACGATTACGGCAGAGCCTCTGTTATGAGTAAGCTCAAAGGGAGTGCGCTGCTAACATGGCGCACTCTGATTGGGGATTGCACGTCTCCTCCAAAGCCACTAATCTGCTGAAAAACAGAGCATGGCGATTCGTTTGTGTCCGCACAGTTGCAAATGGATTCTGCTCAGCAACACAAGGCAGTGGCCTCAGCGTTCGATAGCGAAACGTACGAGAATGCCTCGCCTGGCCCTGTGTGAAGCATTTTATCGAAATTTCCCTGGTACTGAAGAATCGACAAATATTTGATTTGGAAATAATGGTGGCACTTTCTGCCATCAATACCACCGGCCCACGCTGTTTGTTGAAGCACGAACACCGACGTCGGTCAGCGCGCTCGCCGTCGGAAGCAGGGGAGCGACAAGGAGAAGGTGGCCACCGGCAAAGGGACAGGCGTCGGAATGACGCCGTCGGTGGTGTTATTTTGACGCTGGTGAGGACAAATGGCGGTGTTTAGACGCGGACGTGAGCGACAACGGCAACAAACGACCCTGCTGGGTGACGGCCAGGCTGTACATTCAACGGTTAACGACTTAACGAATTTAACGAATTAACGACATTCTTCGTTCAAATCTGGCTTAACGGCTTAACAGAAATTTTCAGAAATTTAACGACATTTTTAACGGCCTGTTTTCTCAATAAGTTTTTTCCGCTAAATATTCTTGCTAATTACGACGTAAGGTGAGCAATTCAGTACGTACAAAAAGTCCACAGTGAAGTAAACCAGCCTTAAGCAACAAATTGGAGTTCAGATCAAGCAGATCCCGGAGTTTCTTCCCTCCTTCCCTAGTTCCCTGCTAACCGTCTTGTAGGCTGTTGTAGGCTGTTGTACGAGCCTCTACACTGTCGGTGCGGGCAACAGTCCGCTCACACCCCTTTTTCAGGCCTTGAAAAAAGCGTTCAACAAAAACTAACTGTAAATCTGGACTCCGTCGTGCTCCTTTCTGCATCCTGTCAAAATAGCATTGCAAAAGTATGTACCAAAGGAACAGTGAGAGTAGGCTCGGAGGATCACCTTGTACTTGATCGATGCATCTTGACAAGAAGTCACACATATGACCAGATGGACTCGATCAGTTCATCATTGTGGTAGAACACAACGGTGCTGCGTAAAACTTTTGATTTTGTGCAACACAAAACGTTGCATGGGGCTATAAAAATACAATTAGACGCCTATCACTGGAATGTTGAGGTTCAGAAAAAGTCGCCTTCCAACCATGCTAGTTTTTTCCAAATCATTTAAAATGGTCAAACCCAGGCATTGGGGCGCAAAATCTTCTCGCCATTTATGACTGTGCCAGAAAGGATTGTTTTTGTTCATTATTGCTTATATCAATAGCTTTTTAGGAGCAGTAAAAGTTAAGGGTGTACTACAAAAGGCTAGGAGGAAAGACCGTAAAGTTATTGAGAAAACAGGTCGTTAAAAATTACGTTAAATTTCTGAGAATTTCCGTTAAATCGTTAAGCCGGAAAATTTTAACGAAAAATGCCGTTAATTCGTTAAATTCGTTAAGTCGTCAAGGTTAAATGTGCAGCCCTGTTTGACTGCATTTCTATGAGCGGCTTGTTTTTCCCAACCTCCATTCAGTCAACCGAGCTCATCTCTTCTATTTCGTAAAGGATAAGCTCTACACTTCGCGCTTCACAAGCTCGAACGATGTGTTTGAGTGCTACAGTTAAATGTGAGACGTGAACCGAAACCATTCACGCCCTTAGACTGTAGCAGAAATAGCTAAGGTATTTATCAAGCGGTATAGAAATGGATGGAACTTTATTTCCATCGTCGTTAATGCCCCTATTAACTATATTTGCCCTCGCAAAAGGACACTGTTTTGGATCGTTCACTAGTATGCTATTCTTAATGAAAAGTGGGAAATTGTTCTAGAAAAAAATTGTTTCAGCTTTGACTGTATTCGTCGCGTATGCCCCAACATCCGACTACGACGACGAAGAGGTCGAAGCCTTTTACGTGGAGCTGGAGAAGTTCTATAAGGAAGATCACACCTTCTACAAGGTGATCGTCGGCGACTTCAACGCCAAGATCGGGCCACGAAGGTCGCCGGAAGAACTTCACATCGGAACCCACGGTTTGGAGTGGAACGAGCAAGGTGAAAGGCTGTCTGAATTTATTCTGTCGATCAAGGCTATCCATGGAAACTCACAGTTCCAGAAGCCCCCCTCCCTACGATGGACCTGGAAATCCCTCGGTGGCGAGTCCCACAACGAGATCGACCACATCATCTTCAACTGGAAGTATTGCTTGACCGACGTTTCCGTTGTCCCCAAGTTCTACACGGGTTCGGACCACCGCCTCCTTAGCGCAAGGTTCCGCTTTTCACGTCAAGGAGAGAAGGCCGCGAAGTTCAAGAAGAGGAATCCCAGAACGACCATCAACTGGGACCTGTACACCTATCTTGCCAACCTTTGGGAAGATACCGTTATGGACAACATCGACGAGGAATACGACCGCTTCGTGCACCATCTCCACGATAGTACTAAGGGAGCCGAGAGCTTGAAGACCACCAAGAGACGTCTCTCTCCGGAAACTCTCGAGCTTATACGCCAGCGTGGAGCAGCACGAGAGTCAGGCAACTACCAGCTGACGTCCAAGCTTGCGAAGCTATGCAGAGCGGCGATAAAGGAGGATCTTAAGGAGAGAAGGGCGAAGTGTTGGCTGAAGCAGCAGAGGCATTGTATGTTAAGCATCCGCAATGCCCGCAGGAACTTCGCCAACTTCAAGACCAAGATGACCGCTCTCCAACGTCCTGACGGAATGGTCACCTCTTCCAGAAGTACCATGAAGAAGGTCATCTACGACTTCTACTCCTATCTCTTCGATAGCCACGTCCACCTGCCCCCATGCCATCTTCCGCAGAATGGATACGTCGTTCCCTCTGTTCTCCCTTCCGAGATCTGACACGCCATCTCGTCGGTGAAGAAGCGTACAACAGCCGGTCCCGACAGGATCAGACCCGAACATCTGAAGAACCTCCCGCCAGCGCTCATCAACACCCTGGCGCGGCTCTACACCACTACCTGTCGGAGGCAAGGTTCCATCTCAGTGGAAGACCAGCAGGACCGTCTTGCTGTACAAGAAGGGAGACGTGCACGACATTGGCAACTATCGCCCGATCTGCCTGCTGTCCGTAGTCTACAAGCTGTTCACTCGAGTCATCCTGAATAAGATCAGCAGAACGCTGTACGAAAGATAGCCATGCGAGCAAGCAGGATTTCGGAGAGGATTCAGCACGATCGACCACATACACACCATCACGAAGCTCATCAAAGTGTCGCTAGAGTACAAGCTACCGCTGTGCCTTACGTTCATCGACCTGAAGAAGGCATTCGACTCCATCGAGACTGAAGCGGTCCTCGAAGCCCTGCTCACTCAGGGTGTTCCTACTCAGTACATCAGAGTCCTTCGTGAGCTGTACAGTGGATTCACGACCAAGATCTCACCATTCTACAACGACGTCGTCATCGACGTAAAGACAGGGGTTTGGCAGGGGGATACCATATCCTCGAAGCTCTACAGCGGTACCCTCGAAAACGTCATGCGCGAACTAGAATGGGAAGACATGGGAGTGAAAGTCGACGGCCGGCAACTGCACCCTCTTCGCTTCGCTGACGACATCGGGCTCGTAACACCGAGCATCAGCCAGGCGGAGCGAATGCTGGCCGACTTCGATCGTGTATGTGGGAACGTTGAACTGCAGCTGAATCTTACGAAGACGATGTTCATGAGGAACGGACAAATTTCTGATGCCCCATTCCCGCTCAACGGAACGAACATCTCCGAATGCTCCAGCTACGTGTATCTGGGTCGCGAAGTCAATATGACCAACGACCTAGCGCCAGAGCTGAGCAGGAGGAAACGAGCGGCTTGGGGAGCTTTCAAGAGCGTCGAAGAAGTCGTGAAAAAGAAGAAGCACGTCCGACTCCCTGCCTATCTATTCGACTCCACCGTTCTTCCTGTCCTAACCTACGCTCAGAGACCTGGGATATACGAAAGTAGGATGAGCACACGATCAGCGTCGCGCAGCGTGGAATCGAGAGGACGATGCTCGGAGTGACGCGACTCACACAAGTGAGAGAAGGCCTCCTGAGTTCCGAGCTTCGCCGACGTTCGAAGATCAGAGACGCTGTCGCGTTTGCCAAGTTGTCGAAAATTAGGGGGGCCGGGTAAACTTCGCAGACACCCGCTGGACGAGAGCCGTCACCGACTGGATTCCGCGGGATATCAAGAGAGCACCAGGACGCCCACCAACGTTGGTCAGACTTCTTCGTGAAAGACCTGAACGACCGATATGACGCTCTTCGTGTCCCTCGAGCGAGGAGGATCCATTGGACCACTCTGGCACGCGACAGAGACGAATGGAGACGCTGCTGGCGCCCGCTCGAGCAAGTCGATGATCAACGGGGCGACAGGTGATACAGGTGAAAGACACAAAATCCTACCAAGGCAAAGAGTAAAAACTACAAAAAGCCGAGAGCATTTGAAACACAGAAACGGTACACGTTCTGTCCGACCGGATTTTAAAAAAATGCACTCGCTGTGAAAGAGTCGCAGTGCATGCACGCATTTGTGCTTTAAGGTTCAACTATTCCAAAGGACGTGTTGGAAGCTGAAAAGCTGAACAAAGGTTTCAGGAAAACGATTGCCGCCATTAAAAATCAAAAAATCGCACCTCTGACGAGGCAGTTTTTTATGAAACAGCCAGCTCTTTGTGGCCAATAACATGATATGTGTTATTACAAAAGCAGACTCGTCATCAAAACACCAGCCCCGACGCCGACAATGTGCTGGTTGGCAGTGATTTGTTTCAGGCGTAAAGTCATTGGTGGACGAGAGCGGGACAGAGGGTTGCATCACCATTGGAGTTCTCAATTTCACCAGATCTTCTTTATCCTGCAAGACGCAAGATCTGCTCTTCCCAATTGTTTGAGGTCCTGAAGAATCCCCAACATCTTTGGGTCACTGCAACATCTGTTTTCGAAGCATACACACCACGATTATTAAGACATTTGAGAATTATGAACCATAACTTGATCGAGAGTCAATGGTGGCGAATGCTACTGTAGCAGTTGAAAAAGGAGGATTGTTGAGAAAGAATAAACCCCTTGGAGCCAGATTCCATTGACTCTCGGAGGATTAGGATGGATAGAACACAAATGAGGGCCTGACAGATCCACATAGTGGAGCACAACTTCTGAAAGAAAGCATGTACTACTGAAGTAACATGCTCCTTAAAGGCCTCCGTGAGGGCAACCGTCTCTAGGTTTTTAGATGGCGAAGTATGAAAATTAAAACAAGGCGAAGTGCAATGAAGGACTCAGTAAATTTAAACACCCGGTAACGGCGTCAGTTCTCGGTTGCGCCGTGTTCGTTTTATTTTGCTCTCAAAAAGCGTTCGTTTATTTATTCAAGGCATAGACCAAGGTCTAGCAGAAACAAATGAAGAAACAGAACAGTGCAACGACACAAGCAATCTAGAACCACATTAACTTATGTAAGTCAATGCATGGGCGCGGGTAGCGCAGTCGGAGGAGGTGCGACTGTCGCGTGCACCCGATACCAGGTTCCTGGTTCGGATTTCCCGCCCAGGCCAACCAAGCCTTCCATCCCTCCGCGGTCGGTGAATTGGTACCAGACTTGTCTGGGAAGGATAGAGCGCTGACTTGTTCATCGGCTGGCCACCGCAAGTCATTGTATGGCCAAATACGCATTCATGTCGCCTCCACGACATCCCGTAGAAGTAGAATGCGCTGGCGCATCCCAGAAGGGATTGAGTAACGCCGTCCTTTATCCTTTTATCCTTTAAGTCAATGCATCAGCCGAATAAAACAAAACGTCATCATCAGTACGGCACATGACACAATTTTCACCTTGAGTGACACCTTCTGCAGGTTTGAGCAGAGTCTTAGGAGTTCCTCAGGTCTTCGTGTTTACCAAGCAAAACACTGAATTCCTTGAGAGCTCTATAGGTTAGAAAGTCGAACCTGATACGCGATTTAGCAACGGAGACCCTAAGTTTCAGCTTGCCTCCTAGAGACCTTGTCAGCATCCCATCGAAGAAATCCGTGGGATTTATGGATAGCCTTTCAGCGATAATCTTCTTCGCGATTACAATATCAGCTGAGCGCGTTGGTTGGCGTGTCAAAGGTGTTGTTCTCCATTTTCTTCTTTCAGAAGAGCGTAAAGGTGAAACGAGTGAAGTTATCTTCAACTCGACAGCCTAAAGAGAAGTTATCTTCAAACAGGAAGAAGGCTAACGTTCCTATTCAATCTTTTCCAGCGCGTAGAAGAACCAGCAAAAAAATTCAAGAACTTTTTGAAGAATGTCTTACGTCTTGTTTTTACGTGCTCCAATAACATGGAACTAGTGAGCATTCAGTTTTGAAACCGTATTTCTTCAATTTTGAACAAAAGACTTTCGGATCTAAAGCATTTGGGGTTTATTGTTTGAGTAGGTGGTCTAAACAAGGAGCTTTGCGTGCTACAAGTAGGTTGCTTGGAGCTGAATATTGACATTTTAAGGCCGAAATCCGGTCAGACGATCATTTCTCAGATAAAAGGACTGTCGCTCGTATAGAATTCTCCCTCGTACGTAGGAGAAGATAGAACCAAAATTCAAAAGATGTGCTAACAGGAGATTTGCGTATTCGAAGAAAGGGGAATGCTAGAGCAGTTCTGTACTCCAGGAGGAAAGAACGCACCCAGCCAGTCGCCGGTCTGTGCAATCTATGACGAGAACAGAAAAAGAATTTCTTTCCCTTCTTTTCTTCTTCCTTTTATTTATTACACAAAACTACCCCTTGTCGTTGAAAACAATGCGAGAGTCACATGCAGCTTCCCAAGGTTTAAAAAAGTGGTCAGGAAGTTTCTTATATGGTTGTACGCAAGGCCTAGCACTCATCCCTGAATGATTGTGTCTCATGTTCATGTTTCATCCCTTGCGATGACATTTATTTATTTATTTATAAAAATGCACGTCAGCAGTGATCTAAACACGACACGCGAAAATCTCTACAAAGCTCCTCTGCCATGAGAAAGAAGATATTCTATCCTTAGCGCACAGCAGCAGAGTCAGGTTGCACGCGGTGATACTTGCCACGGAGGGTTTTTGCGGAAATGGCGGCTAATTCACTTTGTACTAATTTCTGGGCAAAGACACTATGTCCTGCCGCAGTGAGAAGGATCCAGGACCAAAGCGACACCACGAGATGGACGATGTTGGAGATTCGCCAGCGCCGCTCATGGGAGCGCTATAACTCTGCTGCTAGGAGGAAAATTCTTCTGGCAAGGAGTTTGTTGTCAGAGCATGCTGATCGCCGTGGTTTCCCGAGCTCACTCAAACATCTGAGTCTAAGGATGAGTATAGTATTTGTGGGGCATCCAAAACGGGAGATCCTCTTCGGCGGCCCCAATACTGGAGCAGCCGAAGATGAAGGGCTTCATTAGCTTAATCAACGAGAAGCCGCTGCTGCGAAAGCTGGGAAAGAGTCTTTGACGTTAAGAGATCGCGCAGGCGGGGGAATGCCATCGGTTTTTGGCGAGTTTGCCACACAGACAAGATCGCCGCTATAGATCACCTGGTTCGAAAGCTGGCGATGATAGACATCTGAGGCTTGTCGTCGGCGGCGGTTTCGCTATCGAACAGGCTGATCGTAAGCAAGGCGCTTCTCCCCGACCTTGAGGCCGAGGGGTGGCGCTGACCCACGGCGGCTATTTGGGACGGCGAACAGCAACTGACGACGACCTCCGCTCGCCACTAACAACGGAAGTCGCACATCTCCTCAGACCGTTCGGCAAAAACAGAGCGAGAGAGCAGCTCACTGAAAAGGCTGCAGAGCGCAGCAACGTCGGCCCACATCGGTTCAGGCAACGCTGAAGCATTTCGGCCGTATTCACGGTGAAAGATGCAGGTTTGTAGGGAAGGCAGTGGCCAAATTCCTCAGACTCTAGGGTTGTCCACCAAAAAGGTGCTCTGCAGAAAGCGCCTGACGAACTCGCCACCTCCAAACAGAACACACACGACCGCGTTGACTATAACGTGTCGTGCCTCCTAGCATATGGTTCATCAGAATTGTGTAGAGAGTTCTCTACGAAATAGCATGTCATTGAGAGAGCAGGAAAATTTTCGTGACCAAGGATACATAAAATGACTGCAGGACGACGTTAATTAATCGTTTTTGGGATGCACCGCGCGTTCTACTTCTTCGGGAGCCAATGAACAAGTCAGCGTCTCATCCTCCCAGACAATCTGGTACCGATTCAAGGACCTGTAGGTAGAAGGTTTGGTCGGCCTACAAAGGAAATCCAATCCAGGAATCCGGAATCGGGTGCACGCGACAACCGTCGCGTCCTCCCATCGCTCTACCACGCGCCCCGGCCATAATCCTCTGGATTTCCTTGAAACATATAGCCCTTCCGTTTATGGCACGTCGAAGGACAGCTCTTAGCCCTAGTTTATACTTGCGCCGCTGCGCAGCGCGGCACGATGGTCGGGATAGATATCGACTGTGCGGCGCGAAAAATCGATATCTATGGCGCTCCTGGTGCCGCGCCGCGTGGTGGCGCAACTATAAACTGGGGCTTACCCACCAATCTGCTGGTGTTGCGTTATTGGTTCCCATACCTAAGCGTCCACCCAAGTCTTTCATCCCTTCAACGTCGCCAAATTATCTCACCTGAATAGAGAATAAAAGGATAAAAGGATAAGGGACGGCGTAATTCAATCCTTTTTGGGATGCGCCACGCATTCTACTTCTACGGGATATCGTGGAAGCGATTTGAATGCGTATTTGGCCATACAATGACTTGCGGTGGCCAGCCGTTGAGCAAGTCAGCGCTCTATCCTTCCCAGACAAGTCTGGTACCAATTCACCAACCCCGGAGGGATGGAGGGCTTAGTCGGCCTGGGCGAGAAATCCGAACCAGGAACCTGGTATCTGGTGCACGCGACAGTCGGCGCCTCCTCCGACTGCGCCACGCGCGTCCTGAATAGAGAGTATTGAGAGAAAATTGACTTCTTTATCTGATCATCGGAAAGTATTATGCAGTACAAATACACATTATAGTTGCTTAAGCAACACCCAGAACAAGTGGTATGTGCAGCGGTTCCCAGAGAAGGGTTAATCGTGCATTGTCTTTTATTCTGTGCATAATATGTAGTTCGACTCCATGCATGAGGACTGAATAGTATTTTAAAGAGCTTGCGAATTGATAGTGCCTAAGTTTGACAAAGATGTACACAATCCCGATATGCGCTGCGCTGAAATAAAGGAGAAATCTTCGAAGTCAGTTCTTCAATAAACATTTTTCGGCTCCGGCATATGCGTGGAACTGGAAAACGCTTTTTCGTGCTCAGTTCTTGTGGTTGTTTGAAGAACGTAACAAGAAGAGAAAAGAAGCATTTACGCGCAGGACGAGTGAATTGCTGCAACTCATTACCATGAACATGAACAGCATTTGAAAAGGGCTCTTCGTGAAGAGTGCTACAACATCAACGGGTTCCACCCCTGTTTGAAAAAGAACTGATTCGAGCAGCCAGCCGCTGCGTACAAGGCTGAATGAAGCAACCTGCCAGCAAAGTGTGCTGAGAACTTTATTTCATCTGGTAGCGTCGCTCTTAATTCTATTGCAGATCCTAAATCTTATGACCGGGACAGGTCAAACATTGAGAATGTGCATTGCTTGAGTCTAGATAGAGACTCTTAATAGCGGATAACGGCAGTTGGTTGAAGAAATCGCCGTAAAGTGTGTTAGCAGACCATCTTTGCAGAAAACCGATAGACAGAAACCGACATCCTGAATGGGAAGGCGTGGGCCAGTTCCTAGCCCGCAGATGTGAATTGGTCAGTGTGCAGCGAACGAAACAAGCCCTCCAAGGTTCTTGACAGAGCTGTACGATCTTCCTAATTAATAGTATTTTTAGCTGTTTGGCATTGCTTCTTTTGTTTGAGAAAAAGTATTTTCTCACACATGAACCTGTACATAGTTATGAGGCTCCCAAAATACACTGTCACTAGAGTTCAAAAAATGTTTGGTATATGAACTTCTATATAAAAAATGTGTAGGGATATTCCCCAGAACAGGTTTAGTGGTTCCAACAAAAAATTTCAAAGTATTAGGTGATTCTCTTAATTTGAATTTTTTGGATAAAGTTAGGTATGATAGGCAGTGCAGGTCTATAACAATAAAAAGACTTTTAATTCGAGAAAGAGTCTTAGTTCATTCTCGCGAATTCGCAAAGTTGCGGATAAGATACGACGAATAGAGACATTCTTCCGAAAAATGTGAGGTTTGCATAGGAAAAACCCACAGCTCTGAAGGCAAAAGAGGCAGATTTGAGTGCACAAGGTTTTGTTAGAAACTTGCGGCCTTTGTGAAGGAGACCAACCCACGTACTTTGTTCCGAACCAAGCAACGTATCCAAGCTTCATCTCGAACGATCGAGAAGGAGAATACCCCCTCAATGGCCACCATATTCTGGCACCATTCGTGCATCTCACATATAGCATTTTCACGACAAATCGAGCACTTCCCGTATCAAACCAGGCACTTTTCAGAGCAAACTGGACTCTTCTATGCAAGCTTGATGCTTTTGAAATCAAACTGAGCATCTTTCACATCAGAGTGAGCGTCTTCTAGAGACTCTCCAACACGGTTAGAATAATCTTTTGTTTAAAGAAGGTATAACGTAAGTTCCTTTAAGTTTTTCAAATAAAAAAATATTTTTCACCTGCTGCAATAGGTGAACATTTTGTCTAAAATTCGATAAAAACTTTGCTTTTCATAAAAATAATGAATTAAATGTGATTTTTATAACTGTTCTTGCCATACCGTTTACACCTATAGAGAAGCAGAATGTTAGCTTTCGCGATTACCTAGGTAAGTGCATGGCGTGGCCTTTCATTCAATACACTAAATGATTTCTTCCTTTCTTCACTTAAAAAATTTAGTTCATTATTTTTTGGAAAAAATGTCAAATTTCAAACAATGTGTTCTTTTATTGCTGCAGGTGATTTTTAAAAACTGAATAAAAGTTGTACTAAACTTTCCCAAACAAAAACATTCTAACCGTCTCTCCTCTTCTCCAGTTCAATCTGGAAGATGCTCACTTTGATTTGGAAGACGTCCGGCTCGGTTTTCAAGGCGGCAGGCCTGTTTAGAAGACTATCCTACTTGACGTGGAAATTGTACAACGCAAGGAGCTACGAACTTGCCTATGCTCTCATATTATGGAATGGTGTGATACGGTATCAATTCGACCAGACTCTTTGAACAACACGACACTAACAGTTACGCAGTAGGTGGCGGAGGTATTTAGGCCGACGACCACGTTCGTGGCGGTGCAGGCGCGCGCCATTGTTCTTTGCATCATAAATCCGCCGTGAAAATTCGGAACCGAAGCGCCTAAAAAGGCTGAAAACAGGAATGCGCCGAGCGGTTCCCGTCCAAATATTCTGGTTTTTCAAGGCGCATTTGGATTGATCGCTGGAGGCTACGGTTAGAACGCCTTGGCGACATTAGCAGCGTAGCCAACAATACTACTGAAAGTCATGTCAGCTTAGTAGCAGGCAGTGTTTGTGATTGTTTAACGGGTACTGTGTTGACAGCCGCAATGTATGGAAAGTACTACAGGATACTAATGGAAAACATAGAGGAGTTCGTGGGCGATAAGGACAAAGTATGTGACCGAGTTTTCTCTTTTGAACTCCCTTGGCAGCTTCACATTAAAAAAGCGAAAAACTGCCTGAGAAACTGTCGTCAGAGAAGTAGCACAAGAAAATTTCATGACAGTTAAAATCGAAGTAACAGCAGCTTTAATCAGAAAAATTTAGCAGCATTTGCATAACAAAGGTGAATTATCGATTAACATCATCATTTTCATTAGCGTCTGTCCCGCTTGGTGGCGGGGTCCGCTCTTCTGGTGTGGTGACGCCAATTCTCTCGATCAAATGCTTGATCAGGGTGCACACCAGCCATCTCTAAGTCCAAGCGCAACGTATCTAGCCAACGTTGCTTCGGGCGTCCTCTGGGCCGCTTTCCAGGGACCACAAGATTCAGGCCAATCTTACACACGGTGTCGTCGTTAGCGCGAAGGACGTGGCCGTACCATGAATTATCGATTAACATTGTCCTGGAAGCAATTTGAACATGTATTCTGATATTCATCTTGACTAATTCCACTGAGAACTCAATGAGGTGTGCAGCTCAGCCGATGGACAAGTCAGTGATTTATCCTTCCCGATACCCAACCATCCATTCATTCGGGGACGTTGAGACGTTGAATTTCAGCGACTCTAGATTGATAGAAGGCTCGGTTGGACTGGGCGAAGCAGGACCGGATGCATGAACGACTTACCGGCCGGTAGGTTAAAATCTACCGCCACTCCCCACTTACCGGTCACTCATGAACGCGCGGCGGGGAAAATCAGCGGTAGGTTTTGACGAAAATGCCACCTCGTGGGTCCGGGAACATTTACTGCCAAGGCAAGGGTTAAGCTCCCCTGCTAACTTCTGACCCAACGCAACAACACTGGCTCGTTGCCAACTTACTCGCCAAATCAATACCAGACAGGGGCAAAACCCTTGCTTTGGCGGTCATGAATCAGAAACAGAGATAAGTTCCCAAAAGGTAAGTGGCCGGTAGTTGGCCGTCGAAGTAAATCGGGGGTAGGATTTACCGCCGGCCGCGTTCATGAATCCGGGTCCAGGAAACTCATGGTCAATTCGGGGGTGCTCGACTACTGGTCCCTCTTCCTACTAGGCTACCACGCACTCGACATATCGTGATATGACCAGCGATGTGACCTGTAGATGTGTGTACGTGCATTTGTATGAGTGCTCGGCATGGCATATCGACTCTACTAGCACGCGCCATGCAGTACTTTGTTACAATTTCGCGCCATCACTGGATACTCTCTGTTGCTGCATTGTGTTTTCTCTTCTACTTTCTCTCCATCTTTTTCTTCCTTTCAGTGATTCGTTTTCTTCCCTTCAATGCCTCGTCAGAGCCGACGCACCTACCCCGGCTAGTTGTTATCGTAATGTTCAGTAGAGGACACCTCTAGCCACTTTGAGGGACAATGTCATCGTCCATTGTATGACTAGGGAATCAGCTCTCACAAGGAAAGGTTCCCAACTTATGGTGAGCTTTTGCGATGCTATTTTGAAAGGATTTAAGGCCCTATCAGTGGAATCTGGAAGTCATAGTTAGTTTTTTCTGAGAGCTTTTTTAGAGACCTGAAAAAGAGGTGTGAAAACGTGTGCGCAACACTCATCAACAGCTATGACATCCCACGAAATGTGCATCGGTGGCGCAGTTGGTAAGAGTCCCGCCTCATAGAAGAACACCGACGGACTTTCGAGCTCGACTCTGCGAATTGCCAGCGAATTTCCACATACTACATTGTTTGTTGTTATCACGCGTTCTTATTATCAGATGACTTTATTTTAGACCATCAATGCTTACAACAAACCAAGGCTGTTTATTTGCGCCTCAATGTGTGCTAATTCTTCAACGATGCGTATCTGCACAATATCATTTCTCTGGAAATAAAGTATTATTGCTTTTCCTTTTTAGTTAATAGTTATGTGTTAAAACTATGAAAGAAACATTTGTCATAAAAGCAGCATCTTACAAAAGCCTGTGAGGAACAATCTTCTCCATTTTAAATAGATAAATCGAAGACATTACTCAACTGTTTTTCATTCTTTTTTCTATCGATGTGCTAGATGGATGAGTCTTCTTCCTGCTGGACAATTTTAGGCGAACACAGGTAAAGTTTTTAAAAGAAGAACTATGAGGTTAGATCTTCCGCGATTACTAAAGTACCGACATTTTTCCTAATCTCGAATTTTCTAGGCTATGGTCATTCCGCATTTCAGCATTGTTCAGTTAACTGCAGATCTACCTCTCCGTCAGTATATGCTCAGTGGGTCGCGAGTTTCCTGAGATGTGGTGCCGTGGTTAATAAAGGATAAGGATAAAGGACGGTGTTACTCAATCCCTTCTGGGATGCGCCAGCGCATTCTACTTCTACGGGATGTCGTGGAGGCGACATGAATGCGTATTTGGCCATACAATGACTTGCGGTGGCCAGCCGATGAACAAGTCAGCGCTTTATCCTTCCCAGACAAGTCTGGTACCAATTCACCGACCCCGGAGGGACGGAAGGCTTGGTTGGCCTGGGCGAGAGATCCGAAACAGGAACCTGGTATCGGGTACACGCGACAGTCGCACCTCCTCCGACTGCGCTACACGCGCCCTTGCCGTGGTTACTATGATCGAATACCTGTTTGTGTTGTGTGTTGTTTTTTTTTTGGTCATGCTTAGTGAGTCATTATGCCTGCTCTGTTTTTGTGCTTGAGGTCGGCGGCTGTTATTCAAAGTCTAAGTAGAGGGGAGCCTTGCAATACACTAATCTTACATTTATGTTTTCTTTATATATAATGTATATTAAGCTTTATTCTTGACATTGATACAATGTACTACTGCAAGTTCGGTTTGATTATCTCAGTTACTATGGAAGCAGCCTCGAATGGAAGCGTAATGAAGGCCTAGGTATGACCGGAATTAGGACCGAACTCCTAGGTGCTTCTTTCTGTCTAGCTGCTCAAAAGTGATTTCATTACTCCATCGGAATCACGCCATAGTTATACTGTTCGCCAAATCGATCACTGAATCCAAGACGTTATTTGCTCAAATTCCTTTCAGTTAATTCATACACCACCTTTTAGTCTCATTACACGATTGTTTGTGATATTGCAGTCTCCTTGTACTTGGGCTTTTGAATTGCTGCAAAACACTGGGCCTTACCAAAGTTGCACTGCACGCTGATAACATGCTTCACTTGCTTCCCCATTGTTCTTTATGGCGCAAGTTGCGCATAAATAAATTAACAAAAAATCTTCATCCTTCTGCATTGCCAAATTATAAAGAGCGCTTGAAAACGTTTTCCTTACGTTGCCTACTAAGCAGAAGAGTACTGGCTGATTTAACGCTTTGATATCGCAATCTAAAAAGAGAAAATAAGCTGCCTCAAAGCAAATATAGTAGTTTTACAAGGAAGGGTCTGAGGCGTATGTATGAATGGGGAGCGAGTCATATAGGGAGAATCCTCACCCTCAATTAGTATAAAAATCTATTTATTTTTTGCTAAGTCGTTAAAACCAAGGAGTAGGGTCCTTGAAGTCACAACGTATACGGCGCATCACGAGTTTGGGAGCCTTGTACCCTCTGCCGCCAAGTGACTCACAGCACAGTGGAAGTGGGGTTGCTTCATGCGAGCAAAGCCGGGTTTGATTCTTGTGCGCTGTTTCATCTCTGCATTTCAATTGACCGGTTGAGATTTGGGGATTCTGACGTCTATACCATTTTCAGACATTTAATTTTCCAGCTGAATGCTGTGGTATTCAACAAGATGAGTAGAAATGTTCAATGACAGTAATACACAGGTACAAAGTGCACGAAGCAGCACTGGGCACATTACGGGCAACGTATAAAGACTATAGGCTCCTCACAGTCTGTTTCCATGCATGGACCAATGACCTCGAGAAAAGCCATCCTGCTCGAGTTGTCAAAAGAGATCAGGATGTGACGTCGGAGGTGGTTCAAGTGAGAAACGCGGTCTGTGGATCCCGCAAATTAACCTGGACGGCATCGATACACTCTTTCCCTTATCTTTGCCTGTCACCTGGAAATTTGCTGGAGGTTTTCTAAAACCTAACAACAACAATGTCTGAAGATGCTCGAGTGGTGATCCACCTGCTCCCGCTGAAGTGTGGCCCACGTTTGGAACCTTCAAGGGAAGAAATCAAGCTGGCCGAACGGGCAACCGGCATACTAAAGGAGTTCAGAACACATCAACTTGAAGTTGACGAAGACGTTGTGGTTAAATATCCGGTCAGTAATAAATAAGTCGCAAGAAACGTACTCTCTACAGCGTTCAGCTGGAAAATGCGCAGAAAACGTCTGAAAATGGCATAGACGTCAGAATCCACCAAATCTCAACCAGTCAGTCGAAATGCAAAAAGGCATCAGCGCACAAGAACCAAACTCCAACCTTCCTCGCATGAAGCAACCCCACTTCCACCGCGTTCCGAGCCGCCTGCCGGCAGAGGCGCGAACCGAACCCCAAACCCGTGATGCGCCGTATTCCATTGTGAGTTCAAGGACCCCATATTCCTTGGGTTGAACGACTTGGCAAAAATAAACATATTTTTATACTACTCAGGGACGGGGAGCAGGCTTCGCGCGGCAGGTAACGCCCCCATCTCCGGAGCAGGATCAAGGGAGCATATGCTGAGGGTCTCCACCCTCGATCGTGATTGGTCGGGGTCGGCTGTACACCAATCATGATCGATGGTGGAGTCCCTCAGCATATGCTCCCTTGATCCTGCTCCGGAGATGGGGGCGTTACCTGCCGCGCGAAGCCTGCCCCCCGTCCCTGAGTAATTGAGGGGTGAGGATTCGCTCTATATGACTCGCACCCCCCGTTCAGGCCCTTCCCTAGTTGCAGCTAATAGCCCTAGAATGATTAGTTTTAATACCCAATACAGCAGAAACCATAAAAACATTTTTCTGCCATCTTCAACTCGTTTTTCTACCGCTGCGAAAAACGTGTTAGCCTTCACCAGCAGAACTTTTCCAGGCAAGATCAGCGTATATTTTTAAACCCATACTAATGAGGTTAGATCTTCCAAACTTACTTAAAATCGAATATTTTTGTTGACATCTAGATTTTTACAGACATTATGTGTGTTGCTCTCGTTTCAGGATGACTGAAGATCTGTAGTACTATTCATTCTTGAGCAGGCCTGCCCCTCGGAAGGAGGAAGAAAAAGAAAACAGTCAGATTCCACCTTAATTACGAAGCTTCTGGCTTGCTTGTTGCATAGTGCTTCTCATTCCTTCCCTTCACAAACAAAGGCTCATAACTCGCAGCAGAAAATCTCGTCAATCCCTTCAAAGCTCGCATATTTCTCAAACTTGCAATAATTTTGAATCTCTACTAAATCAAATCCTGATTCTATCTCATCGGTCCTACTACCCTTCTACTCTCTTCTTCTGCTTAAAATTCCTTCCATAATACATTGTTTCAGATATGGCGTCGGCACAGCAGAAGCATTAACATACTCAGACGGTGGAGCACCGTGTGAGTTCGTCCTCACCTTTTGGGTTTTCGCATTGCGTTTCTGGCTTTTCGTCGGAAACACTAGCGTGGGTGATCCGCTTGGTCGAGTAGGTTGCAAAGATAAAGCCTCGAACTGTTTTTAGGTCTCTGAAGACGACGAGACGGTCAAAGCGTCAGGCTGGTGATAAAGCTTCCACCTAACACCCTCGTGGCACAAAATTATTTCAAGTATTATTTCCTTTGCCTAACGCTGAATATTATTCTGGTAGCACAACAGAGCAAAAAATGCTCTGAGACTGCTATCGAAACTGGTATTTCAGCGGCTGTCCGTTTCTGGCTCCGAAGACATGTATGCTTCACTCACTTGCAGATAGAGAGCACTACTACTAGTTAGACCGCTTTTAGTGTGAAAACGTTTGAGTAATAGAGGAAGAGGATCGAAAAATTCGCCTCGACGAGCAACTCCCTGCAGAAGGGCCTTTTTTGTTGAGTGCCTTTCGAGTGCCTCTGGAGGAGCTGTCAGAAGTGCCAAAGCATGTCGGCAAGGCATCGAGAAGATGAAGCGGAGGATGTGCGTGCACTACTCCAGGGGCAAAGCAATGCCAAATCGTCAGAGCGCGCACAAAAGGACTACCCCACCGTTGGGTGGCCGCCAGTGGCTGCTGATTGCTACCATCTAGAATCTAAAAAGGACAGCGAGTCCCTCGTCGCTAACGAGTGGACAATATCCCGCTGCTCTCCTTCTTCCCACCACATGACACCTGCCTGAAACACAACCGTGATCGTAGCCATGCCGTCAAGCGCTCGTGGAGCCATGGACGGAGTAATCAGCGCTCTCCACAAACGCACCTTCGCGACATAACATGTGTCTCCGAATCGCATTGTACTGTGTCGTCTTTGAGAGCCCGATGCTGGAGGTGTGCACCCCACTCAAGAACAAAAGACCGTTTTTGAGAGCAGTGCTTCGAACTAGCCAGAACTACCTTTGGAGTTGAAGGGATTGTTAGCTCGTACCGTACATGCCTTGGATGTTCCCGACTTTGAATCATTTTTTCTCCTCGACTTGGTAACAACTCTTGATACCGTTACATAACAAACCTGAAAATTCGGTTATCTTGTGAGCTGTGAAAACCTTTGAAACTTTGGAAATGTTAAAACATAACAAGACTGAAATTTAGGGCTACGTCGGAAAGAGAATGCCTAAGAACTTAACGCTGAACTACTGATATGGGATACTACGAACTAGAGATAGAGAAGTTTAGAATGGTAAACAACCTTATTCGGAATAGACGATCGTCCAATGGATTAGGAATAAGTAAAGCCAGCAAGATTTCCCCTAATTTAGCCAATGTCTGAAGCATCAAAAACAACCTGCTGTCCTAACTACTTGCATAAGAAAAGAAAGAAGCTCACTTATTCTGTTCTCGAGCGCCTCGACAAATCGGGTGCCAATGACAACCTCCGGTTTCAGTTCAAAAGGAACGACCATATCTTCAGAGGAATGTTTGGATTAACAAAAGTGTATCACTCGCAACGAGATTAAAGGTCTTGCGAAAAGGTAAGAAAGAACTAGCTTCCACAAACCACCTCTAAATTTCAAGTTCACAGCCAAAGGATTATTATTCATGTTTGATTATCTATTGGTATCACTGTTCATAAAGGAATCCACCAAGCAATCTAATAGAATACCAGAAGCTGCTGAATTTGAAAGCAAAGTATGAAATCCTGCAAAAGAACTCGTTCTGCTCTTGTGAACAAGAGTTCTCGGTCATCTGAGCAGAGCTCCAAATCGCAAGACTCGCTCATAAAATTCTGTATAATTTGGAGTTTAAATTCTAGCCAATTTCGCGTAATCTCCGAACAAGTGTGACTTTTACAGCAGCATATTTTGGAAGCTCTTTTTTTAAACTTTCAAATAAAAAAAAATCTCACCTTGAATAAGAGGACGTGAAAACCGCATTCCGACAGTTCATGAGCTGTAATGCCTATTTGTTCAAATTAGGGAATCCCTAGTAGTGGTCTGTTAGACAGATGAACGCAAACCAAACAGCTTTCACTTTCATTCAAATCGTCTTACCTTGAGCGCAGATATTAAATCGGGAAGCATGCAATGGTGCCCCAGGATATCTCGACGTGTCCATGTGTTTGGGTGCTGGAGTTCTTCGATGACTCGCCTTTTTAGGTGAAATTTTCTAAGAAATCGTTCTACTTCATTTGGCCAAAGACTGCAGGAAAGCAAACAGCAGACCGAAAATGGTCCAGGACAGCGGTGCGTAGATAGTCAGCATGTCATTTGTTTAAAGTAGCAAACTAGATTAAGAAAACTGGACTAGTGAAATGTTAGAGGACACTTGCCACAATTCGACAATTCAAAACTGGAACTCCGTGAAGAGTTGGAATGCAGGTAGATGAACCAGTCCATCACTTTCCGTTTCAATCGCTGACTCTTACGAAGGCCCCTTGCGATCGCTTCTGCAGCTTTTTTCACTCAGAAATCAATTCTGGAGAGTGGGCCACGCCACCGATGCGGTTGACCGATTGCAAAATAGAAGGGTGAATCTATTTTTTTTCGGCTCTTACAAAAACCGCCGACCAAAACTGTACAGTTTCGGAGCCATGCAGCAGAACGTGGAGAATTCAACGCATCCTCTCAGCAGTTGCTTCAAAGCTAAAGAAACCCTCTCTCGCGAACGAGCTCAAGTAGCCGTGACCAAGGCCGGCGAACATTCTTCACAACATTTTGAAAGAAGTCAGCTATGTGTGGCCGCGTCTCTGTCCGCAGCTAGGAAATGACAGATTGCTTTTGAGAACTAAAGTAATTGGATGCAGTGATATTAAGCTTAGCAAGGCTATATTTTTAAGAACATACCTGAAAGGACGGGCTCCCTCAAAAGAATATCCCTCAGGCGCTCACCTACGGCTACTTCTGCTTCCAGAGAGCAAATTAAATATCGCAACACAGCTTTAGTCCCCAATCTTTGCGTAGAATTCCTCCGATGTATTAGCCTTCGATTTTTTCATTGGTAGTATATTTTGATCACGCTAGATAGTAAGTAACGTTCATCCTCACCAATTTCTTCGGTCCAAATAAGTTCGCAAACTTTTAGACTGCTTTCATCGAAAGTTATTTAGCGAATCCTTTAGAGAATTTTCTAGGCCGGCTGTAACAATCTTCAAGATGCAACTGCTTTCAAAACCTGGCAGTGTGTGACACCCGCTTCTGGAAATGTTCAAGTTCTGATGAAAGCATTGATCTGCAGATTCCGCGTAGCAGATGTCTTAGCTCCGGTCCTATCCCTGTTTCAAAAACAATCAAATCCCACAGGGGAACACTATGAAAGGTATGGACTGCCGCAGTAACCAATTTGCTTTTTGAAAAGTGCGCAGCAAGCGCTTCGCCTCACAGTGCTTATTTCGTAATCATCCATCCAGAACACTAGTAACGAGAACGATTGGCACTGATAACGTAACAATGATACCTCCTGGCATAGGTTTCAAAACGCACGGCAGAAGACGCTATGTGCACGCTCAGAATCGCATTCAACTCCACTGACTCGGGCCGTGATTGCGAAGAGATGGAATCGCTCGGAGTCCTAGGTTTCTTGAAACTTCTTAGATCATTTAATCACTCAAACTAACCACATCACCTGCAAGAGAAATGCCTATGAACCAACAAGATGTTGATCACATGGAATTCTGCTTTTTGACACTGCTTACTGCCTAAGAGAAGACGCAAATGGGGACCTGTAAATCTAAGCTGTCAAAAAAGTTCCAGACGGATCCCTGCCAGAAACCACTTTGAGAGCGTTGTGTTTAGAAAGAGTAATAGCAGCACTACTTCATGTGAACCGTTCCCTGCCGTATAAAAGCGGTGAATGAAGTAAGTTTTATTGTGTGTTACTGCCTTAGCAACAACCGAATAAACCGCCCTTCCTACGGTGCCTCTCCAGAAACAACAACCAAACATTCAGTGGAAAAGGAGAGTGGGGAAAGAAGGCAAGCGAGGCACAACTGCAAGAACAGAGGGTCCAGAAACGCGAATGGATCCAGATGCTATTGAATATTGGAGCAGGCGACAGAGTGGTATCAGAAGACACTACCAGTGTGACGGCTGCACTAAGTAACCGAATTGAGAAGTTTGTTTTCGATGCTGACAAGGAGATGGCATTCTCAAGGAGGTACGCAAGATACAAAGACATTTTCACAGTGGAAGCAGGTCAACTGTAAGAAGCAACCAGAATGAGGTTCGTTAATGAAAAACTCGACGTTGTACGTTCGAGAAGTATCAAAGATACGTTCTACCCAACAACGTATCAGATATTGGCTGTGATGAAGCGGTGGAAACTCCGAGGAAACTGTTTGATTTCAAAGCTTCGGAGTTCATCCCAAAATACCAATGCCTGAAGCTAGAGAAGAACACCGCCGAGGACTACCTTACATATACAGGTAGAGTCAATGAATTTTATGAAAAAGCAAAACATCATGACCTCGATTCGAATGGGGTCAGGTGCTTACTCTGGATATTTAGACTGAAGTAGCAAACAGAAGCTGAAATCCGACAAAGACCCATATCGGTACTCGATAGAGAACACAAAGCAGGTCGGAGTATTTCTTGGCATCAGTTGTACCAGCTATATGAAAATTTCAAATCACTCAGAAGGGATCGTCAGACCATCGCCGGGAGTGATAAAGTTGTGGAGGCAGCTTTGAAAGAAGATCACGAATCCATTGATTGCTGGAATTGTGAAGGAAAGCATATTCATGGCAATGTAAGAAGAAACCGTGTTTTTTCAATAAATGCAAAATTAATGGCAATGCAAGCGAGAAAAATGTTGTGATGTAGCAAGTCCGAAGAAAACAACCAAGCGTGCGAAGAATTTGCATATGAATTATCGCCACAATGATGAAAGAAATCATGTCAAGAACACTCAGAAAACGAGTTCAGTTAACGAAAATTTCAAATGCCTTCACAAATGTTAACGCCGCGAGGATTCACACTGGCGCAATTGTAGACGGGCATTCAGCTGAATTTCTACTTGGTACAGAATGAGACATTACACTATTCAACCAAATGTCTGGAAGAAGATGGGAAAAGATGGGGTCCTCGAAACTTGGGAAGGCAAATGTCATTGTGAAAATGCAAGTGGTGACGTTATGAAGATCTAAAGAAAATTGAAGGGCACAATTGAAATGAAAGGCAATAAGAGTAAAGGCTACGCCTACGTAACGCCGTACATCTCGTTAATGGAACTTGAGCGGTTACAAAATAACGAAGAAATGATGCATCACATAAATACGATGGTCGCATAGGTCAATATGAAGGTCAAGCACAGTTCTGATGTAGGAGAAGAATTGGAAAAAACGTATTCTGAAGTATTCAGTGATGGTTTCGGAGTCTGTACGAAAGAGAAAGCTGACCTTATCCTTTTGCTCAATACCCGTCCTGTTTCCTGTTCAGTCGTCGCGTTCCCCATGCCACCCTAGAATCCCTTGAAAAAGAACTTAACCGACTGCAATAAAATGGGGTAATCAGTCCAACAACCCACAGCCAATGGGGTGCTTCAATTGTATGTATCAGGAAACATAATGGAAAAGTCAGATTGTGTGCTGATTTTTCAACTGGACTCAACAAAGCTTTACAGTCTTTCAATACTCCCCTTCCCGTTCCCAAAGACATATTCGCATCATTGAATCCTACTCCCAAATAGATCTCTCCGGTGCATACATATAGATAGAGCTGTCTGAAGAATCCAAGAAGAAGGTCGTAATCAAAACACACAACGATTGTTTTAGTGCAATCGTCTACCATTCGGAATCAGTGCTACTCCAGGAATTTTTAAACAAATGCTGAACAAAATGGTAGCAGATTGAAAATAGTTACGTCATATCTCGATGATATCCTGGTATGCGGAATAAACAAGGAAGAACATAATAAGAATCTCTTTTCATTGCTCAAAAGAATCGCTGAATATGGTTTCAAGTTACGTATGGACAAATGATCGTTTGCGAAAACAGAATTTCGCTACCTCGGATTCATTTATGACAAGAATGCTAGAAGACCAAGTACTCAAAAGATCGAAGCCATTAAGAACATGGTCGAGCCGAAAATGTCACACAGTTACGCGCATTCGTGGAAATGGTGACCTATTATTCAACATTCATACCGTCCACGAAAAAGCTACGCGGACCATCAGATGCAATGCTGAAACAAACGGACGCCTGTGCAGCAACATGCGCTTGAGAAGTGAGTATGGAATTGGATTTGTAATCTTACAGATACGCCAATGGATCTGAAAAACCAATAGCCCACGCTTCTCGTTTGCTTTTGAATGCAGAAAGAAACTATTCACAAATAGAGAAGGAAGTTCTTGGATTGGTATTCGCCCTGAAGAATTTTCATAAGTACATTTTTATTATTATTATTATTATTTATTACATGGGTCAAATCCATGTGAAGAACAATGTAATTAGAAACGGTATAGAACGACATCCACATCAAATTGGCTAACGATCCAGATCAAAGTGTTATAGAATGATTAGAAAGTACATACGACAACAAATGCTCAGAGAAAGAAGAATGGAAGGGAGAACAGATCAAGAGGGGCTTTGCCACAAGATCTCATTATGTCCTAGAATTATTCATGAATTGACCTGCATTCGTAATAAATGGCTTCAGCTTGTACGGAATAACTGAGTTTTTGGAAAGTTTTATATAATCCGAACCTGCTCTATTAACGAAAAAATTATGTCGAATAGAAGATTTTGCAGTACTTAGTGAAAGCTTCTCTCCTCCACCTCGGGTTCTAGATGGTCTCACTATGAAGAAGTCACGCTTATCAAGTCCACAGAAACCATGGAGAATTTTGTGAACCATTACGAGGTCGTATATTCTACGTCTGGATGAAAGTGTCTGTAGTCCGAGTTGTTTGTTTCTTACTTCACTGCTGGGAATAGCATGGTAATCAAAGCCACATTTCCTGATAAACAGTTTTCTAGTGAAGCTATTTTGGACTTTTTCAAGTCTAAGTATATTCTTCTTCTTAACTGGGTAAAAAATTGTTGTTCCATACTCAAGTATCGGCCTAACGTAAGTCTTATAGGCTTTGACAAGGACAGAGGGGTTTTTTGTGGAAAGACCTCTAAAGAGATTGTGTACTACAGTCACTGCTTTGTTTGCAATTTGTTCACAATTCGCGTCCAAAGTCAAATTTGCGTCGAGGAGAAATCCAAGATCTGTCGTTTGATCAGTGCTGGTAATCACATTTTCACCTAACTTGTATGTGTAGCGGGAATTAGTCCTTCCTAAATGGAGCACCTTAGTTTTTTCTTTTGACAAAGGGAGCCGCCACTCGTGGGACCAGCGATCAACAGCATCTATGGCTCGCTGCAGAAGGTTTTGATCATGGATTGGTGAGCTATGGTAAATTTTCAAATCAGGAAGTTCCTACAATTATTCCTACAATTATTTTGAAGGAAGTTCCTACAATTAACAGTTCACAAGCCGCTGTTAGTCATTTTTGGCGACAATAAAGTAGTTACAGTGTACTCCAAGAGTCGACTAATGAGATGGTGTACTATCCTACTCGCATACGATTGTGAAACTGAGTATGTCAATACGACAAAGTTTGGTCAGGTCCACGTACTATCGAGGCTGAAGCAGAAGTCCCTATCACAAAATAAGATATTATGATAGCAGCAATATAAAATGATGTCTCTGCGCAGCTGAGAAACTGCATAAGAATGTTGCCGCTAACTCACCAATATGTTAAGTTGTGTACGGAACAAGATCTAGGGCTAAGAAAAATCCAATCGTTGATCAAGCATGGAAAATCACCCAAAAATGATCCGAAGTTGTTGTCATTTCAAGCAAAAAGAGAAACTATGTCGCTCGTTGGAGGATGTCTCGCGACTGGAGAAAAGTCATTATTCCAGAGAAACTGCAGAACAGTGTGCTAAAGGAATTGGTCATCCTGATATCGTACGAATGAAGAAGATGTGTGGCCTAACCTCGTCAAGGATAGTGAAACTATCGTGCGAAGCTGTGCCAGATGTCAGGAAGAGCGAAAAGCCCTACAAAAGTAACATTGGAACCGTGGGCAAATATCACATATACATGGAAGAAAATTTATGTGCATTTCGTCGGAGCTATGGATGGACGCTATTATCTAGTCGTGGTAGATGCTTCCAGCAAGTGGCCTGAAGTGATAGAAATGGCACTATCTCTTCGACTCAAACGGTGGATGAGCTCAAGAAAATGCTTGCGAGATATGGTCTGCCACAAGCAATGGTGAGTGATAACGGAACTCAATTCCACTCATAGCTTTGCAAAAAAATGTGCGAAGAAGAAGGAATTGTACACAAGACGACAGCGCTTTATCACTCCCAATCGAATGGACAAGCAGAAAGGTTCGTTGATACGATGAAGCGCGGTCTCTCATGAAACTTAGAGTGAAGGAAAGATCTTCCCAAGAGACGCTGAACAACATATTACACACGTACAGAACCACGCCAAATATTTGTCTAAATGAGAAAACGCCAGCAGAACTTTTCCTAGGAAGAACACTTCATACACGTTTAAGCATTCTAATGCCGAAATCGCCTGTCGCGAAAGAAGTTCAAGCAGAAGGAACACACAGATACATGGCAACAGTTCAACAAAAGACACGGTATCTTGAGAAGAAGTTTTGCTGTTGGAGAACCCGTCTATGTGCAACAGTTGAATTTATCGCAGTTTGTCTGCGAAAAAGGCACGATCACCCGCGGTTCAGTAAACTATGAAGTAGACTAGACAGTAATGGAAAGGTGCTAAAGAAACATGAAAATCAACTCAGACGCCGGAACGAAGACGCACCAGAATGTAACGGAGGTTCGACGGACGCTGAGAACTTTACTTGACTTATTTGGAAGTCCCTGATGAATCAGAAAGAACAGAAAACTCAGACAACAACGGATCACGTTGAGGACGCTGAAGCAAAGCAATTGGCACGAAAAAACACCATTGGATCCCGACAACGTACCACGAGCCTGCAAATACAACAACCGCTACGAAGATCGACACGAAGTCGAAGACTCGTCGAGAGATATGGGATATCTCGTTTGAAAATTTTGTTAAGCTATCATTCTGTCACCTTATTTTGTAACCACAGTGGAAAACAAAAGAATCTCTTCTACTGGGAGAGGTGTTGTGCACAGAATGAGTAATAGCGGTGATATAAGATGAAAACCACTCCCTGCAGCATAAAAGCGATCAGTGGAGTAGTGTGCATTCCACTTTGTGTTCTATTGCCCTGGCAACTACCGAATAAACCGTGCTTCCTTCGAAGCGTCTCCAGACACAACAGGGAGATTAGTCAATTTCGCATGGACGCGAACAGATGCTGGAAAAAATGCGAGAGAATACCCTGTCAGTACATACATGTATACCAATTTTACGTCAAACTGGAGACTTTTCATGTCAGATTAGAAGCACTTCTAAACAATCCTAACTCTTTTGAAATCAACCTGAACATCTTCCAAGTCAAAATGGGCTCCTTCTACATTAAGCAGGAGACTCTACAAAAAGAGTAAAATAGTTTTTGTTCAAGAAAATTTTGTATCAATTTCTTTGAAGCTTTAATTCACCTACCCAAAAATAAATTCATTGTTTGAAATTTCAAAAAATTCTGTTAAAAAAAATATAAATTCTACTTTTTTTGAGAAAAACTAATGGTTTAAAACTTGTTATCAAAAGCAGAAAGTCGGCTATTTTTAAGTGCCAAAAAAGATTTCGCCATACCCTCGTCCAAGACATCGCGAAGTTTTTTCGATTGGTAGCAAAATTCTGGCTTGCATGGAGTTTTTCACCTGCAAACGATACAACAAAAACAAGAAGAGCTTTACTCCAATGTTTCATGTAAGCATTCATACCATCAACGAAATGCAAATTATTATTATTATTATTATTATTATTATTATTATTATTATTATTATTATTATTATTATTATTATTAATCACGACGAGCTATTTGAGTGCATTGCGCGACCTTGATTCTAATGCAGTCAATGACTGCTGCCTCGTTGCGTCTTAAAACAAAACATAGTTCAGTATTTTCTCCATATATAAAGTAACTGAAAAATCGTTACATTCATTCGAGCACTGCTAAGAAATTTCTTTAAAATTTATATCTAATTTTTCTTGAACAAAAAATATTCTAGCTATTGTGGAGACTCTGTGATTTAACCTGTAAAAAGCGCGTTTAGAATTGAAAGACGTCCACTTCGATTCAGTCTCCCTTTAGAAGAGCGTCCAATTTGAGGCAAAAAATCTATAGCTTCTGTGGAAAAGAAGGGAGGCCTTGTAGCCTTCTTACTCTTCATTGTTTTCTCGTCATCCGATTAACGACCGGCCAAGAAGTTCACCTCGCTTTGAGGGTCACTTCAAGTAGCCACAACTGCACTGCACTCAAATAGCGACTTTCGTAAGCGAAAAGATTCGCATTCAGCGCCCTTATCAAGATGATAACTAGCTTTCCTACCAGGAAGCATTTCCTGACAGAGCCCACAAGGCGAAGCAAACTGCCTGACGCATTTTAAGAAGTGCTTTATGTTTAATGGATAAAAACTCAAATTCAGCATTCAGCGTTTAATTCGTTAAAAAATTGAGGATCAACCGCTCGATATGTATTTCGCTGCTCCAAGACTTCTGTGATGTTACCGACCTGTCGCGGCGGATCCGTATTTTGCACGGTTTATTGTTCTCATCCTCAATCAATTAAGGTCTGTTCCGTTCCAAACAAAAAAGGTAGGCAGCAGAATTCCGCATACAGAGCCATCTCAGGGGCGTCGGATCATCGAGCACCATCTTTATCAGTTTCTTCTCCTTTCTTGAGTGAAAAAGGTCGTTCAGAACTTTCAATCTCACATCCTTAAAGCTCTTGTTCAAAGACCTCCTATGAGGTCTACTTCCACAAGTTGTTTTAGGGGCAGCTTATTTTGCGCAACGATTTCCCAAATATCATGTCAATTTCGTGTTCACGAAATATACTGATGGTGAGTTAGTCAGGCACGTCTGTACACTAAAAATATAGTGTTAGCCAGAGTAGTGGTAAAACTTCCTTCCGGTTAGAAAGTGTTCGCTGCAATACTATTTCACTTTCAATCTTTAAATCTTGAGTGACGATAATCCGCTTATTTTTACCACAAGTATCGGTAAAACTTGAATGTTAAGAAGCTTTATAAATATCTTGTACGCATTTTAGAATGCATCTTCTTTGGAGGGCGATGATAATCAAGTCATCGTTAGTTACGCGTCAATAGAAATCTAGAAAAAGGAGGAAATAAATAGAGCGCGAAATGGCGGAACCTCTCCGGATGACTTCATATAGTTGAAGTCGTCATTAAAGAGTCTATAGGACAGTCTACGGACGAAACTTGCAATGAAATGTTATGAAACTGGTGGGCTGTAAAGAAGGCATCCACCACTGTTCATACTTCGCGGTGCATGTGATCGTTCGATTTATCTGGCTGCTGCCTATATTTTTCCTCCACGAAAAAATCATAGCATCATACAACGGCTTCGGATCGAGTTCAGATCTGGAGCGCACATCGCGGTCACCTCATTTCGATAACGACCACTAGAAGCAACGGCGATCGGCGAAGACGTTGAGTTGTACGAGACACTGCACATCAGTTTTTTGATAATTAAAACCACTTCATAGTTTCGCATCGAAGCCGGACCAGGCCGATGATCCTAGGGTCATCATCACGGCATAATGCAGCTGATATGCTGCTGTGTGGTGGAAATTATAATGGAAGGGACACACTGCGCGAACGCGTCGTAACGCTATTAGTCATGACTTGGAGAAGAATTAATCGCGTCTGGCGGTTGATTTTCTTATTCAACGTGGTTCCAGTCACGTCTAGAAGGGATGAGACAAATCAACGAAGGAGCAAAGGAGCGAAAGAATCGGGTGATCTGGGCGTCACGTAATTTGCCAAAAACTCAGGATCGGCATGAACTCCGTGCAGAACGAAGTATCTTGTGTCTAGACATCTTCAGTTTTTGACAACGGGTGGCAGGAGACGACAAGGCGGTGATATACGAAAATGTCTGTGTAGGTGTAGTGGACTAAAGCGTCACACATAGGAAAATAAGAACTGGGCACTTCGCTCTGGTTGTTTGATGTAACAGCAGCAGCAAATCGGAAAGTAAGCCATTGCACAAAAACAACACTTTTTGACTGGCCACAGAAGGACAGTCTTTGGCATCACTCCATCTGTGTGTCTGATTTTGTATCAGTGATGGTCCTCTACATCCCATGGTACATCCTCACCTTTTTTCGCAGGGCTTGAAGCAGAACTTCAACTTATAGGTGATCTAAAAAAAACTACGGGTTTCTTCGAGATTCGAGTTGTGAAAGGCACCTATAATAAAGAGTAGCTTTGTATAGACCGATCTCGTAAAGAATAATATGTGGCGCAATCCCGTTATCATCTGCAGAACGTCAACTTTATGTCACCACTTATATCCGCCTTCTTAATAAAACTCATTTTGAACCTACGTCACTCTTGTGAGACCAATGGTGTCAGAACAAAGTATGCGTGATGAATAAGCATTCCTACTTTATGGAGTTGTATGATCAACCTTCACCTGACCGACGGACAAATGGTAGTGGTTTAAAGCCTCATAACGATCCTCTTGAGAGGTAAAGAAAATGAATCGAATCATAACGGCTGAGATGGGCGGCGAGCAGTTCGAGTCAAAATCAGGAATGCGGATCATAGTTGCGAAGCGGAGGCAAGCGGGTTGCTGCCATGGCCACCAAGTGAGCGGGCGGTCCGAAGTGACAGTGGGTAGAGCGGCAAAATGGTCACACCAACGGAGAGAATGCGTGCAGACGACAGTGATGGGTGGCAGCAGAGCGAAGGCGAAATGCTAAGGAGTCGAGGAAAAACGCCGGCCGCGACTAGTCCGCGAACTGTCGTCGGCGCTGGCGCCGTCGCTGAAAAGCTTGGACGATGTCGCGCGACCACGTCGATCCGCTCGCCGAATTCCGAACATGCCGTTAGGTCGGCGGCTACGTCATGCGGATTCCACGAACAGCGGACATCTAAGGCGCCAGGAAACGCCTGCGAAGCATGGGGACTGAACCTGAAGCGCTGTGAACGTGGAACTCTCTGTAGAGATCGCTTTGTGGACTGCACCTCGTCAGTACATATGTGAATAGGTGTTGATCCGAAGTTGGGAAAAGAGAGAGAGCTAGGCGATAGTTACAAAGATGGGCTCGTTTTAGACTGCACGGATTGCCGTAAATTCTAAGATTCGCCTGAAATAGCAGCGGGTACGGCATTTTTTAGGGATTGCCCAGAGTTCCACCTAAACATTGCAGCCATTCGTTCAAACCGCTTGATACGTGTGAATTCCTCGCATGTTTAGGACCTCCGGTAGCCTCCTCCTAATTGCGGGATTTGTGTGGCCCCACCAATGGCCTCTCCATTTCCGTTGTGCAGCGCTGATCACATGCTCACAACGCTTGTATAGATCCCGTGCTTATGAGAGAGATATTTACGGGAAGTGGGCGGCAGCGCAGTCGGATCAGGGGCCGGCGTGTCTCTGGATCAAAATTACTAGTTCGTGTCTTTTTCAATCCTCTTTGCCTACCAGGTTTGGTGTAAAATCTTTATTATGGCCGACGTTTCGAAGAACTCGCTTTTCGCAAGGTCTGAAAGAAGCTCGAAATGTCTATGACTCTGTGAAGTTCATTGGACCAAAAACATCGCGTCCACCTCTTTACCAGGAACAACATGCTCCCAGGAGTGCTAGGAAACGTTATCACATCTGTGCGTTCTAACTCACCGACCTCTCCAGCGCAAAGAAACCTGATTAACTGGCCACCATGGAACAAGTGAGACCTATTGGTAGGTCACACATACTGCTCTTAGTGCCGGAGAGTCGGGAATGTGCACCATGCAGTAGACGCGATCTCACAACCCGCACAATCGGATAAAAGGCAAGGATTCACTGGTAATGGAAATGCATTCGTTTCTGCTGTTCATGGCTGGATCTCGTTCATGAATTCAGGAGGCTTCGAGAGCCTTTCATGTCCATATTCCGTCTTCATGATACAACACCGTGCATTTTACATTGAAGTCATCCCGGAGTGAGCTTCCCTTCCATGCTTACCAAGCGTTAGTGAGCTTTGCTTTCTCTTATCGGCAAGATGTTTCTTAATGTGCGTGTCTATTCCCTCCCAGTTTCCCCATTGTATAAACGACCGCAGCTGCTAGATGACGCCTTTTCGTGCACAATCTCCTGTCCTCCCGTTCAGGCAAATCACACAGTCTTGCTCTATGCAGACACGGTCAAATAACCGATTGCGAACAAGCTGCCGTTTAATGTTGTCTCTTGGTATATTTACCAGTACAACATCCCTATCCAGATGTGCTCGTATCAGACATTGGCGCACAGCTGCAATGACGCTGTCCGAAATGAAATGCTGTGAAAGGCAGATTTTATTTTTCTCATTCATTTCGGATTGAGTTGTCGTTAAAGATTTTCAATAAAGATTTTCTACCAAACCTGGTAGGCAAAGAGGATGGGAAAGAACCTACTCCCAAGAGGCCCAGGTTTCGAGAACGTCGAACTTGGAGATTACTGAACTAGTTCGAGTTTTGTTTGGGTCAACCGAGTCGTTCCATCCCTCTGAGGTTGAGTCATTGGCACAAGACGTCTCTGGGAAGGGCAACGTACTCCTTTTCCATCAGAGTTTCCCATCGCGAGTCATTGCATAGAACACCTACACAAACTCACAGTTCCTCAGCGATGATGAACAAACTTCCCATGTAGATGTAGAACGCGCCGTGCCACGCAGATGGATTGTCCAGCGCTGACTTTGATCCTTCTCTTCTACCCCTTAGGTTAACGAGGGATGAACTGAATAGTTCGGTCCAAAGTGGAAGATGGAAGATCTCAAACGATGTTTTGGCTTTGAAGTGACTGTTGGTATCTGCGACCACAAGCGTTTCGATCAAAGTCCAGTTGAAAAGGTGGACAGACAAAAAACTAATCGTTTTCGTGGTTTCGCCGAGAGCTCAGCTTGCATCATGCGTCACTCATTACCGAATTGGGGCGGCACAGTAGAAGCGATGCTGGCTCGAAGAACGGTCTCTGGACCTCAGCCACCCCTGAACTATTCTTCCCAATGTTCACTTCGTAGTACAAGTACTGTACAGTACATACAAGTACTGCCTATGTCTTTTTTTTTTTTATAGGACATTTCGAAAAGCACTTCGTGGGAAATGCTTTCAGCCGTAGTCTGACTTGGAATATTGCGAAAGGGGCAACTGCATCAATCACTCATTTACCATTAGAACGGAAACCCCGAAAACCCCACTATCATGCGGAAGCGCCTTTGTCAGCTCCCTCGGAAGAACCGGTCCAGTTTCCGTTTACAGGCTTGATGACGACGGACTGGCGCACAGCCAGAAGCAGCTTTCACTCAAGGTCGCAGCTCCTGCACTAATTTGCCACGAATAGAATGGAAGCAGTCTGGGCAGTAGCAGCGGTAGCTGAAAGGCAGATAAAAGTCTGAATCGGTTGGAGTAAATTAATGGAAGTCCGCCTTTTCCCGACCCGAAAAACTAACGTCCTATAAGCATTGATAGGACCTTCAAAAACTCGTCAAAACATATTGCAACGCATGTAGAGAACCAGAAGGTAATCTCCCACATATAAAAGAGTCTAAAATAATCGCTTTGGCTTTCTGCAACGAAAATCTATAGAAACATCAACGCTCACATCTCCTGACTAGAGTAAAGCTATGGAGAGTAAAAATAGGATAGATGTGGTATATCTAGACTTTTTCGAAGGTTCTCGATAAAGTCCCAGCTGTCATATTCCTGCACAAAATGAATACGATCGTAATCCACCCAATGATAACTGAGTGGACGGCGAAGTGGGCGTTTCCTTAAAGGAAGGTTAGGGTCAAAGGAATCCGGAAACTCAGTTGCGGATTTTTCTCTTTAAGAAAGTCGAAGAGATTATATGTGCGAAGGTATGCCATCCTTACGATGGATCTCTAATGTATATCAAAATTGGGTTTCTTATTCATTAAGGCCCATATCTCGAACATCCTCAACCACTTTGAGTTCATCGTCCTGTAATGTATAGAGCAGGAGTCTTTCCTTATCCTTCGCCCCAATAAATAAGCAGCGCGATTTCTTTGGTGCAAGAGGCAACTCCATTCATTGGTCCAACTGGTATGAAATCAAGTGCAGTTTAGATGGAGGGAGTGTCCTGGTCTCTTTTGACATATTTTCACAAGATCAGCGTACATTTTCCATGTCACCAAGCCGGAGATTATATCTAGGAGTTCGTAATCATAAGAGGAAAAGTAGAGGTACGAGCGGCTTCCTAGTGGGACATCAGCGCAGCTGTTGAACACTGAGGGCAGTACATGGCCTATATGCCACGTTGCTGCTGTAGAGACCACAGTAGTACCAGAATACAAGAAATTTCTGTTATGTGAGTCGTTGCATTATTTTTATAGGCATGTAGACCTTCTATTGGACCACCTAGCATTTGTTCTGTGTCTTGGACTCCTTAGATTTAAATGACTTTCTTGCCGTGTCTTGCGCGTGTGTGCCACTCACGCCATGAATTAATATTCTTAGTTGTCTCAGAACTCAGTTGTCAGTATGAGGCGTGTTTCCTCTTCTCCGCGTGTTTAACCAGCCAGCATGGTCCCCAAAGTTTCGGAATTTCGAACGACTGCTCCTATCTAGGAGACCATGCCACCTCCCCCTTCGGTGTGGAGTGCGAAGCTGCCTAAAGAAAGAAGGAGTATAAGCCACTGCTTGTTCTTCCACGTTCTCTTCGAAGACGCTTCGTTTTCAAACGAGAGGCGAGTTTCTTCTCTATCTTGCCCAGTCGCTAGACATCGCGCCTCAAGTACACCGATGCCACTTCTTGTCAGCGTCAATTACGTCACTTCTGGCGGCGCTCTGCGAAGGTGAAAGGAAGAGGGCAGCCATCGAAGCGAGTGTTTTCAAAAACCCGGAACTCGCTCCCTACAAGTGGAGGCGCTCAACTTGCCTCACAGCACTGACTAGATCTCTTTGGCCCAAGTGGACGGTTCTTCCCACTAATCTAAAGGCAAACGTGCCTAAAAAATCTCCGATCTTCACATACCGTCCAGCTTTCCACCAACGTTAGTTGACAAATTTTCCGGCTCCTTGTTGAGCTCTAAGGAGTCCTCTAGATCTACACCTCTGAAACTTTGCAAAAAATAGACAAAAATAGTGCCAGAGCTCAAATATTAGACTAGTGCTAACCGACTTTGTAGACCGAAGCGAAAGAGAGAGAAACCTTCACCGAATACGTTTCTGTCGTTTCGTTGTCTCTCCCATACACAGTAGACTGCGATCAAGAAGATGGTCTTCACTCAATTAATGTTGTTCCTCTACACGGCATCAGAATCCAAACGTCCATAACATGTTCCTAGCAATGAATTGATTCGCCTCCAACTAGTCAAGAGCTGTGCAGTGCAGGAGCACAGGAGCACAGGTGTGAGAATTTTTCAGTGCAGATTACGATTAGTCAAACCTCAGAGTCATGACTTAGAGCTTGCTAGGTATCTCGGAAAACAGCGACCTAGACACCAGAAGAGAACTCTGCTCCATACTGCTAATGTATATGTAGTCGCCGTTCGCCGTTGAATAAAAACGAAGATAAACGCCTCTTTTCGAAATTCTCCACGCACCTCACTTCTAAAGAGTAGCGTTAAGACAATTATCTATATCTATCTAGCATGGTCTACAAAATCCTCAATTCAATGACTGCTCTATCTGGAACAGTTTTACATTTTGCCTTCTACCACTAGAGGTGCGCAGCAAAGCTTCATTTTCCAAGACCTAAGTGCTGCCTGCGTGCCACGTGCTTTACGCGCAGGGCTGGTTCCGATCTCATCAAATTATCAAACATACCTCCAATTCCTGATTCCTTGAGTAATTTTTTGAGTAAATTTAGGAGCCTTCAAGACAGACATTTCCGAAACGCATAAATGCTTACCCCATGAGTGTAGGAATCTTTCAAATCTATGTTCTTCCATTCATGGTTCTTCTTCACGTTCTCCTTTTGAGATGACTTATTTGTTGAGATTTCTTTTAGTGTCGTTCACGAATTGTTTATGCTTCGCGTGAATTTCACGTAAGGATAAAGGATAAAGGGCGGCGTTACTCAATCCCTTCTGGGATGCGCCAGCGCATTCTACTTCTACGGGATGTCGTGGAGGCGACATGAATGGGTATTTGGCCATACAATGACTTGCGGTGGCCAGCCGATGAACAAGTCAGCGCTTTATCCTTCCCAGACGAGTCTGGTACCAATTCACCGACCCCAGAGGAATGGAAGGCTTGATTGGCCTGGGCGGGAAATCCGAACCAGGAACCTGGTATCGGCTGCACGCGACAGTCGCGCCTCCTCCGACTGCGCCCCCGCGCCCCAAGAATTTCACGTACAAGTAAATAAATAAATGACGATGCTCTTCTGTCCACAGCAGCCATCACAATTTCCAGAGAAGTTCGGCATTGATTCACCGAACCTGGTCAGACGTAATGTTCACCTGATCTGTACACGAGCTGAGCATTATGGGTCGATGAGCTACGCTGGTAATCACACGAATCTCCATTGCAAACTCCTTACTCCCTTCAATCTCAGCTTGATAGACTCCGGCTTCAGGACGTAAAAAAGTGACGCGTGTTCACCAAAGCTTGACGAAACCCTTACAGTGGACCTTCTAGAGTTTTAGTGCCTCCCTTCGAACGCCGGTAGGATTCGTATAGCACTGACCTACATTGAGGCGAAGTTATCGTGAGGGGGTATTGTGCAGTGCAGTGAGAAATGATTCTCGCTCGTAGTTGAATTCGTCCGCTCTGAGGGCGCGTCAGGCATATCGCGGCTGCAGAAAACTCCGAATGATAGGTATTCTGCCGCCGGTGATGCTTAGCTTCTTCTGCATGAGAAGCGACGGATGAGTCGATTCAAATCGTTTTCTTTAAGCCTCAAGAGACTCGCACTGAAGCTGCAACTTTTCATAAAGATGTTTTCCTGCGATGAAACCTCTAGCGCCAGGCGATACTCGAACCCACACCAACTGTTAATCGGAGACATGCATTGTATGTAAGCCAGGTCGAATTCAAGAATTTCCCAGGTTGCGCTGTCCTCATGGTGACCAGTCTAGTTCACAAAGTTAGGAATAGACGGGTGATTTGAGAGGCTATGCGACCCAAGAAAGGCTTTGACGGAAGAAGCGAGCTACAGGTCTGTTCTGCGTTCTACGGTTAGTAGGTCATTGTCAGTGCTGTTTCGTTGAACAGCGTCTATCGTCGCGAGTTCCGCTTTTTCTGGCAGCGGCTGCGTTCGGAACCGGTTCGTCGTTATTTAATGAACGCCGACATGAAACTCGCCAAATGACACCTCCAGCTCAGTTCAGAGACCCGAAACCAAGTGCTAAAAACGAGGGAAGAAGTGTTGAAGGTGGGCAAAAAAGCTGCTGACAATGTCGGATGCCAAAGTTCGGTCTTCGTTTATTTAGCGTCTAATTTAATAAATCCTGCTCCAAAGACCACACAGAAAAGTAGAGCCCAGTTCTTTAGAAAAAATGACGAGTAGAATTGCTTCAGAGGTCCTGCTATATGGCCTGCATAGCGGCGCACACGATCTGGTGGCTCTTAATAAGCTAGGGGCGATCCCTCGTGAACAACACTGCTGCATCGTGATTTAAGCAAATATGTAGTATACTAAATAGTTCCAAATTCCGTTTTTCAAATGTCGTTGTCGTTTTGTACGACTGAGCTTTTGTCCCAGTGTTCATGGGCCACCTGCATTGCTGCACCAGTGTTTCACCGTATGCTTAAAAGTACGGCTCTTTTTCATTTTTGTCCTTTCATGGACGGGTGATTGCGCAGTCGGAGAGGTGCCAGTGTAGCATGCACTCCGAATGGAAGTTCCTGGTTCGGCACTCGACCAGGCCAAGCGGGCGTCTCTTACCAAGGAATAAGTGCAATACCTGCTCAGGAAGTGTAAAACACCGACTTGTCATTCTGCTGACCACCGCAAGTCATTGTTGTGCTGCTCAAACAAGCATTTAAATGCCTCAATGATATCCGGCAGAAGTAGACACGAGGCGTATTGCAACTGAAGACTGATTAACGTCGCTCTTTACGATTTAATATTCCAGAGAAAGTCCTACCAACATGAAGATGAGAGGCGACATGGGCTGTCAATGGGATTCCAGAACGAACACTGTGCATTCATCACAGTTTCTATCTTCAAAAACAAAAGACCCAAAGGGCCTTTTGCCGCTCATTAAGTACAACAGAAAATATAGGTCCAACTTTCCATTCATAACGCATATTAAGCAGATCTACCTGTAACTGGATGCTCTTTCTTCTTATAGGGCATCTTCTCCCGTGAACCACCACGATGCCAAATCTGCCCTTTCTAATTTCAAGAATTCCAGGTCATCGGAAAAGTGAGAAGGTGGAACCACCAAACGTTTCTCACTTTCGAGTGATAATGTGTGACAAGCAGCAAGCGTTTAGACTTGAGAGAAAATATTCTTTGTGAACCATGTTATGCTGTGAAAACTGACTGAACTTCCCTAACAATCTAATGTTTCGATGGTTTCGCGCAGCGGGCTCAAGATGCTAGGCGAACCGCAGATTGTATTGCCCTCTCACTAACCGTTTCATTTGCACAATTACATATTTAAAGACGTCAGAGAAGTCAGAAGAAATCAGTGGATGTTAAAATGCCAACTAATTTCCCAGCGCTTCAAAATCGCGTAATGCTAGAAACGAATCCACAAAACCCGCCATATTTGATATACGTTATGCGTTGTGTAGGTGTATCCATTGGTTTCATAAAATCAAATTTCATACGTTGGAACTGTTAACCAAAACGAGCAGCAGGTATGCGTAGTACCTGCGAGAACATTTGTAAACCACTAAGGCATTCAAGTTAGTTCGAGTTCGAAGCATTATAGCTTCAGTTGAAAGAGACGAGAACACAATTCTCTAGGCGCGCTAGGAAGAGAGGAGCACAGACGACAGAATCAGAATAGGGGGAGGGGTGAGTGTGGAATTTATTCCTAATCGAAGCCCTTTGAAACAGCGATACATTTGCATACGGCATTTTCGCGTATGCATAAAACGTCTACAGCACACATCTAACATGGCAGACAAAGCAATTCGACATCACAGTCCCACCTGACGTTTGATATTTGGACGTGTAAATATTATAACACTATATATTATAATATTAAATAAGTAAAACTAATTGCGGTCCAAAAACAAAGACACAGAAAACTTGAAGACGACAATACAATACACAGTAAGCAGTTAGTTACTCTGGAAGGTATCTATCAAGAAGCCTCTTAAACTGGGGTAGGGAATTAGGAAGCGCTTTTTTTTGAGAATCTTAAAATCTCAGAGTCGACCCCTTGTGTGAAAAGGAGAGCAAAGGTAGAGTTTTTGGCTTTTTTCATAGATTTTCCGCTGGCTACCTTTTGTGTTTGAGCTTTGCAGCATGTAGAGCTCGTCAAGTGCTACTGCTACTATATGAGTAATCATCATTAATAATTAAGTTTTGATTTCTGAAAACGCCAAGACAGATCCAAGTTGAAAATCAATTAAGATGGGGTCATCTGGAAGTTCAGCCTTACACTACTGACAGGGGAAACTTCCAAATAAGGAACCTTGTATGGATGGAAGGCCTTGCCCAAGTCAGACAAACGTCCAGATGAATAGACTGGAAAAAATTCTTTCAGAAAATTACTACAAAAATTAAAAATTTGGCAATTTCTCCGTATTTCTCATAATTTAGCCTGAAGTTTAGTGAACCAAAAAATGTTCTGATAAAGCCGCCTTCTTTCATAAGAAAAATTGCAACCTCAGATTCCTTTACTTAGTAAAAAAGAGACAGCCTTTTTCAAAAGAACAAACAGGTACATATTATAAAGAGTCAAACATAGCCAGTGCACAGCCGACTGTAATAAATTTAAAGAAGGGCGAGCTTCATGGAACCACTCTACGAAGCTTCGAGACCATTCTAGAAAGACCAGCTTCGGTGCTTGGCGAGCTGTTACTGTTATAGTTCAAAAGGAAAACAGTAAGCAAACTGGTAAATAAAGGGTTAATGCCTTTCCGTGAGGCAAATTAAAAAACACGTCGCTAAAATGCTTCCGCAGAAGATCTGTAGTATTTGAATTTTGAAAGCCACTAATTCAGCTCAATCTACGAGCCTGCAATTTTACTATTGATAAGTCATTTTTAGGGCGCGTGTAGCGCAGTCGTAGGAGGCGCGACTGTCGCGTGCACCCGAGACCAGGTTCCTGGTTCGGATTTCCCGCCCAGGCCAACCAAGCCTTCCATCCCTCCGGGGTCGGTGAATTGGTACCAGACTTGTCTGGGAAGGATAGGGCGCTGACTTGTTCATCGGCTGGCCACCGCAAGTCATTGTATGGCCAAATACGCATTCATGTCGCCTCCACGACATCCCGTAGAAGTAGAATGCGCTGGCGCATCCCAGAAGGGATTGATTAACGCCGTCCTTTATTCTTTATCCTTTAAGTCATTTTTGCTATTTTTTAAAGCGATCAGAGAAGAAATCTCAGCAAGTACTAAAGTATGTCAATAGTGCTCCCGTCAGTTCATGAGCTCCATCTGCTTGCTTGCGACTAGAAAATACTATACAATTGAGAATGAAATTATATGTAGCGACTTTATGAATAGGCCAAACATAGTAGTTTTTATCTCGGCCAAAAAATTCTTTCTGGCCTGAGTTGTAATTATTTGATTTTAAAATCCGAAAACGGCGCGAATTTTCGGTCCGACGTAATATGTCTAACACTTCTTGCTGCTTAAAAATTCAGTGTTTAGCTGAAATCAAAGGAAACTAGAATTTTGGTGACATGTGAATGATGCGAACTCCATCAAGCATCGATCCAAACCCAACTGAAAGTGCATGGATTGAATGTTTGCTGCAATACTGATGCTATGCGGTTATATGTCACAAGTGCTCCGTCACGCCTATCGGCGTGCCTCGCACTTGCGCGCTTTGCGCCATGTTGCAGTATCACTAAGCTAAGAACAATCACGTCGAGCTAGCTGCTCTACTTGCACAGCTTTCTCCCCTACCTAGGAGTACAAAAGGGTCGCAGCACGTACAGTGTATAGTGTGATAAGGCGATCTATTTGTTCCTCACTGCTGGTCCTCCCTAGTGAAACGGTCCCCCATTACTGGTACTGGTCCCTATCAATGATCCACCCTTAGCGGACAACGTCTTCGGCACGTCTACCTGAATCCCCAAACACGTTGAGCGACGTCTTTGGCACGTCTTCTGAGTCCCAGGCACGTAATGCGACGTATTCCACACGTCTTCCGAATCCCGTGGCAGGTAGAAGACGCCTGAGAATTTTCCGGTATTTTCCCACACCCTAATTTCATCAATATCGATTGATGGCGATCGATACTTCAAAAAAGAACTTCAGATTCGTGTTCAGCGACCTAGGTCGCCTCAGGGCCGAAGTTCCCAGACAGGAAGAAGACGTCTGGGTATTTTTCGCTATTTTCGTGTCGTAATTTTCCCCCCATTCCCCCCCCCCCGATTTTCCCCCCGCTAATTTCTGCGGCGCCTCCGATCGATAGGATGACTCATCGCTTAGCACGTTATAATAGAGTATGATACCGTATCGGCTGTCGCATATCGGCAGTCTTGTATGTATTTCTTGGCTTAGAAGTAGTCAAAAACACACTAAATCTTCTGGAAATAAATACGTACCCAAAAGTCCCACATGTCGATAACGCGACCAATCAATGCTTGGTGGCGCAACTAGAGTAGGTGTCGACTTCTGCGAACACCCCGAATCGATGTTCTTGGTACGGATCTCGTCCAGACCATACATGCCATCCAACACTAGGGTATATCGTTATTGCCTGGATATAATAAGACGTCGAGTTGTCTATCCTTTCGCCACTACAAGTCATTGTGAGGTCTATGCCTTAATCGAGATAATTCCGTGACATCTCATGGTGGCAGAATGCGTGAAGCATGCTAAACTACAATTGAATCCGTCATCCTCCATCATTGTATCCTTTAGACAATGAGCAGAACACAAGGCTAAAATGAGGAAACAAGGAAGAGAAATGCTACGAGGTATAGAATGCCAAAGTTGCGCCATGAACGCCTTCCAAATGCTTAGCTTGTGCACGCGATTGATTGCCTAGAGATTGTAGACATGGCTTAGCTTCGCGCTAAACTGCTCGCGCCACTGTTTCAATCGTAAAACCTCGCCGACAAAACTAGGTCGATGTCGTCCATGTCAAAACAGCATCAGACTAGCAAGCACTCACGAGCGCTCCCCTTTTTGGCTTGCGATACAGACTCGGCGAGGTAACCACCTTGTCATGCTATATGTAGCCATAACATCTTTATTTTGCTTTTTTAGGCACTAATTTCTGTTCTAGACTTATCAGCAGCAACTCTGCGATCCTTTGATGAGCACCTGTATTTCTAAAGGAGTTTATTCAGTCAGAAATCATGATACGTTGCTCTTTATTTCCATACTAAAAAATGCATTGGACAACTATCACTTTACGGTGGAATTGTAGCACGTATTCAGCCCAAACACAATCAGTTGAGTCTAAAATGTGAAATTTTGAACGACCGGCTTTCGCGTAGGCTAGCGTGGCACCTCGCCTTTCAAAATAGTTGGATTTCAACTTTATCGCCGCTGTCAGAGAGAATGAGGGGCCTCTACCCATTAGGACTGATTCACGATTTCTATTTTGCTGCGCATTCAATTAGTATTGAAACTGTTCACTACATTTAATGGCAGCATCTTTTTTGGTCCTTCAAGCAGTGGGTCATGTATTTTAGGACTCCTTGTTTCGGCCAATATTTCAGCACCCTCTTCTTCCATGGAAAATCGAAGGAACTTGGTGAGGTGCCCTGCAGCAGCTACCGACTGCAGCGAGGCCCAAGGCACCAAACTTCACTAGTAGGCTGAGCGTCAGACGTAGACCAAACTGAACAAGGACGTTCACGCCACGCAACTCAGTCTCTTTACGCGTTTTACTTACGTCTTACCACTTGCAGTCGAACGCATTAGAGTATGAGGCTTGGTTTCCTCGGCGTTTTCAACGGCAAAAAGGTTTGGCTCAGTCTTAGACCGGTAGACGTTTGTAAAAAGCTAATATTTTCCTGCACTCACGTGTTATTTGTTTCCACAAAGGCACAAATCATAGAAGTACAGGAGAGTACTTCATTACACAAGTGAGAAAAACCCATGAATCATAACCCTCCTACCTGCTCCAAAGATGACTGATTTAATTTTTTAGTGATCGCGATCTTTTCGACTGGGCACAGGGTTACGTAGGTATTAAACGAGAGAGAAAACCAGAAATTGCTTGTCATTAATTGGCATCTCCAGAATACGTTCGATAAAATTCTGATCGACGACGAGCAATACGGAAAGGATCTCACCATTCAGCAATGACGTCGTCGTCGACGTCATAAGCGATGGCTTCGGCCAGGGGTATCATAACCCCGAAGTCCTTCAGTGGTCTCTCGAAATTCTCGAATTCATCATGCTCAAACTAGACTGGGAAGAAGAGGAGTGGAGGCCTACGGCTCGCAGCTGCACCATATTCGCTTCATGGTCGCACTGCGAGCCTAGACCTTCACTCCATGACATCGTGCTCGCAACAACGAGCATTAGCCAGGCGGAGTGAATGCTGGTCGACTTCGATCATGCATGGTGGAAACATTGGACTGCAGCTGAGCCTTACGAAGGCAATGTTCATGAGCACGGACAAGTTTCTGTTGTTTTTTTTGTCGAAAATAAGGTGCACCGGCATCGCAATGCGTTTTGCAGATGCCCGCTGGACGAGAACAGTCATGGACTGAATTCCTCGTGATACCAAAACAGCACCCGGATGCCTTTCAACTGATTGCTCGGTCCTCTTCGCGAAAACCCTAAACGAAGGATATGACGCTCTTCGTGTTCAGCTAGCGGGGTAGACCTATTGGAGCACCCTGGCGCACAACAGGGACGAATGAATACATTGCAGGTGTCCGCTGAGCAACTCAATGACCAGCGAGACGACAGAAAGCAGGAAAGGAGAACAGTTGCTCAACAAGAGCTTATGAACTGATTGAGTGCATTACTGACATCCTCAGATCCACTGTGAGATTCTTCACTGTAAGCTAACTAACGGTAAGAAGAAAGCAAGACATCGGCCTGCTTTTTCGCACAATTAGACAGCCAGCACAGCTTTCAGCTACATAGGTTATTCACCCGAGCAAGGCGCATTTTCAACAGGTTTTGATGCTCTGACTTCAGATACTCATCTACAAACTTGGCCACAATCTACTAGGATGATTCCTGATTACTGTAACATTTACTATTACAAATTATGAGAACAGTAGATCGTCAAATATCAAAAACGATCCTATGAGATCAAGAGGCATCTACAGGTTTCATAATGGTCCTAGGAGATTAATTTTTTCCAAATTTTCGGCAAACCGTTTGATTTTTTACCGCCTATTTTCATTTTATTGGGCAGCATCCTCACTTATGGCATAAAACTGTTTTTCTGAAGAAAGTTAGTTCTTTTCTCACTGAAGAAAGAAACCACAGGCTATTGGCACCCGATTTGGGGAGGCGCCAGATGATAGGATACAGAGTAAGTGAACTTCTTTCTACTTATTTTCTAAAGAATGTACTCAGCAGTATAATTTTTGATAACCTAAAACTCATAAACAAAATATTTGGTTTTTTATCCTTCATCTTCCTCTGGACGATTATTTACTCTGTGCGAAGCTTTCCATCTTTTCAGTTCTATAACTTTAGTTCAAAGTGCCTCACGTCAGTACTTGCCTGCAGAGTTTTTAGACAATTCCTTCTCGGCTCTTGAACTGCAATTTAGTTCTGAAATAGTGTTTCCACAATTCAATCATGTGCCGTGGCACAAATTTGCTCCTTTCAGCCTTTATAAAAAGTTGGTTAGATCCTTATTTTTATAAGACACATGTATTTATTATATATATATATTTAAAGCTACGTGGGGTAAAAAAGTGAAACAGAAGCGGGCACATTGAAATCCCTAGAATATCACAAGGTAAGGTTCCCGACTCTTGGTGAGCTTTTGCGATGCTATTTTGACAGGATGTAGGGCCGTGTGAGCGGAGTTCAGAATTACAGTTAGTTTTTGCTGAACGCCTTTTCAAAGGCCAGAAAAAGAGCTGTAAATACGTGTGTGCAACAGTCGCCAACCCCTATGACAACCCATGAGATCTGCCTTGGTGGCGCAGTCGGTAGGAGTGCCGTTTCAAGGAGCACACCGGTGGCCTTTTGAGTTCGAGTTCGCGTACTGCCAATATCTTCGCAGATACTAGTATGTTGTTATTACGCTCTCCCAAAATCACAGGAGTCAATTTTAGGCCACCAATGTTTACAACAAGCCAAGGCTGTCGCGCCTTCATATGTGTTAGTTTTTCAACGATGCGTACCTGCACCACATCACCTCTGGGAATCACAAGTCTTATTGCTCTTCCTTTTCAGTCAAAAGCTGTGGCTAACAGCCTCTTCCTGACAGTTGATATTTTCCTAGACGGCGTCCTGGAGGAGTCCTTCTATGGCATCCCTAACCGCAATCTCCTTGTCGGAGAAGTGAAATCCGGTGCGAAGGTGGAAAGTAGTCGGCTGACAGCACGTTCAGGTGAGAACGACATTTTTAGTACACTTATGTAAAGGTATGGCCCGGGTTCTTAATACTCAACCTTAAGGTAGACGTATTTGTGTGCAGTTACGGTATCATTGGTGGTACGGTACGCTATGGTGGTGGCGCTGATACGCATCATTCAAAAACTGGCACATACGAAAGCTCAACTAGGCAGCCTTGGTTTGTTGCAAGCACTGGTGGCCTAAAATTGACTCCCGTGATCACGAGAGAGCGTAATACCATCTGTAAAGATATTGGCAGCACGCGAACTCGAACTCAAAAGCCCGCAGGTGTGCTACTATGAGGCGGCACTCCTACCGACTGCGCCACCGAAGCTCATCTCAATCTGTGTCATAGGTGTTGGCGATTGTTGCGCACTCGTTTTTACACCTCTTTTTCCTGTCTCTAAAACGCGTTCAGCAAAAACTAACTGTCACTCTGGACTCCGCTCACACGGCCCTAATTCCTGTCAAAAGCTCACCCAGAGTTACCTATCCTTGTCAGAAACTTTCGGTCCTAATATTTACAACAAATAAATGAAACAGCATGCAAAAAAAGATCTTTACTGATCAGGGGGAATATTGTCTGTGGAGCTGATGAACCGATGGTGAGCTGAAATCAAGCAAGCGTTATTCAATCACTTTGGGATGCGCCACGCATTCTACTTCTACGGGATGTCGTGGAGGCGATATGAATGCGTATTTGGCCAAACAATGACTTGCGGTGGTCAGCTGATGAACAAGTCAGCGCTTTATCCTTCCCAGACAAGTCTGGTACAAATTCACCGACCCCGGAGGGATGGAAGGATTAGTTGGCCCGGACGGGAAATCCGAACTAGGAACCTGATATCGGGTGCATGCGACAGCCGGGGCCTCCTCCGACTGCGCTCCACACTCCATGCGTTTATAGGCGAAGAAAAATTCAGAGGAAAAAATTAAGCAGAATCTTTTTAACAGCACTTCATTGCCTTAAATAAAATAAACGTAGGCTATGCACAATGCCAAGCGAGCCTATGGTACCGATTGGACAGCAACTGCTCTACGACCATTTTGAAGGAGACCGAATCAACTAACCTCTCGTCTTCAGGCTAACAAGGGAAGCCGTTGAACTTCCCAAAGATTCTCAACAAGACCCGTACGATGTTGTAGTGTGACTTCGTGCATTGCCAGGCAGTTTTTGCTTTTTTGTCAACTATAAAGTGCACTTTCGCTTCGGTAGTATGCCGTATTTGCTTCCGAACCCCGTTTTCAACCTGTCGTTAAGTGTAAAAGAGGACAGCTTCTGTCGCGTGGAGTTACTTCGCGCGTTTACTAACCCAGACTTGTATCGCTGGGTAAGCTCTCGTTAGATGCTGTCATCTACAAAACCACTTTGTAATGATCTCTATTAGTTGCCATGTTCGACTTTCTATGAACCTCGGCATGATAATGGATTCGTTGTTGTTGTTGTTGTTGTTGTTGTTGTTGTTGTTGTTCCTTGAACTCTAGGCGAGCTTGGTAACAGCGCTTATTACGCTTACCTTTTGGCGGCATCGCCTTCTTCAGAGCCTGAAAGGAAGCAAACCTAACGATAAATGTGAGCACTCGACCAAACGTCTCCTCAATCCCACTGGATTTTGAGACCAATTGGACGTATACAAGATGAGAAGGAGACAGTAATCGACCTCACCTAACCACGGATCGACAGGCGAACAGGGCAGTTCTCTGGTATCCTCACGAGCGCTACTGCCCTGTTCGCCTGTTCGATCCGTGGTTAGGTGAGATCGATTACTGTCTTCTTCTCATCCTGTATGCGTCCAATTGGTCTCAAACTTCAGTGGGATTGAGGAGACGTTTGGTCGAGTGGTCACACTTAGGTTTGCTTTCTTTCAGGCTCTGAAGAAGGCGATCCCGCCGAAACGTAAGCCTAATAAACGCTGTTACCGATCTCTGTTACTTTTTGGAGCTGTTCCTAACTGTCACCTCATTTGGGAACACGATCTCTGCACGCTACCGAAGCGAAAATAGTTGTAGTTGAGAAAAACGTGAAAGCTGATCTAGCAATGCAGAAACCCACTTCCGAAATCGAACCCTAACCCCTCCCGCAATTCCGCATCGCTGTCCACTCGGCCATCCAGTAGCTGCAGCAGCCGCTGCAAATAAATCACTTGAATGCACCCTACAGCTCCGTATGTGAAACTTAGGAAATAATCAAATCGCAACGATCTAACTATAGTTGGAGCTCCAACCTTTTTTAGGTTAATTTCTTACCACGCCAAGGCCATTCCAGGCTATCACTTTGCCTTATCAGCCCGCACGGAAGCGATATGGTTTTGGCCACATTTCGACCACCCAGTGGCCCGTAGCAAAAACAAAAACACATGCGTGCTCAACGTCTCATGCCCTACAACATCATATAGGTCTCGTTGACAACCTTTGGGGAAAGTTCATGGGCTTCCGTTGTAAGAGTAGAATACCTCAACTGAGTATACGTATATCACGTCCTCCGACGTCCTACTCCTTGGAGACCTTCCCCTCAGCTCTGCAGGTTTCGGTGAATCTCTGGTAAGTACTGAACCGGAACAATTGTTGGCTATAGGGTTACAGTGCACAGAAGCACTGGGACCACTTCCAGTCAAGTTTTCACCCGAAGCACCCACGATCATCTTGCAATAAGGCACAAGACTAGGTATCGTACTCGAACGGGAGGATAAAACGCCGTCCGTTCTATCAGGCCGGACGCCGCAGGTCGTTGTCAAGGCCAAACACGTACTCAAACCCTCCACGATATCACGTGGAACTGGAGCGAGTGCCGCATTACCTAGGCACTACTAGCACCGCTCGTAATCCTGGAAATCTAACAAGGGATGGGCCTGAAGCGTATGTCTGAACGGGGAAGCGACTCCTATAGGGAGAATCCCCACCCTTCAGTTAGTATGAAAATGTGTTTATTTTTTGCCAATTCGTTAAACCCAAGGAGCAGGGGGTCACAATGGGATACGGCACAGCACGAGTTCGGGGCCGGATTCATCAACAAATATAGGTATGCGGGGTATGAGGGTAGAGATAAGATACGAGTCATGTAGAGTCAGAGACGCAGGCTTCATCGTGGGTAACTCTACCCCCTATACCCGCGGGTTAGTCGTTGATGAATCCGGCCCCAGGGGTCTTGTACGCCCGCAATGCCTTTACCGGCATGCGGCTGGGAGCGCAGTGAAAGTGACGTTGCTTCGTACGAGGAAGGTCGGGGGTTTTGTTCTTCTAGGCTGCTGCATTTTTGCATTTCGGCTGACTGGTTGAGAATTGGGGGATTCTGACGTCTGTACTATTTTCAGACGTTTTCTGCGCATTTTCCAGTTGCATGCTGTGGTATTCAACATGATGGTGTATAAATGTTCAACACCAGTGGTACACAGGTACAAAGTGCATAAAGCAGCACTCAAATGATGAACTAGGTCTGTGGATCCCGCAAACTAACCTAAACGGCATCGATACACTCTTTCCCTCACGGATGGCCAGCATAGTAAAGGACTTCGAAGCACGTCAACTTGAAGTTGACGAAGACATTGTGGTTAAAAATCCGGTCAGTAACAAACAAGTCGCAAGAAAGGTACTCTACACATCGTGCTGGAAAATGCGCAGAAAACGTCTGAAAATAGTACAGACGTCAGAATCCTCCAACTCTCAACCAGTCAGCCGAAATGCAAAAATGCAGCAGCCTAGAAGAACCGAACCCCGACCTTCCATGCATGGAGCAACATCACTATCCAATGCGCTCCAACCCGCTTGTGGTAGTGAAATCGCGGGCGTAGAAGAGACCCCAGAACTCGTAATGCGCCGTATTCCATTGTGACTTCAAGGACACCCTACCCCTTGGACTTAACGACTTGGCAAAAAACAAACATTTTTACCAATTGAGGGATGGGGATTCCTCCTATATGACTCGCTCCCACCCGTTCAGACATACGCTTCAGACCCTTCCCTCGTTTAACTCTGGTTTTCTTTGGACGCTTTTCATCAAATTCTGGTTTCAAAATTCCACATGGACAGTCTTTGGAGGCAATCTAAACCGCACCAAGTGGTTCTGCCACCTTCTCCGCTCCCGAGCCGAAGCATCAGTCAATTCCTTCAGGGTGCGCCGCGTATTCTTCTTCCATGTCAGATCATCAGGACGTCTTGGAAAGAAAGAAAAGGGAAATCAACACTAATATGGTTTTCGACAACGAGGTCGACGTTGCCGAAAAAAGACCCGCGAGATTTTCAAGGAGCCGTGGACCACTTTTAGGAACGCTATGTCAATAGGAAAAAAGATCCGGTAACCCAAAAGGTAGCGCCATCGGTGAACAGCAGACCCTACCTGATGCGACAGCCGAGGGGTGGTTGAGGGTCTTACCGGAGGGGAAGAGTCTCATTCATCCAATCCGCCTCCATCTGAGGGTTGCTTACATACCAGATCCCCGACTGCTTCCGTAGGGGGATTTGGGCTGTTTCAGTCTCCTTCGGTAGATTGCTACTATGACCGACTAGTACTGCTTTATCTGAAGCAGTTCTTGCGTGCGCAACTTTTCAAAGTCAGCCATTGAAAGTATGATTAGCAGCCTTGACATCAACGCTGAAGTCAGTTGTCAGTTAACTAAGCCATTAGCACTGCTTATTCTTTTCTTTCCTTTTCAGGGAAGGGTTCTTAACAGCTGCTTCGTTTCGGAGGAATGGAATGCTTGTCTGCAGCAAACTTCAGGTTGCTGCACGATTTTGTGGCTGCCACCTACAGCTGGCTGCGCTACATATGCATTATTCTCATTGCAAAAAACGAATTCTGCATAGTTAAGATAAGAATTGCTGGAAAAGATTACGCGTGAAATCTGCAAGTCACTATAGGTTAGGGGTTTGAGAGTGGTCACTCCTCTATTGTAAAAGACGATGGGTAAAGGTCGGCATCAGTCAACTCCTATTTAGGATGTGCCGCTACTTCTGCGGAATATTGTCGAGACAATTCGAAGGCATATTTGGCTTACACAATGATTTGTTGTGAGATCCTTGAGCAAGTAAGCGTTATAACTCTCCAAGACAAGTCCGACATCAATTCGCCTGCATTGGAGAGGGCAATGCTTGGTTGACAAGGGCGGGATTTGAGTGCTAAAGGCGTCAGTTCGGATTCCCGAAAACCGACACCTCCGATATCACGCTCCACCTCCAGCGTGTTTGTCATGCCAGGGATCCACTACTGAAGGTGTGGTGTACAAGCGAGCATCTCGCAAGCGACGTAGATCATAGACACTGGCGAAAATCTGGGGGTCGCCGTCCAGCAGAATTCTTTGCTCTGATCTCCCCATATACGTCAGTGCCGATTTATTGACTTTGCCACATGAAGCTTCGACTGTCTAGGAAGAACAGGAATCTCGAATCAGTTTGGAGAGGGAGCGTATGATGGAGGGGTGGAACGTAATATGGACAATATGGGGATAATTATCGATTGGAATGCTCATCACTGGGCGCGTATAGCACAATCGGAGGAGGTGCTGGCTGCCGTGAGCACTCGGATTAAGGTTCTTGTTTCAGATTTCCGTCCAGGCCAGCAATTCGGTGTTGGCTAGTGGGTGACAGTGGATTGTTTGAAAGAGATAAATCATTGACTTGTCTATCGGCTGGTCACCACAAGTCATTTATAGGCCAAAATACTCACTCTCTCCCACACTGCTCTACTTTTCGAAACCTTCAATTTCAAGAAGCATTTGGCACCCTGGCGTTGGCATTCCTGGGAAACGGAAGGAGCATCTTCTGAAGAGGTTAGTATACTGTGAAAAGGCTGTGCCACAACTATAACTTCCCTCTAATTCAAATTTGAAAGCGTAATAAACCATGGAAACGAGGCTCATGGTGCAATGCCAGCTGAGATCAACCGGCTTATTCGAGCTACCTCACAGGGTTTCTGGTTTCTCCGCAAAGCGTCAAAGCAAATTCTTCTTCGAACATCAGAACCGTGGAGTCAGGAGAGAACACGGCGACCTGTCGACGGTCCTCTGCGCTTCGGCCAGTTACGAGCCGTTGCTTGCCTTGCGCTTCTCCAAAAGTGCCATTCGCACGGGAACGACGTGCACAATGCTCCATAACAGGCCGGAACCAGCACGGGGCGCTGTCGCCTTGGCGCTCACCGACAGACAGCAGGAGGCCGTAAATCGTCGTCTGGTCGCTCGATGACCCTCCGCCTGGGTCTTGGGCAGGAACTGTAGAACAAAGGAGTTTTACACAGCATTTAACGACGACTTCTTATGGGGATCAGCCCAACCACCCTACCCTACATTCCTCTCAAGCAATGAAGTGAGGACGCTGCGCGGAACAGCTTTCACGCTTGCCCAGAAGACGGTCATTTCTGGAGCATCTAACCAATGGATATTAAAGGATAAGGCGCGACGTTAGTCGTCCACATCTCTACTTTACGATACACTACGGAGGCGATTTGAATGCTTATTTGGTCCATACAGCGACTTGCCGTGACCAGCCGACGAACAAATCCGTGCTATGTCCTCTCCATTCATCGTAGGAAGGCAAAGCTCAGCTGGTCTGGGCGGAACCAGAACCAAAAAACACGATTTCAGATGTCCGTGACAGCTGGCGCGTCCTCAGGCTGTGCCATCATGTGCCCTGTCATCTAACCAGGTTAAGGTCGTCTAGGTATCAAAAAGATTCGCGTAAGCACTTGGTATGATACCAAGACTGTATAGGAAACGAAGAAGGATAGAAGAAAATACAGTGTGGTATTGCGCCAAAAAAAAAATCTGGTCGCTTTACTCTCTCTCTCTGAGCTCTGCCCTAAAATATAGTCCTACCCTAGTTGTGATAAAATTACTGAAATTAGCGGGAAGAAAACTTAAAACTGCAGCTGTAAGAACAAGTAGGCTCTATGAATCCTCTGCATGCGAAATTCGGTCTGGAACGTGGAACGGGTAACAACGGCAAGAAATTTTGAAATTTTCTGGCAAGAAAGAAACTTGTGCTGAGGACGAGCGAGCATAACACGTCTAGTCAGCTTTAGACATCAAATGAGTGAGAGTGACTAGATGGGAGCTACAAAGCCGTACCACCTTTCCAGAATTTCCTGAGCTCAGAGTCGTCTCGCGGCCAAATGTGAGGTCGCTAAAGTCCAACCACCAGCCCTAGCAGTCCAACCTCAAAATGTGGACGGAAAGCGAGGGAGAGAGTCAACCATGCTAGGTCTCAAATGAAGCTTCAATTGTTGAGAGGGATCTGGAATACGATGGGATGGAATTCGCAGCAGGACCTGCGCTCACGAAACTGCTCTTGCTCAGCACATGCAGCCGTATGTAGGGGCACAGGTTGCTATATGAGATCTGAGGACAGGAGATGTAAAAACGGTTCAGAGCAGTTTTCCTGGAAATGCAACGTTGTCTAATGTACCTACCCTTCTATGAACTCCGCGGTAACCAATACCATTTTCCCACGAAGGAAAATCGAAATACACCGAAACGTGCGCTGCGCCACACGCGATTATGAGCCGAACTATATCTAAGGACGTTCGCAGTATAGATAACTTCCCTTTGACGTGATGTCAAAAATGTTGCCATGACGATGCGATCTCTTGCCCGTTGCTGCTGAAGACATCTCCATTCAGTTGTCCCTTACGAATTCTTTTCTCCTCTTTAGAATCGAAGGTGCAAAGGAGTGAGAGATGGCGCATTGCTACATGTGATAGAACTTTTTAAAAAGTTTTACAAGCACTGTAGAAGAAAGCGCGGTTTAGGACCAAACGATGGAAAGCAGTTACTGTTCCGGCCGTAGCCTTTTCATAAAAACCCGCATTTTTGCTGCTGAAAAAAGTCCCTTAATCACTCGAGGAAACAAGCACGTTTTTGAGTTCAGCAGCCCAAGCTTGTATTTTGCCTAAAGCGAAATTTGTAACTTGGTGAGGATCGACTATGGAAAACGATAGCTGTTTTTAGGCGTCGTCGTTTCTATTTTGAAGACTCCTCGCTCTTCCAGGTTTCTGGAAATCTTTCAAAAGGGAGCTCCGAAATTCTGATTTCTCCGCTAACTTGCGAAACATAGGACCTTAAAATATGTATTTGCAAATCCTCCTTTAGAAATTTCGCCCATTCAGTCATGAAGTAGCACGTGTACATCTCCGCGGCTTAGGTTACTGCTTCGTAAGCGAAACACTTCGGATGTTGCCATTAGCAACAACATCAAGCTACCAGAGACAAAAAAAAATCAAGACATATTTCTTGAAGGAAATATTGAGATATCTCCGAAAATGCTACATGAAAACAAACGAAATAGAGTGCTACTCTTGTTGTAAAAGTAAAGCTCATGGCAGTTTCCTACACATCAACTGCATATTTTGCTTCTTAGATGCGTTTAAATGATTTTCCGATGTCATTATGCATGGCTCATTCAGTTTTTGATTAATCTTCAGGACATTGTGACTGGGATCAGAAATTTCTCACCGCACCTTCAAATCCTCGCTCTTCCTTCTTCAGGCCACGCTTGGGTGGCAAAAGCAACTGCTTTTTGTGAAAAAATCGAGAAAATCGGTCACCCAATGCATTTCGCTGTTGGAAAAGAATCTAAGAGAGCTTGTGCTACCTCTTCATCAACTATGGCCTGATGCAGATGGGAGAGAGATAATGCAGGCTACTCAGTTAGGAGCTTACAACTTGCTAGGGGAACTTGCTAGGAGAACAGCAGGGATACCGCCAGAAAGCAGGCGATGTCAGGGCACATAAAATGACCAAGAGTCAGAATATTGCGGTGCCCACTTCTCGTCAATCAACCGCAGTCATGCGGAAGTACAAGGTTTGACCTTGACCATCATTTGCGATGCAATAGTGTAAGCTTAACTTCGCCCGGAAGCACGTCAGAAACGAGGGAAATGGAACACGTACAAACGCCGAAATTCATGGCCAAGGATATGACATGCTACACAGATTGGTAAAAATGAGGATTCTAGGCGGGTTTACAGCCAATGAATTTGGCCTATCGATTTCCATGAATGGAAATTGGTACCTTAACTGCGTAGGAGTGCTGGGAAAACAGATGGGACTGGGGGACTGAATTTATTCAGACGGTAGAGTCGAAAACTCTGACCGTTGATTGACAACTGCGAAAACATGAAAGGACAACCGTTCTTTAAACATATAGCTCTGATACGGAAACGAACCACACACACAGAGAAGCTGAAAAAATAGACAACCACACCGGACGGGGGAGCTGGTCGAACACTCGGCGTCATCAGACAGTCAAGCTACGGCTAGCTCAATAGACTAACCCTATTACAAGAACTTGTCGTACTGCAATACGTGCAACCTTTTCACTTTTCCCCATCTAGTTTTGACTGCAGCTTTTCCGTTGAATTTTTGTTGCAACGGTTTTTTGAACAGCAGTCTTAACTTCTATAGGTTAATTGCCAAGTCTTAAGCAAAAATTGATTCAAGTAAAGACTAAAATTGGAGTAGCTACTTATGTCACTGACCGCTTAAGAAAGGGTTTCCTGGCTTGAAAGGTCTCAAACATTTTGTGGACCTCTAGTACCATCGGTGCCGTGAATACTGTACAGGCAACATCAATAAATTATCTGCTCCGAAATTGGCACTCAGATTCCACTTTCGGATCGAAGGTGAGTATGTGGATGACTGACTAGTCATAACGGCTCCTATACACTGGAACCCACGCGGATAATTCAGATCCGTCGTTTTCTCAAACCCGGATAGACGCGAATCATGAGAATGATGACATTTTTGAAAAGTTCGAATCTTGGGATGATTCAGGTAAAGGTGATGATCACTGTAAACGACTTTTGGTTAATGGAGACAACGGATTTCTCTTCGGTTTCCATATCGGATAACCGATTCGGAAACGATATCAGGTTCGTGATCAAAAACAGTTATACGAATCATCCGAAAACCGGTCCACGGAAACCAATATTACCTTAATTATCATGGGACGTGCTCCGACACGCCTAACGGCATGTCTCGAACTTGCGCGCTTCGCGCGACTTTGCAGCATCCCTGACCTATGAAAGGTAGTTTTTGTAAAACATAAAATTCGCTAGCATCTAGGACCTGCTGCGTACTTTATCGGCATCAAACCGTTCATCACTTCGGTACCTTCATCATAGATATTCTCTCCGGACGGCCAATAACGTCATTGGTTTGTGCTGCACAGTACCTCTCTGTCCCTCAGGTTGCTCCTCCGCAACCGTTCTCATGCTCAACAGCTAGCGTTTCCAGATATCGTTGACATGTCTTCCGAAAACCAGGTCCCCTCACTCGTTTCTTCTTACTGGATCTAATTGCTGCTCCGCATTTACTGGTCTTCCCCCCCCCTCTTTAGTCTCCCAAGTTCCTGATTCCAACTCCTGGCCCACTTCTTTGTTTCCACTACTCACCGCCTACTGGTATCTTCTCGCTGGTTTCCCCGTCCTGAGCTCTCGTTCAGGCTGTTTCTTTCCTTCCTGGTCGCTCTCCTGGTCTACCCTAGAGTCCCCTTACTTCCCTTCTCCACCACTCCTTTAGTACTATTCCCATGCTCACGGCAAACGTCGGTGACACGTATGGCAAACGTCGGTGACACGTATTCAGAACCAGAATGCTTGTTGCGCGACGTAGGGGGCCCGTCTTCTGGATCCAGAAGCTCACAAGACCCGTCTTCCGATCTAGAACCTCAGAAACGCGCGCAGTCGCCGCTGTTCGATCATGAAGACGCTATGCATATGGCAGATTTCTTGTTCTCCATATGAATTCCCTTACGGCTCCCTTCTTGTTGGTTCCCCGTCCTGGTCCCGCCTCCAGGTCCCTTCTTCCAGGTAGATTCCCCCCCCCCCCCTCAGGATCCTCCTTATACTCTACCCCAATTAAGTGGCCCTCCCACGCTCACGACCCGATGACGGCGAGCGAACGCCCATTGCGCGACATCGGTGTCAAATCTTTCAAATCCGGCCTCCCTTACTGGTAATGGATCCCCTTACTGATCCGCCTTACTGCCCCTCCCCTGATTGCAGCCCCTTACTTGTCCTTCCTTATTGCCTAAAGCCTTCTTAGTGCTGGCTTGCTTAGCGACCTGGAGGAGGCATGGGCTTGCTTCACTGTTAATCTTATCGATCCCCCATCAGGATGGGGGATCGATAAGATTAACAGTGAAGCAAGCCCAGGTCGCTCCCTCCTGATCGCTAGCGGTTCTTCACCCTCGAAGTCCCCTTCTACTCTTAGGCCCCCTTTAGTGGTCATCTCATGCTAATGGCATGAGGTCGGCTTCTGAATCTGGACGCTCAGAAACGCACGTAGGTGCTGTTGTGTTAAGCAGTAAAGGGCTGCGCTTCAACTGCTGCAGAAACATCACACGTTTAATAGCAAATTTCGCCCGCGCTGTAGATGATAAGGCGTATCTCACTTAGGTTAGATCACTCGATCGCCCCGCTGTGGATGATGCGGCGTATCTCACTTAGGTTATTTATTCAAACACTTCATGGCTCCATAACTCAATTACATAGTATAGATCTTGGTTTTTCACAAACGTTAATATTTTTATAATCTATTTATTAAGGGTGTAAAAAAGACGGATCGGAGTTATTCGGCGTCGAATTCCATGTCTTGTGGCTCCACATTTCCTCAAGAATATTCGGACTGTGCGAACCTGAGATCCTATATCTGATATCAGGAGGACACCTCAAGGTGCGCATTCGAACTAGCCAAAAGAATCTCCTGCTAAAGGACCTATGACGATAAAATTTAGATCATCGATCAAGAGCAGCAATCTTGGAGTAGACCAGCGCATGGGATATTCTTCACTCAGCCCTTTGCTTCACGACGTTGCAATATGTGCTTATCAAGTGTTATAGCTACCAGCGAAGGAATTCATGATCCAAAATTCGAAAGGGGCCTGATGCTTCGACCGTTTCGTCGCAGTCAGACGCAATGTGCTGCACCGCTTGAGTGCAGCGATACCGTCCAGTGGTGACCTAATCGTAAGTGACGCCGAGTCGTAGTGCAATCGCTAGTTTCAGACGGTGGAGCATCGTCCCTCTGAAGACGACGAGGCAATCGAAACGCCAGGCCAATGAATACTGTTCCGCAAATCAATTATTATAGTCTTTGAAATATCTTAGATTTTAATAGAAGAACTGATCACTGCTTTCTGCAAAGAAAATATTTATCATTATAGTCATGGATATGCGTTATGTGCTAGAAATACTCTCAGTGACTACGAAAGCCAGTAAGCGAGATATCAAAAAGTGGCAAAACGTTTCTACCAACCCTATTGCCGATTTAATTGATGTCAAGCAGAAATAAACTACATGTTCCTTCACGTTGGACCTATGTAGGCACTGCTGTAAGCTATTTCCACAAGCTTATTAGGCGGAAATCTTATTCACAATTCCATGGGGAACAGAATGAAAACGGGAATTCTGCATATCCTTGATAGTACTAACATAACAATAACATAAATTATTATAATAACATGCATTGTACCCCTAAAGAGTTACATCGAGGAGTCGGGATCTTAATGATTTCTTTTTTAATGAAAAGTTAAGTAATCTCCAGCTTCTCTCTTCTTGGTACCTTGGCATGGTAGGTTTCCGCCGCTTATGCTAGCTCATACCGTGTCGATATTGTGCGATATCATCCTTGCCGGCCTACTGATGACAGGGCGAGGACGCTACTACTGTGGTGGATTCATAAGCCTCTAAAGAGGGCACTTCACTACGTCTGTCCGAAATAAGCATCCACCTATGGTATAGTGTTTGGTGCAGAACTAACATAAACAGCCTAGCAAAGTACTATTCGTAAACTACAATTACGAAATGGTTGATTGAAATAATTAGCAAACACAACCAATCATCGCAATCTCAAATTAACAGCTTGCTACACATGCAAGCAGTCTTCTTAAGGAAAAAGCTAAGTGCAAAAAAATAGTTATGATCATGATAGAGATGAAGATGAGCCGGCTGCTGATTTCAGCATGGAACTAGTTAAGCTGAAGATCTTGATAGAAATGATACCATAGTGCATGTTCCTTAGCAATCCAAACTTCGCACCCACCAGGAGTCAACCGTGCTTTTCTTCTCAAATCAGGTTTTAGAAAACGAAGAAGAAAGAGAAAAAAGCAACGAAGAAGCACAAAAGCGAGTACAATTCTTTGTCTTTCAAAATAACCTATAAACATTGCACATTGCTTAGTACCGCTACGAGACTTAATGTATTTATAGAATTTCGTTCTATCGTTTTGATCAAGTATTTTTTTATCGGTATAGAGATTGTAACGGAAAAGAGCTTTGTCTACTTTCGCGCTGAATGTCGAATAATCCACCCATGCACTTATATCACCTGATGTGGAAGCCTTATTCCAAAGAAAAGAACGGTAACCTTCCATTCGTTGTAGATACTTAGGAAGTTTTAGTTTGCTCGACACGATTTCACGCATTGGTACATATAGGTCAATCACATGATGGAGAACGGCAAGAAGAGTTTCATATTGTTCGTCAACTGTCCTCAAACAAGCCATAGTTCCCATCCAGTCAATCTCTGCCAGGTGCTGCTTGATATTCTCGTAGTCAGCAGCATTAAAGTCTCTCTTCCATAACGACTTTTGTCTCATCACTCGCCAGCCTAATTTGAAGGTTACAGTGCAGTGATCACTGCTCCCTAATGGAGGTCCTACGGATACTTCGTGAATCAGCATTTGGTCGTTGCAGAGCACTAAGTCGAGGAGAGCGTCCCCCCTTGTGGGTTCCGTCACCAGTTGCTTAAGATCATGCGCTTCGAAAGTGTCACGAAACACACTGGCAATACTGCTTGAGTCACACTTATACAGATCTGGGAGGTTAAAGTCGCCTAGTACAATACTTGATATGCCGCATGAACAAAAGTCACTTACAACCTTTGCAAGCTGGATGGACATTCCTACGTTGCAGCTCGGGGCTCGATAAACAGCAACGATACGAACAGAGTTAAGTTGAAGCGTCAAATCACAAACAAGGATTTCGTACGATTCCTTGACCGATTCTTCGAATACGTGCTTAAATAGAAAATATTTTTTCATCAATAGCAAAATTCCCCCTCCTTTTTTGAAATTTCTGTCGCATCGCACACTCATGTATTGGCTACTGGCAATTCCCAAAAGAGGGTCAAGCTCATTCTTAGAATTCAGCCAAGTTTCGGTTAGCAAAACCACGTCATAGTTATTTTGGCACAGATTCATGACCAAATGATCGCAATTTCTTATCAGAGATCTTATATTTGATAGGGCACATGAAATCATTTTGCACGGTTTCCTACGACAACTTAGCTGTTTCCCGAAGGATTGCCAAATTGCGAAGAAACTGCGTTTATGGATGGCCCGTATTGGGTGGGAACCGGTGACTGGGAAGCACCTGCAGTTTGACTAACTGTGGTGTTGTTACCATTCACAGGTTCGCGGCTAGCTAGACGCTGCTCACGTCTACGCTGCCTCTCCTCCCAAGTGAGGGAGGGGCGTAAATAGACGCCCTTTTGAAGAGGAAAGAAGCGCAGACGCGGTGCACGTCTAACAGCTTCCCTTTGAAACTTACTGGCTGGGAGGACAACCTTCATAAGTCTAGGTCTACCCTGCTGTGGTTTTCCCATTCGATAATGAACTACTGAGAAACATTCTATTCCGAGGAAATCAAGAACACTAGTAACACAATGTGAGTCATGGGCTACCCTAGCTGATGGATTATTTGCCAAAGACTCAGGAATATTGGCCAATACAATTGATCTATCAATTTCTAAGTCTGCTTCTCGTCTACCGTCGAAGAAAGTAGCCGTCTGATGGGTTGATATCGCACGTTCCGCCGCTTCCGCATTTCTGTTTCCCTCCAACATAGCGAGCTTTTGCCTCAACTCAAGGTTTGAGTACCCTCTCGATGGAAACATGCATTCGTTACTCCTATTCCTAAGAAAGCCCCTTATAGCAATCCCACGAACTACAGACCAGTGAGCATTACGTCTGTATTAGCAAAGGTTTTTGAGAAAATTGTTAGCAAACACATTCTAAAACATCTTGAAGAAAAGAACATTATTTCTGATAATCAGTTTGGCTTTTTGAAGGGAAGGTCGATTGAGACTGCTACACTTACAGCGTTAAATGATTGGACGAAAGCTGTTGAGGAAAAGAAGCGTATAGATGTGATCTATTTTGATTTCTCTAAGGCTTTTGATAGAGTTCCGTTATCAAAGCTGCTACTAAAATTAAGATTGGTCGGGGTTCATCACATGATAGTGAACTGGATACGTGAGTTCCTCTCTGAAAGAACTTACCAAGTTAAGATAAATGGGCAGTTTTCCGAGATCTTTAAGGCTTTCAGCGGAGTACCGCAGGGGGGAGTTCTTTCCCCTCTGCTCTTCCTGCTCTATACCCACGAACTGCCAGAGTCTCTTTCACGATTTGGAGTTATTTGTAAAATGTATGCTGACGATATCAAGATCTATAAAACCATTGAAAATACAGATGATTTATATGCAGTTCAAGAAGCAGTGAACTACATAGATTCCTGGGCTGAGAAATGGGAATTACCTCTAGCAGCAGAAAAATCTAAATGTTTTGTCATTGGGACCAATCGCACTGTCGTAAACCCACCCTACAACCTAAGAGGTGTCACATTAGAAACAACTGCTGACATTCGTGATCTTGGCTTCCTAATATCTAAGGACCTTAGTTTTGACTTGCATCATAAAGCATTGGCCAAAAAAGCTAACTACCGCATCTACAACCTTTTTAAAGCACTGAAGAGCAGAGATCCTCAAATCCTTCTGCGGGCGTATAAGACATATGTCAGACCCATCGTAGAGTGTGGAACAACAGTTTTCAATCCTTCGAAGAGAAAAAACATTCTTCTTCTAGAAAATGTTCAGAATAGTTTCACTCGTAAGCTGATGATGAGGTGCTACGGGAATAACTATTATCAGATGCCAATTGGTGCCGAAAGAGCGGAGATGTTAGGATTACCAAGCCTTTTCATAAGAAGGAAAAGAGCTGACCTCCTCATGATGTTTAAGATGCTCACTGGTAGGGTTTCTATAAACCCACTCAACTTTTTTGGCACTAGGCTGACAAGAAACATAAAAGGGAAGCTCAGACTTTATGTTTCGGTGGCGAAATCACGAGCCCGAGCAAGCTTTTTCACCTACAGAAATTTAAAGGAGTTTAACCACATTTTGAGCACAAATGAGGAAGTCTTAGGTCTATCCTTGCACAGTTTCAAGAAGCTGCTTTTGCGTATGCAATGAATGCCTTCGGTTTTATTCGTTTGTTTTTGATTGAGTTTATGCGTTTTTATTCTAGCATTGTATTTTCACGTGTGGCCTTAGCCCACGTCATGAATAAATAAATAAAATAAATAAATAAATAAATAAATAAAATATCCGTGAGAGAACCTTCGCATTACTTTTAAGACTGAAGGAAAACAGCGTAAAGAAAACAAACAACGATAGCGAGCTCATTAGAAGACCTTTTGCTGCCCTCTGTGACTACGCGACGCAGTCTACATACACCTTGAAAACATCGATAATTTAAGCTCATGTTATACATGTGCAGGTCATCATTATTCAGCGCCTCGTACAGAATCATGTCAAATTTTCACATTCGAAGTTCACTTCATGGTTAAAAGGACTTATTTCACTAGTTTGTTCTTCGATGTCTCAATGACTCTATGTCGAAGACCATATTGCTTACCTACCTATTCAGAGCAGAGGAGCCGAGAATTTTTCAGAATAGAGCGCCAAACAAACCAAATCCGAACGCTAGCTAAACTTGCTGTGTTAGACCAGCTGTTGCTGTAAATTTGAATAAGAACGCCCCCAGTTTTCCAACCATTCGCCTTACAATATGATGGTCCACCAGTAGAGGCCAGCGTTCAAATCGGACTGGCCGACGCGAGAAGACACCACCCCCTACACGCCGCCTACGACTCCGGAGAAGAACTGTTCCTCGGAACATGCGACAGCAGGAGAGCAGGCGGCATTGGTATCCACTTCAACACGCGCTTGGCCAGGAACATCGATTCGTACGAGTCTCCGACAAGCCGAATCGGACGTCTGCGACTGAAGCGATGTGGCTCCCGCTCAACACGGGACTACGACGACGAAGAGGTCGAAGCCTTCTACGTGGAGCTGGAGAAGTTCTACAAAGATCACACCTACAAGGTGATCGTCGGAGACACCAACGCCAAGATCGGGCCACGAAGGTCCCCGGAATCACTTCATAATGGAACCCACGACTTGGAGTGGAACGAGCAAGTTGAAAGGCTGTCTGAGTTTAGCATGTCGACCAAGACCATCCATGGAACTCACAGTTCCAGAAGCCTCCCTCCCTACGATGGACCTGGGAATCTCCCGGTGGCCAGTTCCACAACGAGAAAGACCACATCATCTTCAACCGCAAGTATTTTCTGACCGACTTCTCCATAGTCCTCAAGTTCTACAAGGGATCTGACCACCGCCTCCTTCGCGCTAGGTTCCGCTTTTCGCGCCAAGGAGAGAAGGCCGCAGAACGATCACCAAATGGGACTTTTACAGCTTTCTTGCCGGCCTTTGGAAAGATGCCGTCATGGACAACATTGAGGAAAAATACGAGCACTTCGTGACCATCTCCGCGATTGTGCTAAGGGAGCCGAGAGCTTGAAGGCAGCACGAGCGTCAGGCAACTACCAGCTGACGTCCGAGCTTGCGAAGCTATGCAGAGCGGAGATAAAGGAGGATCTTAAGGAGAGAGGGGCGGAAGTGTTGGCAGAAGTTGCAGAGGCAGGTTTGAGCAGCCTCAATGCCCGCCGGAAGTTCGCCAACTTCAAGACCAAGGTGACCGCTCTCCAACGTCCTGACGGAATCGTCACCTCTTCCAGAAGAACCATGGAGAAGGTCATTCACGACTTCTACTCCGATCTCTTCGATAGCCACGTCCACCTGCCCCCATGCCATCTTCGGCAGGATGGATACGTCGTTCCCTCTGTTCTCCCTTCCGAGATCCGACACGCCATCTCGTCGGTGAAGAAACGTACAGCACCCGGCCCTGACAGGATCAGACCCGAACACCTGAAGAACCTCCCGCCAGCGCTCATCAACACCCTGGCGCGGCCCTTCATGCGCTACCTGTCGGAGTGCAAGGTTCCATCTCAGTGGAAGACCAGCAAGACCGTCTTGCTGTACAAGAAGGGAGACGCGCACGACATTAGCAACTATCGCCCGATCTGCCTGCTGTCCATAGTCTACAAGCTGTTCACATCGAGTGATCCTGAATAGGATCAGCAGAACGCTGGACGAAGGACAGCCATGCGAGGAAGCAGGATTTCGGAGAAGATTCAGCACGATCGGCCACATACACACCATTACGAAGCTCATCGAAGTGTCGCGAGAGTATAAGCTGCCGCTGTGCCTTACGTTCATCGACCTGAAGAAGGCATTCGACTCCGTCGAGACTGAAGCGGTCCTCGAAGCCCTGTTCACTCAGGGTGTTCCTACTCAGTACATCACGGTCCTTCGAGAGCTGTACAGTGGCTTTACGACCAAGATCTCACCATTCTACAACGACGTCGTCATCGACGTGAAGAGAGGGGTTCGGCAGAGTATACCATATCCCCGAAGCTCTTCAGCGCCACCCGTGTCATGCGCATGCGAAATGACATGCGCGAACTAGAATGGGAAGACATGGGAGTAAAGGTCAATGGCCGGCAACTACATCACCTTCGCTTCGCTGACGACATCGTTTTCATAACACCGGGCATCAGCCAGTCGGAGCGAATGCTGGCCGACTTCGGTTGTGTATGTGGGAACGTTGGACTGCAGCTGAATCTTACGAAGACGATTGGTAAGGAACGGACGAATTTCTCATGCCCCATTCTCGTTCAACGGGGCGAACTTCTCTGACTGCTCCCGCTACGTGTATCTGGGTCGCGAAGTCAATATGGCTAACGACCTAGCGCGGGGCTGAGCAGGAGGAAACGAGCGGCTTGGGGAGCTCTCAAGAGCGTCGAAGAAGTCGTGAAGAAGACGAAGAACGTTCGACTCCGTGCCCATCTATTCGACTCCACTGTTCTTCCTGCCCTAACATGGGCCTCAGAGACCTGGGCCATACGAAAGCAGGATGAACACGCTATCAGCGTCGCGCAGCGTGGAATCGAGAAGACGATGCTCGGAGTGACACGACTCACGCAAGTGAGAGTAGGCCTCCGGAGTTCCGAGCTTCGCCGACGTTCGAAGATCAGAGAAGCTGTCGCGTGGGCCAAGTTGTCGAAAATTAGGTGGGCCGAATGCGCTTCGCAGACACCCGCTGGAAAGAGCCGTCACCGACTGGATTCCGCGGGATGTCAAGAGAACACCAGGACGCCCACCAACGCGTTGGTCGGACTCCTTCGTGAAATCCCTGAACGACCGGTATGACGCTCTTCGTGTCCCTCGAGCGAGGAGGATCCACTGGAGCACTCTGTCACGCGACAGGGACGAATGTGAAGACGCTGCCGGCGCCCGCTCGAGCAAGTCAATGATCAACGAGACGACAGGTGATACAGGTGAAATTGCTTACGCCTGGCCAGGACATGTAAACTTTGCGCGAACGTCAAACAGTTGAAGGGAAGACATAATGCGAGGAGTGTTGAAGTCAGAGGTTCACATTAAACGGTCAACGATTTATTGAAAGGACGACTTCCCAGAACTTTCGTTTAAAAAAGGAGCATAAGAAACATCTAGCAGTGCATGTTAGACTAGAAATAAAGAAAAAGATGAGGAAGAAATTAAGGACTAAAGACGGTTATCGAAATTCCTTTCCCTTTGGTGGCCTCTCCTCGACAGCCTTAAGTGGTACCATTGTACAGTTCACACCCGACGAACTTGGTCTTCTTTAAGATCAGCCGCAGTTCGTTGCCTGCAAGGCCTCTGTGCAGCAGCTGCACCAGCCTTCACTTATACTGTCCCAAGCTCATCCTCCCTATTTGGAGTGCGTAAAAAAACAACCGAGTTCAACACGCACAATGGCGGCATATTGATGCCCTAGCTCTAGCAATATGTGTGGGAGAACCTTTTGAAAAAAATCAACATAGAGTAGAAAAGGTTTCAGAATACAAACGCCATGAAGAAAAATGGCGTTATTTATCATGCAAGGAGAGAGGCAGGCCTGCCTGTGGCATTAGTATACCACCAGGCTCCACCATCCCTCTTCTGAATTTGCTCGACAACAGTCACGTCATGAGGCAGATTGGGGGTCTTACAATTAGACAAGTTCGGGACAAGAGTAGAGGTTGATATCAAATTATGCCATTTGTAGATAAAATGAACACCATTCTACTCTATGCCGTTCTAGGCGAGTAGGAATTTTTTAAAATAAAGCTGAATCCCTTTCAAATGAAAACGGACGTCTTCAAAATCAAACTGGGCACTCTTGAAACAAAGGAGTGAATCTTCGATTTAAAAAATACTGTGTTGCATTTCGCTACTTTTACTTTGTTTTAAAATTTGTAATTCACGTAATGAAATTTAACGAGCTAACAGGAATTTCACGAGGCATTTTCGTTGAAAAATTGTTTAAAAATTTATTCGCGAGAAATTTTGCACCCACCCCTGGTCGAAATCGCGATAAAGGGGCGAGTGCTTTGCCGCCTATCCCAGAATCTGCCGACGATGAGTAGTGAGAGAAGCGAAAGCACAAGAGAACAGCGGAATGCGGTTAGTAAGCCCTGACAGTGAACGTTAGACGTTGTATGACGACGTGGCTTGAAAGTTTTCGTACGTTTTACTATTTCGCCACTAGATTTGAGCTTTTCGATTTTCTTTGTAAAGAACGAACTCGATTTTTCGATTTCGAGCAATCGAACTAACGAATAGCTCCATTTTTTAATTTTTCCAGTGATCGAACAAACGGTTAACCGTAATTTTAAAGTTTCTAGTAGCGACCAAATGAGCTTATCGTCTATTGAATTCTCAAGTAATCGAGGGTACAATTAAATTGTTCGATCTTCTTCATCGTTTGTCCCGCCTAGTCACGGGGTCCGCTCTGCTGGAATGCTGGCGCCACTTTTCCCAATCAAGTGCCTGATCAGTGTGCAGCCTAGCAATTTTCAAGTCCTCATATCAAGCCAGCGCTGCTTCTCCCTCGTGGCCGCTTTCCGGGCACCACGAGGTTAAGGACAGCCTTTCCAACAGTGTCACCTTTTGCGTGAAGGACGTTGCCGTACCATCGCAGACGAGCTTCGCGCATCTTCTTAAACATCGGGGCAACTCCGAACCTCTGCCCTATGGAGTCTTTGCGTACTCGATCCAAACGCGTAACTCCGGCCGTCCACCGCAGCATCTTCGTTTCCATTGCGCTGAGGCGCCTTTCAATTTCTTTAGTCATACGCCAGCACTCAGCTCCGTAAATGGCTACCGGTCGGACAACTGCTCTGTAGATCTTCGACTTTAGGTGCTCTGATATCTTCTTGTCGCAGAGCACTCCCGTCAGAGATCGCCATTTGGGCCACGCTGCGCTCACGCGTGAGTTAGCTTCAACGAGTAAACCGCCATCGGACGCGATTACTGATCCCAGGTACTTGAACACTGATGTACGTGGTAGCTCAATGCCGTTTACCTTAATAGAGCGAGACTCATTTTCGTCAGTGGTCAGGTACTCGGTCTTCTTGACGTTAAGCTTGAGCCCAAATCTCTCCATTCGATCGCAACATGCTTGTGCCTGCCGCTGGAATTCGACCCTGTCGTCGCTAGCGAACATTACATCATCAGCATAAAGCAGCGTCCAAGGAACAGGCTGCTGAAGATCACGCGATATGGCACCCATAACGACGACAAAGAGTAAAGAGTAGTGGGGAGAGCGCAGACCCTTGATGTACTCCGACAGAGATGGAAAACTCCTTCGACGTACCTGCCGCAGTTGCACTCGACTCCTTCTACAATAGCGCTGTATTCATACCCACTCTTTGAGCTCATATCACTTCACACGGAACCGATAAAGGCCTTCTCCAAATCCAGAAGGGCAAGATACACCGGCTTTTGTTTCTCGCGGTGTTTTCCTTCCTTTCCTTTCCTTCAGAAGACGAACGACGTGTATGACATCGACTGTGCCACAGCTACGAAGCCGCACTGGTTGGTAGAAAGCTGGATGATATCACGAATGCGTCCGTCGACAATCCGCTGGAAGATTTTCATGCTATGCGAAAGCATGGAAGCTCGGATTGGACGGTCGCTTGTGCAGTCTGCTGGACTGCTCTTCTCCTTCCAAATCGGGATTGTCGTGCTTTTCTCCCAAATTCGGGCACTTTCTTCTCCGCAGTGACCTGGTTGAAGAACGTCGCCAGCTACTTCGTTATGTACCAAGATGTCGACCTCCACAAGTCGGCCCCAAATCATCGAGGCCGTTGCCTTACCTGGCTTCGTCTTCTTCAGAGCTCTTCTGGCTCTCCTGCGGTGATTTTCTGAACGAGACCATATACGGGAGGAGAGGAAGGAATGGCCGGATGGGCAAACTCTACTGTCGAGACTTCCTCGATGTAGGTGGGTCATCGACTTAAAACCATCTTGCTATACGTAGATGAGCGTTCTCATCGTTAACGCCAAACAACTTCTCAACAACCTCAGTTTGGCGTTGACGGACCTTGGCGAGTCGACAAAAAATCGCGCGACTTAATCTTCCTCTTGACAACATCGTAGTGAGTGGCTCTTACAACGCCCGCCTTCTTAGCGGCTTTCTTGGCTTCCCGATACAGACGCCATTTGTCGGCTGTTTATCGCCGAGGAATGTGTAGCATAATCTCTTCTTTTCTCGGACATTTTCCTCAACTTCGTTGGTCCACAGCCACCTCTGCTTATCGACCTTGGAGTTGAGATCTACACTCTACAGTACCGGACATGCCGCTGCGTCCAACAAGCACAAGCGGCGCAAAAGATGAGAAGCGGCGCAAAACGGCGCTCTGGCGCTTGCGCCGCTTGTGCTTGTTGGACGCAGCGGCATGTCCGGTACTGTAGTAACTGACGTCCCGGATTCGTAGTGCCGAGTTTGTAACGCGCTTCCCCGAGCGTCGCTTCGGCATCACTTTGCTATATCTAGTCGACGGTCGTGACCGTCGGGAACCGAATGCGGAAAGTTACAGTTGCCTCATTCTTCTTCAGTCTCCACCGCTAGATTCTTGATGGACCGCTTCGTTCGACCTGCTTAAACATCGGCGGTGGATCTTCACAGTGCAGATCAGTTGGCGTTGTTGTGTGGCGGCCGGTTACTCAACCATCATATCAATATATGCCTCGCAGCCGGTTACACGACAAGGTCCACTTCCATGTGACGCTCAAAGGGGATACCGAGTTCGCACCACGGGTTGAGTGCCCCTTCGCAAACCCTGCTGCCTGGCATTCCAGGATCTATAGAAGGCTTTCATTAGATTTTGAACCAGCTTCCAACTTCTCTCTTTTTGAAACCTCGACATGACGAGTTACACTTGACGGTATATTATGTCAACGATGTCCGAAGGTGGCGCTTTCTTAGCGGTTTCACTTTCCATTTGGTTTTCGTTCAGTTTCTTCTCTTCTTCCGCAGAGGCGCCTATAGTCCACCACAGATGGACACAGAGATGCTGATGATCTTTGACCTGTAAAGGCGAATGTATGTAGGGGTATACGATAGATACGATAGATACTCAGCGCTGTGCTCTGGGGCGCTCCATGGTAGTTTCAGAGCATCTCTTATACGCTCACAAAGCACACCCACAGAGGCTCGAGGGCAGTGATAAGAACCTCGTTAGAGGTGACAATGAAGGTGGATGCCACAGCTGGGTTTAATAATGGCCGGGACGTAGCAAATTCTCCTTCCTGCCGACTACCCACAGCGTAGTGCATTAGTGAATCCCAGACAGAATGCCCTTCTCATAGGACCATCCTACTTGAAGACGACACCGTCCTGGTGTTGGACAGCTGGGAACGGCTGGAAGATAAGGTGTAGCTGTTGCACAGAGGTCTTGCAGGCAACGAACTGCGACTGATCGTAAACAAGATCAAGTTCGTCCGCTGTGAATTATACAATGGAGCTACCCAGGCTGCCAAGGAGAGGCCAACGAGAAACAGGAATTTCGATACCTCCGGAGTGAGGTAGTATAAGCACACCTTTAGAGGACGAGATAAGGCGCTCGCGAGAGGACTCGAAGAATGATAACATTGAAAGGAACGTCGCATATGATGTTCCATGTTCGACTGTCGTTGAACCTTGGCATGTCGTTGAACAGTGGTGTATGATGTTGTGAAGCTGTAGAGCCAAGATTGTTATGGACGCTTTATTCGGCTTACGTTTCGGCGTAACCGCCTTCTTCAGAGCCTGGAAAACACAAAAAGAGTTTGAGAAATTCCTCGTCCAAGGATCATTTCAACCTACAGGAGTCTCGAAAGTTAGTGGGAGAATGAAACGAATAAGGACTGACCTTATCGAAACAGCCGAAAGGCTGATTGGTCACCCTCGGATGGAGAACGACTGGGTAAATGAGCTCTCCCTTCGGTTCAGCCCCTAAGAAGCTTTCCGGCTGGCGCCCTCCCGGGTCAAGCCCACAGAGGTCGGCAAAGAGGACCAGCTCCTGGGTTACGGCCACCCGTTCCTCTCTTCTATTGATCGCGGGATTCTTGAACTCAGTCCACAACCCTCCAGGGTTTTGCGGGCCGCGATATCGAGCTCACGCGCTAGGATCGCTTTCCCATCCACTGCGCCACTGTGACTCCGCAGTCTGTGTTCCCCCAGAGGCGTGGATACCTTGAAGATCGTATTTACTGGCTGCTGAACTTGGTTCTTACGCAGCTACTAAAGTTCGTACCTGCCCACCTTCCTAACACCGCTCCTTTTTGGGTAAACTTCGGAACACAGTCCTGGTAGGTAGCTCTGTGATGGAGTCATTTGATGTCACATCACTGTACACGAATGTCTCCAATGACAATGCTATGCGGGCTGTCCATGAAAGTATCGTGGAACATCAGGGCCAGATTGTATTAGGAAACGCCAAAGCAGCATTGTGACACGCAGTCCGATCAGTAACTCGGCAGGTGTATAGGGGATGTGGAGAGTAGAACAGCATAGCGATGATCTCGCTGCTAATGCCGATATCAGCTAAGCCTCCCTGTTTTAGACATGTCATGGCTACCACCGAGCGACAGAACAGCCGACAACTGGCAGGAGCATCAGAAGGCGAAGAAGGCTGCAAAGAAAACCGTGGCTGTTGCGAAAGCCACTCATTATGGTGATGTCTACCGAAAGCTCGAATCGCGCGATGGTGAGCGGTATTTGTACCGACTTGCTAAGACCCGCCATCGCCAAACCAAGGACATTGAAAAGTTTGTTGGCATCAATGATGAGAGCGGCCATCTTCTGACAGACCGCAAAAAGGCGCTGAAGCGATGGCGTGATTACTTTGAGGAAACTTCCACTATGGAATTTCCTCATCTGGCCATCCCTTCTGTGGCTTCTGTTCACGGTCCCGTTCACAAGATCACCGTGGAGGAAACAGAAACGGCTCTGAAGAAGATGAAGCCTGGTAAGGCGACAGGGCCGGATGATCTGGCAGCCGATGTTTGGAAGTCGAAGCTCTGGTATCCTGCTGAGTGGTTGGCTGAGTTCTTCAACCAGGTAGTAAAGGAGAAGAAAGTACCGGAGTGTTGGCACAACAGTACGACGATTCCGATTTGGAAGAAGAAGGGCAGTCTTGCGGACTGCTTCAATTACCGTCCGATTCGCTTGCTTTCGCACAGCATGAAGATCTTCGAGCGAATCCTCGATAGACGAATCCGTGAAATCGTCAAGCTCTACGACAACCAGTGCTGCTTTGTGTCTGGTTGTGGGACCATTGATGCTATACACGCCGCCCGCCTCCTGGTGGAGAAGCGTCGCGAGAGACAGAGGCCGGTGCATATCGCCTTTCTCGACTTGGAGAAGGCCTTCGACCGCGTACCGCGTGAACTTATATGGTACGCCTTGCGACAACACGGCATTCCTGAGGAACTTGTAGGGTGGGTCCAGATGCTCTACTCTTTCCCAAAGAGTAGAGTGCAAGCTGCAGCTGGAACCTCAATGGAGTTTACCATCTCTGTTGGGGTGCACCAGGGTTCTGCGCTTTCTCCGCTCCTCTTTGTTGTCGTCATGGATGCCATTACGCGAGATCTTCAGCAGCCTGTTCCATGGACGCTGCTTTATGCTGATGACGTGATGCTCGCTTGCGAAAAGAAAGACGATCTCGAGCGGCAGGTGCAAGCTTGGTGCCACCGTCTGGCGAGGTTCGGACTCAAATTGAACGTCAAGAAGACCGAGTACCTAACGAATGACGTGAATTGGTCCAAGTGGCGCTCGTTGACTGGCGTGCTCTGCGACAAGAAGATACCAGAGCGCTTTAAGTCAAAGATCTACAGAGCAGTCATCCGACCAGTAGCGATGTACGGCGCTGAGTGTTGGCCTGCGACTAAGGAAGTTGAAACACGCCTCAGCGTCATGAAGACGAAGATGCTGCGCTGGACGGCTGGAGTCACGCGCATGGACCGCATCAGAAATGATGCTATTCGGCAGAAGTTCGGTGTCGCGCCGATAGCGGACAAGATGCGCGAAGCTCGCTTGCGATGGTACGGCCACGTTCTGCGTGGGAAGGAAGACAGCGTCCGCAAGATTGGCCTTGAGTTGGAAGTCTCTGGAAAGCGACCTAGAGGACGCCCGAAGCAGCGTTGGTCCGATTCGTTCCACACGGACATGAAAGTAGCTGGTGTCCACCCTGATCAAGAGCAGGATCGGGAAAGGTGGCGTCGTAACAGCAGAAGAGCGGACCCCGCGACGATGCGGGACAAACGCTGAAGAATAAGAAGAAGAAGAAGATGACTACCACCGAGCCAAGTCATTGAACCATTGCCTGTCCTACGGAATGTAGTAGCCTCCACCTAAAAAAAATCAATGAAATTGGGGAGGAAGAAAGGAGAACAAATTACTTATAAGGAGTACCGGACATGAACTCATCGCTTCAGCACGAGTACTCCCAATATTTTACACGCAAAAAGCGATTGCCGTATTGAAAGGCCTCTGAATGAACTGTGACGCAGACGCTCGGCCTCCATCTTGTGAAGATCATAGTTTACTTGTTCGTTCATTGCGCCAGAATACTTACGGCAACAGAGGAGAGAGAGAATGTGAACAGGCTCGCATTATTAACTGCCCACAAATTTTTTCACATTAGCTGGCTTGATACACTTCCAGGCGAAAGACATTTGTAATTGCTAGCTATAATCAGTCGCGAAGAAAAACATATGCTTTCGAACACATTACTATTGATGCGCTGTCCCTACTACCATGCAGGAAGGGCACGTGTGACGTAATCGGACGAGGCACCGGTTCTCGCCTGCACTTCGAGGGTTCGGATCGCGCTCAGTTCAGCCAGCTGTTGCTTCTCTCTAGGATATGGAACTTGGTAACGGAGTTTTAATACTTAAGAAGCAACCACAGTGTTACTTGTGGATTGACCACTGAATCCACTACGTAGACAATGCACGAATGCTAAATGTCTCCAGAAGTCGAAAGCATGGCGCATCGTGGCGCAGGGATTGATTGCCACTGACCCTTCACAATGTGCAGGATCGCTGAAGGCTCTCAATAAGTTCCGCATGCCTTCCCCTAAAGCACGCTTACTATCGATTCAGACTACGCGGAGCCGACCATGAGTGTGCGTTTAACGGTTACCGCTTTATCGGTTTAACGGATTTACTGGCATTTTCGCGACAAATTCTCTTACCGGAAAATTTAACGAATTTTTTCATACAAAATCATGTTGCTATCTAACGAATGGAGAAGGACACATACTACCGATCTCAGTTTAGAAGTGACTGCTTCTATATTCTCCGATAACTCGCCATCAGCGTTCGTAGTCTTCAACCACATTAAAACATTCATGTCTACATCACGGGGGGGGGGGGGGGAAATGGTGCGCTCCAGTGTTAAAAACGCGCTCCACTGGGACAGTACCTCGCGCTGAGTTCCCTCACGACATGAGACAGATTAAACTAGAGATATAGAAGCTCTCAGAATAGACGATCGCCAGAGGAATAGGGAGAAGATACGCTCAAGTCTTGTTCCCGTATGTAATTTAGTCCAAGATGTACGGCATCGGAGTGTACTCTGTTAGTCTCCCTGACCTTCTAGGGTCGGATTCGTCAACGAATTACAGAGAATTAACGGAGAAATTGCAGCCGAAATTCCTTTAAAAAATGCGAATCAACGCAGCTTATCAACAGGCAATATGGTGAAGTGTTGGCGTTATCAGGAATTTCGGGTGTAATTTCTCCGTTAAATCACTGTAAGTCGTTGATGAATCTGGCCCTGGTGGACTCTTACGCTGTTTTCCCGTATAAGAAAAGAAAGAAGTTCGTTATCATATCACATTTCTTTGTTTTTTCTGAAGTGTCTGACTTTGCCCCAAAGTACAGCTTAGTAGTTCAAAAAAGGAGTACTGTAAGGTGCAAATCATTCTTTCATCGAATGAAATGATGATAATTGTGATAATTTCAGAAAGCAGTTAGAATGTTAATCCCAAATGAATTAAAGCAATATTCGATTGCACGTCGGATGTTCCAGAAATGCTTTTGTAGAGTTTCAATTAAGCACCCACAATATAGATCGTTATACTTGTGCGTTCTTAGGCTTCCACTTGCCTTGCTTGTTGTAGGATTCGCGTTGCTTTCAGGGCATCGTTTGCTTTAGGATGACATATATATGATAAAATAAAGATGACATGGTTTTTCTGATGTGATGATGTCTCGGTGAAAAGCTTTACGCTTTTTGATACATCATCTCCGCTTAAAACTAGTTGTTTTAAAGAGAATATTAAATTTTAAAAAATTAACGGATTCACCGAATTTACCGGAATTTACCGTCGAATTTCCGCGTTGAAAATATGCGGTAAAAAATTTACCGGCGGCAAGTCAGCGCACACCCTGGTGCAGACGAAGAAAACGCCGAGTATTCTGTAGCGATCTGTTCACTGAGATCGTGTCACGATCCATACCACGGTGCTTACTTGAGTGGACGCGTGACAGCACAATCGCAGGAAGCGGCGTACGTCGTGTGCATCCCGAATTGAAATTCTTGGTTCAGGTTTCGTTGGACCAATCGGGTCTTCTATCCCTCTGGATCGACGAATTAGGACCACGCTTCTTTAGGAAATAGAAATCACCGAAACCATCGGCTATCATCGTAATCCATTGAGCCCGTTAAACACGCAATCACCTTCTCCGCGACATTCTGTAGAAGAATGCGTTCCGCATCCTTGACATGGGCTGGCTAACACTGTTCTCTATTGTTATTTTCATCCTTATTCGGAAAAATGAGATTTCAATTATGGTCAGGATGGCACTTCTGTTGAGCGGAGGAATACTCTCCCTCTCGAAATCTTTGCGCATACTTGTACAATAGCACTACTCCACGTTTCAAACAGCTTCTATTTGATGTGGAACTATGTGAACGTCTCTCCGCTCTTTTAGAGCATCTGCAAAAGGCTCGGAGAGGAATACTCATTGGGCCAAGCTTCAGAGTGTATGAAAATGGAAGTAAAGCAGAGGAACAAAGTCGAAAAACAGCGCATCGAAATGTTAAGGTGAGACGGTGAGAACAAGAGACAGTGGCCTGCGTGCAAGCGACAGAAGAAAGGGGTGGAATGCCGCTTGGACATGTCTCGCTGATGTAAACTTCGTCCGCGTTGCAAAAACAAATAAGGAGGCGCGAGCAAACCAGAGAGTAGAATGCCGTCGCCTTCCACGCCATTGAGGTTTAGAGGTTGCTCCTCACACGAAGCGTGCATCATGCACTGCCACCACCTCTGACTTCACCGATTCCAAAACAGTGCTATTGCTAAGATACAACATTCGACTACGTGCGAATAACGTCGGAACCAAACACCCACCTTTCTCGGTTTTTTTAAACGAAGAATGTCATTAAGGAGCCGTGTCATAAGCATTAGCAGAAATAATTAAGTTCGTAGCTCTGAAAATACGATAATTGCTTTCAGCTTAGTTTCGGCTGTTTTCGGCAGACTTTCGGGGCACAAGATGCGTTCGGTGTCAGTGCACCGATCATTAGGAATTAGGTTTTCTACAACGTCAAGTGTTTTCGATGGGCCAGAGTTCAGATACAGCTACGCATAATCATCCCTTCATACTAGGTTAGTTCGTAGGTCCTCTCGCGGACGAAGAGGTGGGTACGCTTTCCCGACATTAGCTCAATGCATTTTAATCACGCCTGGAGAAGGCGCTGTCGAGGCTGCATGCTGTCACAAGGATGTGCGGTTGCTATCCAAGCTTCCGGCACGCAGGATCGAACCCGCACCCCTGTTGTCTGGGCAGGATGGTACGACCCTTCATCACTGTTTGATCGCATGCCTACATCATCCCCTCTAACACCGCTCCTGAAGACCACTTGCACTGAAGTTGTGTCGAGCCTTTAGCTGCTTCACGCGGCTAAAGGCTCGACACAAATCTCCAAATCTTCAAACGAGTTTTTCATTTTAACATAAGCCTGCAGTGAGTGTTATAGAAGAATGAAGTTGTTGGAAGGATGTCTAGTTGAGATCAAGACTTTTGCGCCAAGCGGTACCCGAACGCGCACCTTCTGTTTTCCGGGCAGAGATGCTACGCCTTACACCACCAACGCTGTTTGATTGAACAGAACATCCACGATATCTTCCTAGCAACTACTATTACCTATCAGCACTCACCCGTGATATGAGGAAAACTAAACATGCTCCTAACAACTTTAAACGAGTATTTCAGAGAAAATAGTTGGGTATATATTTGTGTATCAATTTATTTTTACACGATCATTCTCAATAGTCAACTTATGCTGGCTGCTGTGCTTCTACAAAAAGTCTGAGCTAAGCGCAACCTGTTAGAGAATCTATGAATCACGTTATGTGTCTCTCATGTATGCAGGAAAAAGTCTGACAAAACGAGTGTTCATTAGGAAAGGTTTGTTCGAAGTTTCTTACCCAAAGACTGGCCCGACTAGGTACTACCTCGTTAACACTAATTGTAAGACGAATTATCCATGATCAAGATCTTCTTTTTAAAATTGTTAATGATTGCTTGGATACTGATAAGAAGAAACTTTCACTTGTTCGTCATTCATCGGGATTACCAGAGGGCATAATCTTAGAATTCAACCACAAAAACCGCACCCAAAAAAATTCAACAATCCTTTTCGGAAAATCTGGAATGAGCTTCCTGCATCAGTCCTCAATTTCTCAGCAAAAACATTCAACTACGAATTCGAAAATTTTCTAAACAGAAAGGACATTTGAAACGTTAACTACAAAAGGTTTTTTTGAAAGGGTAGACAATAATTTATTTGGTATATGTCGCGTAGGTGAGCAGCATTGGTAGATGCGAACGCCTAAACCAATCAGACCGCATGAAATGGGCGTGCCATTCAGAGAGGGCATATACAGTTGGTACCCTGATGGGCTCGTATGTTTTGGCCTGTGCTCTGTTTGGTTACAATTGTCTGGCGCGCTCCCACCTACCAATGCTGCTCACCTACGCGACATGTACCTTTTATTTAAATATATAGTACCTTTTTCAGTGAATGAAATACTAAATCGTTTTCTGATAAGAGCGCATTACACTTTATGCAAATCATCGAAGATATCACTTTTACCAATATGCAACTTCCGCCGTAATTCTTTTGCAGAGCTGGTTCTGTATAACTTTTGGCTCAATAATTGTTCTATGTTCTCCTATCATTTTACCTAGTTTACATTCTAAACACTTTGGGTGATAACAGTTGCCTATGTGTATTGGGCACAAAAATTTTACCGTAAAAAACTCTAAGCTTCTATCCTCGTTGACCATATCCCATCGACACGATGCTCTCCTCCACAGCGGATTCGACCAATGAGTTTGTTGTTGTTTTTTTTTTTCTTGGTGTGCTTATCTTTAGCTGTGCGAATTGAATCGGCACGTCCTTGTGACAATAAATTAATGTTTTTTTCCGAAGTGTCAGCTTTCTATCGAGAGCTTCTGAGCCTCTTCCATACTCGTGGAATTGCACTGTTCTTCTCCATTTTTGCCCTGGATGTTGCATCTCACCATTCGCCAGTTCCCATGTGGTCTTCTATTAAAATGTCCCGTATTCAAAAGGAAATGACTGAAAGCTTCGAAAATTTGGCCGGTTTTCCTCATTGGGTGAACAAAAGGAGAAAAACTGAAGATGACCAGGTGCGGGAGGCCCTTCTGTAGCCACCACCTTTCCTAAGGCTCTCAGGTGAAGCAGTTCGCCTTTCCACAAGGCGGAATTGAAGCGATCCAGTCCACGGCACTCCAGACTTTGTGTTGAAGTAGAAATAGAAATTCTTGCTGGAGCCCGGGAAGCCTGGAAGCAGTGCCTGCTTTTGCATGTGACGAGGAGGCACAGACGCAAGGACAACTAACACTAGCAAGGCATCATGAACGAAGAAAGAGGCTGGAATTCACGGCTTCTGTGCGCATTGATCGTGCGCCATTTCCTTCGTCTCAATGAGGGCGGAAGGCATCTCCACTTGTGCCGACAACACATCGGATGTTTACCGGCTGCTCATTCCTATTAGTACTCTGAGCATCACCAGCAATCACGTCGTTGTTTTGGCAACAAAGCGGCAAGAATATGTGAACCCCTGTTCGACTTCAACTTTATTCAGTCCTTACCGGCTGAACAGTACCATCGCAGTATGGCGACTACCGAACAGTCATTAATCACTAACAGACATAGGCACAAGCTCAAGTGGTGTCCTGGTTTATGAGCGTATGATGGCGCTCAGTGTAGGCACAGAAGGAGCCATAATACTAGGAGTATTATGGCTCCTTCTGTGCCTACATCTGCGAGTATTATGGATCGTCAAAGGACCGTAGTGGTCAGTGGTAGAGTAGGTTGATATGTATGAAGCCAATGTTCTGTCTTCTAGCAGGCACGGAATAAGAAGGCTTACTCATCACCTCTGAGGAGCACACCTACCTGGGATCGGGTATCAAACATGCAATGGGACAGACTATTCGGAACATCTGGGGGACATTGCTGCCAAGTCTAAACGGATCCTACAGAAATAAAGCCGGTTTCCTTAAAGCAATGCTTGGGAAAGCAAAGACAGTTTCAGCTCCTATGCAGTCAGAGCTGTTGGGCTTCAAAAAGCTTTAAAACCTGTGAGCCCTCATCACTCGGTCGTTGCCACTAAGGCTCCAAACAGTGCAACACCCCTCAATTCGAACAGGCTGAGGCTCTCGCTGAGCGACGTTACTGGGTACCCCGAACTCTTTATGGTGAATGGGCACGGCTTAGAGACAACGGCTTGTTCAAGCCCAATCGGTCTTAAATATTTCTGCTCTTACTAACCGTAGAATGCAGTACAATGAAGTAAATAAATAAATAAATAGACATGATGTGGATTGAAAGAATCTACCCCAACGTCCAACAGGCTTTTACAATTGCAATGCAGCCTACGCAGCCAGAATGTCTCGCCGAATTCTTGCTAACTGTAGCCTTTCATTGCATCAGTTGGTAGCATTGGTAAGGTAGCAAGAGTAAACCTACCCAATCTACCCCCGCCCCCATTATCTCGGTGCCCATCTCATGCAAGTAGCCAATGCCTTCTCATCCATCTGGAACCTAAGCCTCTTTACGCAATAAAAGTGCCTTTATTACGCCACAGAGAAAGGGTGGGCGCGTGATGGTGGGGCAGCCGTTACTTGATGCCGTAGCATTGGCCAACTAAGCAGGGTTGCACTTTGAGATCAGAAACTCTGCGTGAACAAAACTTTATTACTCATACCATACCCCATCTAAACATGTCTGCTAATCGAACGAAGACGTCTTGAAGAAATTTATCACACCGAGGCGGTCATAATAGACAAACATCATTGAAACAAACAATACACAATAAACAATCAATTTTTAATAGATGCGGCGACTTTGAGGCTGTGTGATATGGTGGCAGAGGGAGTCAAGGCGGCCTGAAAAATAATTGCATTCGCATTCACAGAACGATAGAAAGCAAAAGTCTACGGATGTTCGGTGTAAAATACTAAAAGAATCGATTTGCAAACAGAGCACCTTATGAATTATACAGGAAATTTCTTCGGAAAGAACTCTGAAAATCAATGATGATGTAGATATGCCCCTAAATCGTCTTTCTATTGCTTTGCATACTATTTATGTTCGCTTTTCACTTCTTTCTCTGAGACATTCTTTTCAGGTTGTTTTAACCCGTTCGTTTTTAATTCTTTTCCTGTACTTCTCACATATCTGAGTTAAAGTTTCTATCTGTGGACACTTCACTAATTGAATAATGAAATATGTGCAAAACATAAATGAATGAACCCCTAGTCACAACTTAGAATACTTGGTGCCTCCAACATAGACCTAACGTATACCAGATTGCTCGAAATCTTTATCTATCCTACTAGACCAATACTAACTCTGTCAGCCTTTCTGCCGTAAGATTCACCAAAACCAAGCATATTGCTGGATGTCTAATACATAAAAATACATGTTTGCTTCCAATAACTCTGGAAGATGAGTAGAGGCCAACCGGTCGTTACATCTTGAGAGGATCGATCTTCGCCAGCTTATTTGCCTCTGCCGCCGCCTTTGCCGCATCCTCAGCTGCTTTTTTCGCCGCTGCCTTTTCTTGCTTCAGTCGCATCACTTCAGCATCCCGAGTCATTCTGGCATCCGTAGAAAGACCCTTAATTGACAGCCGTTATGTGAAATCAATAAAAGAACTCCTCAAACTAAGAAACGCAGTAACAATTCCTAAGTTCAATTGCTCTATGACAAGCCTACATGTCTATTTTTATTCATTTTTCATTTGCTCGCGAAGGAACTGCAATATACTTCAATATCAATGAGTATTCATAGAATACAGAATACAACGCAAACCAAGAAGCGTTTGAACAAATTCGAGCCAAAAACCATACTATACCATAAAAACCATAGCTACTAATCGGGCTCGTGCCCGATGAACAGTGGCAAGGTACCTTAGAACAGGTAAGTTAGATCAGCCGGACCCCGGAGTTCCTTTCCTTGCCTAGTTCTGTGCCACGATACCTTGCCGATGTGCATCGGGCATAAGACCGCCTACCAGTTGGTAAAAATTATATAATATGGGATTCCTATACGATTTAGTAGATGAAACCAAGCAACATGTCGAACAGACGGCTAGCATATCATTATTGAGATCATACTGCGAGTTGAGCTTCTGCAGGAACCACACGTAAACAAAGTTCTTCTACCAAACACACGCTAATCACTTTGATCGTCTTTCCGTGCGTCGCGCTAAACTTCATATCATATGAGCACATTCACCCACCAATCCTAGACTAAATTATTTCAGCAGCTTAAGTGTAGATGTAAATGTAAATGTAGAAAATCACCGCAACATCCCACAGAAACATGACAAACAAAATTCTGTGCAATTCAACAAACACAAAACGAGGGCATTAGCCGAACAAGAAGAGCGAGTACTTGGACGCGTATTTGAGCGATATTTTGTAAACGTAACCTTAGACTGCAACCTACTAAGGAGACAGCAGAGATATAACAAAGCTACGTCAATTTTTTTTAATTGAAAAGTAGCTTCCTACGTAATAATATGAAGTTGCGGGCATGTCTACGCTGTCTATCGGACCATCAACCTCAGTAATCGGGCCACTGCATGTTGAGGTACATCACGTTTGAATGCCTAAAAACCTCTGTGTTCTTCATTCAACTCAAGACCAGGAACCTTTTTGTAATCGAGAAAACCTCCGCATCCAAAACTAGCCACTATTGCAAGTTGATTCGGACTCTAAAACTGCCACACCTTTCGAATCAAGGTTTTATAACCAAAAAGCTTTCAGAAGACCAGTAAATTTTCTTCAGTTCATTTTCTTCAATTTATTTCACTTGTCTTCGGAAAACCCTTATGAATATAACAATACTACTGAACAATATTAAGTTACAACATTTTCTCGCTCACAAACAAGTAAGGCAAGGATGTTTTTACTCACAGCATTCCCATCCTTTGCAGACGCTCCAGCCTTCTTCTTCTGCTCCAGTTGCTTCTTCATGTTCCTCTCACGAGCAAGATCTCGCTGGTTTCCACCTAAATATGTTATTCTGAGAATTCACGTGGAAAAAGGGCATTCAAAATTGTCCGGTGAAAATAACTCCATCATTAGCATTACGCAACCTTGTACCTCACTTGTTAAAATTTCTATCCACACTGGTCGCTATCATCCTTAGTTCGAAGTAAAAACATAGGCGCACCGTTCTCTTCATTCGACATAACGTGCTGCTTCAATTAAATCACATCCTATATCGCATAGACCACTCGAAACTTTAGAAGTCACTGATTTCATATGTTTCCAAAAATAGAAAGAAAATTAAGCGATTAGTAACTAACGCGGTGTTTATTATTACCGATGCTAATTCGAACCAAAAGAAATTAAACTGATACATCATATCATATCATATCATATCATACCATATACGCATCCAATTTGCTTATTGACAAGTGAAGTACCATTGAGGGTGATGTTCGTAAAAAAAGGAAAAAACTATTCAGCAGATGATCTAGGGACACCACTCAGCTAACTGCCATACGCTCTCGACTCAGTTCTCAAACAATGGAAATAATCAAAAACGCAACAAAAAGCGAAAACCGTTCTAGTTTTTTGAGCTGTTCGATGGATGTTCAGTTGCGAACAGAACTCGCCAGACGGGACTCGAACCCTCACACTCCGCCTACCGGCTACGATGCTACCCCTTACCTTACGAATTTTTTTAGATCTCATGAAAGCTCTACCAAATAGAAAGTTACGAACCAGAAGCAAACCGCTCATTTTTCGCCCTACCTCCAAAGCTACTGCAATTCTAAGATGTTGTGTTTATGACCGTAGGGGTTAGCCAACCAATCAGACCAACTGAATATTAACTTTCCTTCGCGTTTAAATAAACTGCACCAACGCTGCCCAACTCTGATACATGAACACGCCTAGGAATCACAACTACTGAAAGAACAAGTAGAACCTAAACAGTTTAGGACCGTAGTTTTCACAAGTTCAAAGGGCGGACCTTCTGGTAATTTTAACCTCATCCACGTCAAACGAAGCACCGTATCAGCAACTCAGCCGCTCTGTCCGACAGGCCCCATTCCGCTCGTTGTGAGGAATACTGTGCAAACTAAAGGAACGATGGAAACGCACTTCTTGAGTGTGTTGCGTCTTATCGTCTCAATCGACACACCACCTACATCGAACTGCTACAGAACGCTTCATTCCATTTTTCTTCGTCTGGCCTTCAGTCTAGACAGCGACTTGGAATATCTAGCCATAAGATGGGCTCACAGGTGCGTGGACCGCAGTCAGAGGGTCGGCTGTCGCGTGCACCTGATACCAGGTCCTTGGTTCGGATTTCTCGTTCAGGTCATATAAGCCTTCCATACCTCCGGGAACGGTGAAAAGGTACCAGACTTCTTTGAGAAGGATAGCACTGACTTTTTATTCGGCTGACCTCCACAAGTATAGGCAAAATATGCACTCAAATCACTCCCACGACATCCCATAGAAGCAGAATGCGTGGAGCATCCCAAAATGGATCGAGTAACGCCTTCCTGTAACCTTCTATCCTTAAGATGCCGGTTCTTTAGGCCATATTTCAAAATTGGTTAGCCAATTTGTCTCCTCATCAAGGGGTCATTAGGTGCACTTCGAATCCCGACTTGGTCTCAACGGGTTCAAGCAAATTTAGAAAATCAAAACTGCTACCCTACCTGAGCATACAGTCATACCAACCCGAAAAACGCGCAATATCTAGCCCAAAACTTCATGCAGTGGCAGTTATTTACTACAAACTGAAACTGCATGTTTGGTCTGAGAAACACCATCACGTTTCACGCCGTAATCTCAGCATCAGAATACTGATGCTCCCTCCGCCTTTAAATTAATTTGAGACGCTTCTTTGAGTAGTCAAAAGTCGAGGCTTCAGTGGATACATTACATTTTTATACAAAGTAATGATATGGCGAGTATGTGATCAATTTATATCATCTTCACGTCGAATTGGACACATTTCAAATCAAATTGGACACTTTTCACGTCAATTTGGACACTCTTCTAAGCTAGCCTAAGACCTTTGAAATCAAACCGAACTCGTCTAAATCGAAATGAGCTTCTTCTACATCAAACTAGAGGCCCTCCAAAAATGTTCGAATAACTTTTTGTTCAAGGAAAATTTTAGTATAACTTTCTCTGAAATTCTAATTTACTTCCCAATAAGAGAATACATAGTTTGAAATTTTATAAAGATTTTATTTTTCAAAAGCAAAGAGAAGCAATGATTTGAAGCTTGTTTTGAAGAGCAGGAAGGTATCCATTCTATAATGCCAAAACAGAGATTGCACCACGCCCCCGTCCGAAACTTCGCGATTTTTATTCGATTGATAGCAAAATTTTAGTTAGCATGCAGTTTCACACCTGCAAGCAACATAAACAATTGTAAAAAACACACATAACCTAAATTTCTTGCTGCATGTAAGCAGTATTTACTCTATCAAACTTGCGACTTGCTGTTCGAGTGGATGGCGCAATCCAGACTTCCAATGCCCTACTCAATTGCTGCCTTGTTGCGCTTCAAAACAAAATTTAATTTATTAGTATTCAAAAAATGATTGTTTATAAAATTATTACACTTGTTGAGGCAGCTGAACTAAAAGAATCCAAATAAAGTTCTACCAAATTTTTCTTGAACAAAAATTATTCTAATTACCTTAGTGAGTTTGTAGTTTAACTTGCCGAAAGGTCATTTCGATTTGAAAGAGTTCGCTTTGATTTCAAAAGCCTAACCAGGAGATTATCTCAACGGTAGGTCGGAACGGTACAACAGAATGCAAATGTCGCGATACAACTCTGTGCAGATTTAGGGACGACGGAAGTTGGGCCGTTGGCTGCGTTAGCCTTCAGCCTGCACGCGGAGGGCGGCCGCAAGTTGGCTGGAAACAGCGATCATAGGAATTATGCCGCCCCTCTACCAACTGCGCCACCGCCGCTCTCCCGTGATTGCTGTTTCCAGCCAACTTGAGCCCGCCCTCCGCACGCAGGCAGAGGACTAACGCCGCCAAGGGTCCATTTAACTTCTGTCGTCCCTAACTCTGCGCAGAGTTGTATTGGGGTCGAGGTATTTGGATTCTGTCGTTTCCCAGAGGGAGGCCATCCTGCCCATACACAACACTTGGGCCGTTCCCACCTACCATTGAGACAGTCTTCTGGTAAGGCTGGCTTAGAAGAGTGTCCAATTTGAAGTGAAAATGGTATAAATAACGAGACCAATGCTATTTGGTGATTAACGCCCAATGATGTGAAAACAACGAGAGTACCATCACCAACTCCCCTAATTTCGGAATCTCATGCAAATGTCTTCAAGGTGTATTTGTAACTATTAAAAAGGAAGCAAGAATAAATCCTAATCAACTTTAAATGGTGAACAAACTTACGAGTCATGGCTGTAGCGTTCTAGAATCAATTTCACTCTGCCCGATGGGCGCAGCACCACGCGATCCTCTGAAATTGGCCGCTTGAGCTAATCCTTTTAAACCATTGCACAGATAAGTAGAAGGAATTTAACAACACAACAGCAATGGCGCTAGATATGCTGAAGATGCGTCACACTGATTTTTTCATCTCCTGGATTTTCAGAAAAAAATGATGCGAAAAGCTATGACATTCTGTGCAGTCTCAAGCGAACGGTGATCTACCACAGACTCTAAATTATTATTCAGACTTGCTTCAATGAAAAGAATTTTTGAAGGATCTAATCGACATTGTCACAATGGAGAATCTCACAGGAAGCAGCTCTATACCGTGAACGGTCAACTTGTCATGTAGCATGGGTAGAATTCAGCGCAATTCACACACATTGAGCGAGTGTGATATTACCTCTTCTCATCACTAATCTTACGTTTACTTTTATTCCCACGTAAAGAACAGTATGCCCCTGTACTCGGCGGGTAAAAAGCGCATGTATCTCCAGTAACATCAGAAGTGACCTAGCTCAGCTCACCACAGGGGAAGAACATACCGGTAGTGCATAGAATTCTTAATTTCGTGCAACACAAAACCTTGTATAGGGCTGTCCTACATGGAGACCCACTCCCCCTCGAGGCAATTTGCGCCGAAACATTTTACGGCAAATAAAAAGCGCAGGAAATTGGTCTAAACTACACTCAGTTCTTGAAGGGGAGTGGACTCATGCGCATACAAAGAACTCCAGGACGAGGTCCATCTACTACACCAGTGACAAAATTGATCACATCCTGGAGCTCATTCCCTCGCATAGTTTGGATTCTCCTCCGCATTAGCGGTAGTGAGTACCAACCCTACCAACACTTTGATTTTTGGCGCACTAGGCCATTTCCCTTTAAGTAACTTTCTTGTTTCGTTATGTTTCTTTATCATTGTGTCAAAAGAGAGCTTAAAACCGCGATGAACTAGGAGACGAGGCTTGGGAGAAAAGCTTTCAACTGTGAGCACAGCTACAACTGCACCCACACGCATTGGCGTTACAGTGATGTGTCGATATAATACTGCCGCAAAAAAATCCGGAGCTTAGCGGGATGATGCCCGCATAGAGATTGTACATGCTCATACGCAACACTATTTTTGTGGTCTCCTCCGCATCAGACACAGATCTAGATAATGGAGAGAACTCCGGGGTCTGAATGATCTAACTTTCCCGTTTCAAACTGAGAAAAACTTTTCTGGCAAAACATTAGAGCATTACGGAAAAATTTAAGTGCTTTCCTCCGGAATGGACTAGTTCTCCGTCCAACTTACCTAATTATCTTTTTCCGTCAACCAGTGTCGTCTATTATTCTACCATTCTAGCCTGCAGCCTTACACTTCTCCAACTGCACAAGTGCACATAATCAAAATCTCACAGAATACGATGAACTTCCAAATACATATGCAGGAAACGAAAGCGATGACAAAGAATACGTGAAACGCTGTAAAATCCATCCATATGTAGGAGAATTACAAAAAATACTGATCAACCGTGAAAGAGCTTTTGTAGTGATAGAATCGGTCTCAAATGAACAAGGGTTGGATGCAGAAATGACTGGACTACTACATCGTGTTCATTGCAGTTCGACTCAAGCTCCACTTTAAATCACTGTGTATTTTGGAAGATCGTTATTTATGGGTTCTACACGTAGCTACCGTTGTGGTTACAGGCCGCAACCAAGCAAGGTTTCTTCAGGTGGTGACGTTGAGAAACGCAAGAAGACATCGGACAACAAATAGAACACGACCACTCAGCGGATCAATACTTCGGCGAATGGAAGTTCCAACGTGGAACGCCGCCGAGAACCTTCACGAACAGGCAGAACCGGTGCACTGGACGGCGAAGAAGCCGAACCGAATCGCGGCGAAGAGGACGTGCGGTGGCCGGTTGGTCGGTCGCGGAAACGGGAGAGAGCACGTGCGGCGGGAAGACGGCGCAAGTCGTCTACAGACCGGCGCCTCAGATCCTAGCCTGCACGGCTTCCGGAGATGCGCACCCGAGAGCACAAAATGGTCTCCTCACGGCCGGAGGAGGAATCTCGATCTGGGTGTCGCGCAATCTCGACGTAACAGACTTTGATTTTTAGCCCGCCTCGAGCTCAAAACAAATGCCCCATGGCTAGGGTTGGTAATAAGAGTAATACACTGCAGGAAAGAAGAGAGCACTGACAAGTCCATCGATTGAGCTTCATAAATCATTGCATGATTCAGAGCGGTATTCAAACTGTCCACGAACCAGGGAGTAGACACACTATTAACCCAGAAAAGAAGTCCCTCACCTTTTTACGCCGTGTTGAATGCAATCTATTGGTTGACTACGACTAAACTTGCTTAATTTAGCATCTCAGTCTGACTGATGTAATGAATCTTGAATACTAAAGAAATAAGGAGCCTAAGCGTAGAGCTCTTTCTAAACATAGCTTCCGATAAAGATCAAAATACAACCCAATAGGCTGGATGTGCAAGCACTACACACTACCTCGAGCTAGACCTTACTCGTCTTACCCCACCCGGTCTGGCATGAACTGTTCAGGTGTGCCGAAGCTTTCCCAGTTCGGTTCCAAGCTCTGCAGAGAAGCACAGGAGCTCCAGTTAAAAGATGGCTGGTCTTCAGCTGGTACAGTAAGCAGTCCAAACTCTTCCTGCTTTTCTTCCTGTTGACAAGATACAGGACGTTGAAACAGTATCTACATCAATGCGTGGTGAATAGAATTACCAGACATCAAAATGTCAAGCAAATATGCTCGGAAAAGAGGAATTCTGCCAATACATAAAGTGAGTGCACCACTCCGAAACCAAGTCATTCGATTAGAGGGCTGATCGGCACGTTTTCAGAACCACTAACTCAACTGATGCAAGGAAGGCTCCGCCTGACAGAAACTCAAAAGATAAAGAGGTATGCACATGCAGCTTCCTCGTGCTATTAAAGACCATTTATAATTGTAGCGAACATTTTGCAGACAAACCTCCGTTAAAAGTGAGTCACAGCAAGAGGAAATTTAGAAGCTAGCTGTCCTGTCTATTTACCATTCATAACTTATCATTGTGACCCATATTTGAATCCAACTCGTAATTGCTACTGACTAGCGATGGCACCCTTTCTAAGTGTCATGTGTGGCAATCAAGATTCCACTTTAAAACCATTTCCGCACAACAAACCGGCACAAAGAGAAACAAAGGAGCGGTAACACACGTTGCGGAGCAACACCGCTTGGTGGAAAGTCATCAAAAGAAGCAGCAATTTTATACGGTAACAATTTGGAGAAACAGAACAAATATTTCAACAAAATAATACACTTGAATTCTACTCAGGACAAACAGCTCATACTAAAAGTGAAAACCAAAAAGCATAGGTACAAAAGCTGCGAGCACGCCGGGCCCGCTTTGATGATGACATATGGTACTACTTCTCAAGTGGATGGTAGTTCAGGAGCTTCTCTATCAAATCCACATGGGAAAGCAGCATTCGACGACAGCAATAACGACGAAGATTCAGAGCGTCAAGAGCGTCACCTAAAAGACCACAACATTGCACTTATAGTGGTGTAGGATATCCAGTACTTATTAAAATTGTCTAGAAATCAGTAGCACAAATGAAAATCCTGCTGAATGAAATTTCTTAGATTTAGCTATTAATGTTTCCGAAGGAGCGTTACATAGGAAGCAAGATAATAAAACCGATTACTTTAACCTTAAAGTAATAAGGTTTCCACACTACGACTCATACATAAGCTATCCCCCTTAAAAACCTACAACTTAGCTAAAACCCTTCGCATATCTCGTAATTGCACCAAAAAAAAAAGATGAATTCATAAACGGGTTTAGTATTACCAAACGCTGATAGATCAATTCTAGTCCCTTAGAGGTCACTCACGTTGTTTATCCGCTGCAAAGATCACTTCTACCATAATAAACAATGACCTATACTACCTCCCGCCACAATTGGCCTAGTTAGGGGTGTATATAAACCCGGATCTCGGCGCGTACTACAGCTCCATACCCTACTGATGATCCTCGGGGAGATACCTGTAGTACCACTATACTCTTATTGCAGTAATGAATCCTGTATAGGGCTAAGAGGTGAAACAGGATATCATCTGCAGATTCCTTGAAGAGAAAAGCATGCAAGCTTACTTATTTCGCTGCGTCCATCCCGCACTTCCATGAACAATATCAAAAATTGCAAACCTTCAGTGTACTCCGCTTGCAACAACCCAAGGTATGCCTCCCATTTGTTACCGATTACCTTCCCACAAGTAAAACAACGGATTGGAATGATCATTGCTCTGAAAATATTCAGAAGCCTGAAAATGAATTCTAATTACACCTTGCGTTTAATCACCAGTATGGTGTGACGATACACTGATTAAAAGAAAAGAATGCTCATCCCGACTCATCGAATTTATTTCACAAGCATACTGATCCAGTAATAACGACTATGCGAAAGAGCCGCTATTCCTAATAGTTCGAAAAAAAAATGCTACAATCCGAACAAGTATCCGTAAACTTACAGCAAGAATATCCTATGGGAAACGGCAAACAAATAGTGGAATAAGTTAAACGCTGCATAACCAGTGACACTAATCGGATCGTGATAGGAGAAACCGGGAAAAGGAGAGAGTGAGTGGCGTGGACAAGCAATACATACGAGATACAGACATTACACCGACCGCGGTGCAGTAGAACAGCGCTAAAATAGTCAACTCTAGTAGATAAAAAGCACGAAAAACTCATCGTCCTAACAGCTATCTAGAACAACCTGCACTGCGCCACAGCACTTTACAATGACTATCTGGAAGCAACCTGAACCTGGTGGAATAGAGTTGGTTATTGACTACCCCATTGCCAAAGATGTCTCAAGGCGAAAACGTTGAAAAGACTCTTTAGCCTAAACAGTCCTCGTCGTTAATAGAAAGGGATGCTAATATAAATTAGTAAGTGCATTCAACTGCTATGCGTGCGTGGAACCATCTCCTTTAGTGCAGTGTTAGTTTGAGCCTCGCTAACGCGCAAAATCATCCTCTGATCTCTTATGACGTCACCCCAGATATAACTTTGAGAGCACCTGAAACATTCAATTTTGATGTGAAGGACAAAAATCTGAAGAAAAGAATGCAGAAGGAAATCTAGAAGAACACTGGGTGGCAAAAAGGATGTTAATGTCACCTTGGGCAATCCCCTAGAACGGGATAGAGTAGATTTCGTTGTCCTGCTAACCCATTTATGGCCAGACAACCCGCATGAAAGTGGGCAGCGCAGGACGTACATCGAACAAGATGGCTAAGCTAAAAAATGGATCTCTTGAACTGAATGCAAATGAAAAAGGTTCGCCTTCAAACCTTAACAATCTCTTCATCGCAGAGCCGGCACTCTCCCTTTTCGATGTAGTCGCTGTATTCACAGGAGATCTCGGTAGTGGACTTCTCGATTAATCCATATTTTAGCAGAGTGTGCTTAGGTGGCAGAATATTCTCAGGAAATGGTAGCTCCTCCATCTGCAATGCATAAATCAGGCTTCTAAGGAAATGTAAAGTGAGTGCAGACTAGGGAGACAATCAGCTACAAGCTTAAAAAAATGATCTGATGTAATGAGCTTACCGGCAGTAACCATCGAAAGGTTAAGGCAAATTGATTCCATGGACGACAGTTCATTAAATGACACGCAATCCGAAGTCTAGAATAGAAAAGCTCAAAGATTGTGAAATTCGAAATTACCATTTAATGCAAAATCAGACTGTAACCAAGATACTCAGTAGGTGAACCGCGGTAGGCTCGTTTTTTGGCTTGAGCTGGGAAAAACACATTCGTTGTTCACACACATATTGCAGGTTGCAGGTGTCAAGCAATCAGCAATTCAGAACCGCCTATTAGTAGATCATCTTACAGATTTAAGATCAAACTAAATCTTCCAAGAGCATATGTCAACAAGAAATTGACAAAAGTGAAAGAAAAAACAAATGCCCTCTGCACCTAGTAGATCGCATGGGTGCGCATGCTTATTACGTGTTCCCACTGAATCGATGCCAGCTGACCTGTAAGCGAACGGCGTCTCTTTTCGTGCCTTTTTCAGGCTGAGATCCCTAATAACTCTAGACTTCTCCGGATTCTGCCAAGCCCATTCAAACCGAAGAGCGGCGATGCTGTTAGGGAATCCATGTATAATGCAAACCATGTCCCTGAATCGACTCGAAAGCTTCTAATAAATGGAGGGGGAGAGTCCAGTGGGACAACACTCACCAAGGACCCCTGTTGTCTGTCTTCTTGGCACCTCCTTTTTCCCGCCCTGCATTATGCTGTTGTATGCGACGGTTAGGATCGACGGTGTATCCAATATAACAGCGATTCTGGAAAGCATTCTAGGATTCTAACAGTGACGACAACTGTTCCTAACGCACACGTTTAATACGCTAGACATCTTACTGTACCTTGTAGTGTTTGAGTTGACTTCGGCTAATCAAGCAATACACTCCAAAGAACTCGTCCGGGACCGTCTTAAACGCCTTTCTGCCCTTATTCTTCCGCGGACTTATCAGCGCACTTGCCTGAGTTGACGGAGTCACCTCGTCCACGTCAAAAATAGGCAGTAATATGAAATAAACGTCAACACAGTTGCACCTTATAATAGGGTGTCTAAACAAATTTTAGTCCTTTAACGCTAAATATCATAAGAATTGAGAATCCGATTTGTGAGTGAATGGAGCCAAAAATTAAACCTTTTTAAACAGCTATGTACCGAATTTGACACAGAGTTCTACAAGTACTGGAGTGCAACACAGTCTTGTCCGAGGAGAAGAAAAAAACTAAAACTTGAGGCAGATCCGTTTCTATACGTGACCTCTTACCATTACATCACGTTAAATTAAAAAGGGGACACGAATAGAAACTTGTTACTAGCAATCCTGATTTCCAGCCTTCAACACCAAAGAAAGCGTCGTGGTGGAAATGCGTACCTCTTAGTTGTGGCACCCGTAGAACCGGCTGCGAGAGAGATCGTCGGCTGAGCTTGCTTACACCGAACGAAAACCGTTTCCCAGGATCATTTTCAAACGAGCATGGCACGCCATCAACTGGAGACACCTGAGAGGGAAGCTGCACTATATATACTTTTTAAACTACCGACTGAATACGAACAAAAACACGCAGAAAACTTACCGCGGAGTCATTCTGATCCAAAACCATTATGTCACTATCGTCCATTTCAAAGGCTCTGAACGATGCCGTTAGCCGCAAGTCCATTTAAGTACAGAGACCACAACAGAAAGCAATTAGTTTAGAAAAATAACGCGATAAGGCGTCAGTTTTAACTTCAATGTTCAATAGGTGGGGAATTCCTTTTAATTGTTGCACAAACAAGGATCATACACGTAACGAAAGAGGTCCAAAACAAGTAATGAACAGTTATATCGAGCTTCAAGGATAACGAGTAACGTTTGAACATGGAATACATGGATGTAAAGATCAAACCAAATCAACAACAGAAACTATATCCCGTATTATGAAGCTCAGTGAGACAGCTGAGCAGCCTTTTCGAAGCCTTCCACGCGCGTAAAGTGTGTCCTCAGCTTCTCGTTCAGAACACTGAGTAGCTGAAATGTACAAAAAATTGCACTCCTCAGACGGATCTTGAGTATAGGCATTTCTCTCAAATCTTGCTATTTTTCCGATTTGAAAATTTTCCATTTTTATTCCATTTTTTCTTTTTTATATTTTCCCATAATTATTCCCTCCTTTTCTCACATGTGTATTCACATGGTGTAATAAACAAATAAATAAAATACGATCAAACTTTTTCAATTTTTCTCTCAAATAGTGAACATCAAAAAAGTGATAGGGTTCGAATGTTGAGAAGTATTCAAGGCGAAAGGAGAGCCAGATCATTAAAAATATGTACAGAATAGTGGCAAAAAGGAAAGAGCCACAGAAACTGCTCAAAAAATGGTTTAAACTAGAAAAACAATTTCACTACAGTAAAATAAACCCTAACAATCAAAAATAAAAGAAAAAGAAGCGAGCGAACCTTCTCTTCCTTTGACTTTGCTCCCATGCTTAACACGTCACTAATGGCAGTAAGCGGCAACCACACTCTGGAGTCGATAGACTTGATCTATAATTGTGCAGCATGACCTGAGACACATGAGAAAGTTTCATGTGAATGGAAGACCTGTGATGCAGTCGATAATGATATCATAAAAAATTGGTGCAAACTTTCGGGCGAACATATTTCAGTAACGATTTGTTGGAGTAATATCTGACCTTCTTTGTTTCCTCATCGACACAAGATGCCGCCACTTTCAGACCATCAGAAACAGCGCCGTATTCAATAAGACAACGTAGATAACCCCCAACATCTCGCTCCTAAAAGACGAACATAGAAACACTTCCACAATAAGAATAATAGGCTAATTAATAACTGAAAGGGTAGGGTGTTAAAATATCCATCATCACTTTCACGAACTGCACTCCTTATACGTCAAGAGAGAAACAGAGGAGGCACAACACTACGTTGAAGGAATTAATCTCTTACCGTATACTCTGCATCTAACCAACACGGGATAGGGATACCATGCGCCAGAAAGGTTCGCGTTACAGCTCGCAGTGGACGTGAATCATCCGGCCAGAGGCGTCTCGCGGCTGCCAACAGCCCACGTACCACCGCCCAACGGCTGCTGCAAAACACAGAAGCTGATTCAATCGAACTCTTTCTTCTGCAGTCAAATCGATGAAGCACATAGAACGTTCGTTTCGTTGGCGCACAAGAAATAACGAAAGCGAACATCGATGCCGAGGTTTCAAGGCGAAAGGACGTGGAGACGATCGGAACATTTGCCGATCGCATTGGCGCGACAACTCTGTATAGTTGAAATTGTTTTATGTTCATTTCCTTAGACATCGTGTCACACACTTTTCTTTGTGAAACTTTTTTGAGACTGTCATGGTCAAATGGACAACAACACGGTCACGAACCTGTCACAAAAAGTTTTCTGCTACGTTACCAAAAAGCAAAGTACAGATATCACATACACCACTTGAACCTTTGAAAGGAGAACTGTGTAAGTGGATAAAACCTGGGATGCTGATTGGTAAAATGTGTATGGGTTAAAACTGCAAAATGCATCTCCTACACGTACACGTATGAGTCGCACTCCCCTCATGAAAAAAAAAACAATCTCAACATGAGGTAAGTCAAAAACAGACGCCATATTAGAGATCAGCACATCAAATAACCACACCCCTAAATTGTAAGCGAAGCCAGTGATTCTGCCCTATTTATATATTTCGACTCTAGCCTTACTCATCGGGTGCGTGTGGCGCGGTCGGAGGAAATGTCGGCTGTCGCGTGCATCCGATGTCAGATTCCTGGTTTTTCCCGCTCACGTGAATGAAGCCTTCCATCCCTCCAGGGTCGTCCGGCAAAGGTAAAGCGCTGATTTGTTCATCGGCTGGCCACCACAAGTCAAGGTATGGCCAAATACGCATTCAACTCGCCTCAACGACATCCCGTAGAGGCAAGATGTGTGGCGCATCTCAAAAGGGATTGAATAACGCCGTCCTTTCTCCTTTTTTATTATTAATCTGCCCTTAGTCGACCACTCATTCATGATTCTACCCTTACTCATCTGTGCGTACCGCAACCTACCGTCATCACCTAAAAAAGCCATAGATGTTCAAACGTGTTAAGGCAGTGAAGGTACTGTTGACAATCATCCGGACAGGTCTGCTACTCCTTACAATTGCTTCTTCGATGTTATAAAGTAGGACGGTTTCGTCACCAGCTACAGGAACGAAGCGTAAAATGCGCGGTAATATACAGATAACACGACGTGCCTGAATCATTTTGCTTTTCGTTGAGCTTTTACTTCCATTACGGGGAAAACAAGATTTGTGGACTATGGCACTATTCCGTCTTATGAAAACATGCACCAGCCTTCTTCCACGACTGTCGAGCTCTCTGGCAGCTGCTACCGGTAGGTAGCGTGGTGGGTCCACGCCGATTTTACTCAATCTTGTATATGGGGCTAGTTGGGACGCCGACCACTAACCTGTCTCCGTTCAACACCTTTCTCTTGGAAAACGCTCTAGCAAAGCATAGTACAGTATTATCATGCGTTCACTGAAATATATATTGTATAGGGGAATAAAACGTCTCGTCGAAAATAAACCAAAGCACGCGAAGCAAAGAGACACCGCTAGATATCGAATCACGACCTGTCCCTCATGGAGCGAGAACCCTACCATTGAACCACTACAACGACAGTACGGGAGTGATAAACGGCGCCGATAAACAGCTCAACAAGCAAAATTTGTAGGTCTGAACCGAGATGCATTTTTCAGTATTAACCTAGATAGTTGTAATCAGGATCGCAGGCTCTATCTAGCTACCCAGGTCTCCCTCCCTTCAAAGTTCCAAGGGCGGATACAACCCTTCCGTAATTAGTCTTCGGGTACCCACTTCGTTAAAACTTTTACGATCTGAGCACTTTTATCAGACCATACTTTTCAACGTCTTTTTGAGAAGTCGAATGTGGTGGAAGTTCTTGAACCTGAGATCCGTCTCACCAAATCTTTCTATCACAATAGTAATTCCGCACTGATAGCAAAGACATTACTGCCAGCACTTCGAAGAAGAATGGAATCACTGAATGATTAGCCGACACAGCTGTCGCTACCCTTTTTTAGTAGTTTTCGCAAGGAATGTTAAAAGGAACTTTACTAGCTAAAAGGAACAATACCAGGCTTCCTGCCAAACTGCAAGCCGTAATTTGAAAAACAATGGTGTACAAGTCGCTTTTCACCATGGGTCACATTCACCCGATCATACTAGCAAGGAATGGCTAAAGCCCTCTTGGTGAACTAAGCAATAAATTAATCCCTATTTCAAATGGCTTTAAGCGAAGCTTCGCCTTGGAAATGAAACTGCTAGGCCGGTGAAAGCGTTTGGTGGAAAAGGCCGCATCTCTATAAACTTGCACCATATTTAAGCCTATGAGAGGTCCACCACAGCAGCCTTGAAAGCTATACAAAACAGAGATAACAGTTGTTATTTAGATCCAAATTAGACGCTTATAATCGCTTTTTCAGCGCTGATAACTATTAAAATGTAGGACCCACCTAGTGCCGATCTTTTCAGAGCGTCGCTGATTTGCTTGGATCCAAGTCGGTAAAACATCAGGCGGATTAGCATCTATCAGTAAGCATTCACGCGTAAGAGAAGACAGCACGTCGCCAACGGGAATATTACAGTACCTTCAAAGATGTGTTTTGAACACTAACCAAAATATGAGCAAGCTATGCAGAAAACGCAATGAAGGAACTGATGCACCAGATAGGGCTACCTGCACACATCAAAGGCCATGTCATAGTTTTTGATGCTGATAAGGCTATTCACGATCTCGCTCGGCTCACAAGGAGGAACTTCTCCAGTTACCAGAAGAGCAACACGAGCATTTGCAACGACCCATTCCTCGAAAAGCCTGAACAACACTGATGGCACAGAGTAGTTTTAAACTCAATAACAAGAACATATTTCCAATCGAAAGCGAAGCCCACTTTTCTGCAGTAAGAATGAACATGCGTCGACGAACACTGGTTCGGACTGGAGCCACCATATCCAGCTCGTCTGCTATAACATCACGCATTGCCACATCGATCATATCCTCCGTGATATAGTTAGTACACTCCATCGCTGAATCACTGTCATCCTCTTCGAGCAACTGCAAAGCGTTTGAATTTTGGGACAGTGTTGAGGACAACCAGCAGAGGCTCTATCAGACCGTTGAGATTTTCAGAACAAACAACCATAACTAAACAATGCTTATTTCACCGTGCTTAAGCATGAACCGCTAAGTAGCAACTTGCTAAATTATGATAGATAAATGATAAATGATTACCTCATCAGGGAACGACAAGTAGCGGTCCTCTTGTGGGAGGAGATCCAAAAGCGTAGACGCAACGGCAAGCGCGTCTCGTCTTCTGCGTAGTAATTCTGGGGTTTGCTCAGCCTGAGTACGTAGCACGAAGGCGTATTCATACTGCGCGCGAGCCGCTGAAAGAAAATTGTTCGCACAGCTGTATATGGAATGCAAAATGCCCTCAAAAACTGCACGTGGTGCTTGAATAGCTATAACAATACCTCCCACTACCTAAATTAATCATTATAGTTTGTGCTAACTTTGCTTTTGTGAAATGTTTGCATTTGTGAAATACAACGAAATTCTTTAGGTGTGTTAGTTGCGGAGGTTTTTTTAACGTGGCATCACTGTGCCGCCTCCAACATGAGAGAAACATGAGAGAAGAATACTGCCTGAAATAGTTTAAAATTTTAGGGACAGCAGAAGAGTCTTCATGAATTACGTCTGACTGAGCCTGTCACTCATCATGAATCTTGTGTTCGATCCAAAATCCTGCCCTCGATAAAGGAACCATGCCTGCGCGCAACGAATGCATCACAACTGGAGTGGGGGAAGACCGTATTGGCAATACTCAACGACTGATGGCGATCAACAGCGGCCCGAATCTTCAGCCCTGGGGGCAATAGAGGTCGCTGAATCTGAACCACGGCGAAGCCGTTAGGAAGCCGTCAGAGCGGCCAAGAGGCCGCTCTGATGACTGGTATCCAATAATTGACTAATTGTGGCGCAATATTCAGCTACCAAGGGCGCGTGGTAGCACAGTCGGAAGTGGAGCGCACACCCGTTTCCAAGATCTTGGTTCGGACTTTCCGCCCAGGCCACCTCCATCCCTCCGTGGTCGGCGAATAGGTACCAGAAATAAAACATTGAATTTTTACATCACCTAGCGATCGCAGGTCATCAACAATGTCAAATACGCATTCAAATTGCCTCCACGACATTTCATAGAAAGGGGCACGTATAGCGGTCAATGGTAGCCTATGGACAAGTCATTGATTCCTCCTCAGACAAATGCTGTGCCATGTAAAAAATTTGAATTTGAAATATGGTGCAAATTTAATGACGATCCGAACCAAAATTCTAGCTTCCGGGTGCATGCGACATTCACTGCCTCCTCCGACTGCGCCAATCAACAGAATGTCGGAATATAACGAAAAGGAACATGGAACGATCGCAGAATACAAAACGCTCCAAATTGTTGTAATTTTCAACAAGCCACTGCTTCTGAGCTTCACAGCAGCTAAAGAGGCAATCGTAATCATTTAAGCAATGTTGACATTTTGGGACACTCTGCAGAACGGCATCCACCTTAACTCGAAGCCGCTATAAATGCATAGCAGATTTCGCCTAGAAGAATTTCCCCTTTGTTACAGTTAGACTGCATCTCTGCTCTGCCATACTCTTCAGCACTGGGAGATTATAGAGCGCTCTCCATTCTTGGAAATGAATGAAGAATGGTAAAGTATGAGCACATCCAATGCTATTTACTGGTTTTTAATTCTCAAAACGCACAATAATGTAAATATAAGTAACCGTTATTACTGATTTATTTCTGAAATTTTTAGAATCTCCTCACTCACACAACGGCAGATGTGAATGTGTTTTTTCCTGGAGTCTTGAAAATCGAACACAACTCACCATTCTCAAAATCGTTCCGCTTTATATAGAAGGAGTATACGAGCTTGAACAGATGAGGGGACGCAGTGGCCTTCTGGGCACGAGCCGCCGCCAGTAACACGTTTTCTACCTGAAACCCTCCGCGTTCAGGAATGTCGCCAATCTTTAACTGTAACTCACATCTTCTTCGAGCTTCCCATAAATTAGGTCCACTATAGACTGCCAATCATGGCAGTGCAACATTCGAGAGATCAGCTCTCGCAGCGTGGTTCGCTTTAGCTCTTGATCCTAAGCAAGCGCACCAGAAATTATGAAGTGACCAAAACTTGAACACAAATGTGCATAAACGAATCCCACTGTATTCTGAATGATACTGTTCAGCGCATCGGTCCAGTTTCCTTGATTCACAAGGTGATTGAAGAGAATTGTATATATACGAGACTGAAAAACTCACAAATGTTTTTTACAGCAAATAACTGCTCCTGAATAAATAATTTAGTTAACGAACCGTGCACTCGTGACCTGGCGGAAGGGAGGCTATCGCACTCCGCGCCATCTCAATAACCTCCTCACTGTGGCGATGCTTTTGCAGACATAGTAGTGCCTTAAAGTATCAAAAGTTTAGATAAAAACCCACCAAAATGTTAGCAGAAGCACAGGAATGACAAATTTTCAGAGAACGTCACCCTGATATAGTAGTCGCCAACGCTGATTTGCTCAGGTTTCTGACCAATGGGAGACATAGCTCTAAGAAGGGCGTTGTTGCCTTCTGTGACGGCGTGAGCTGCAGAATTGAAGGCTGTCATCGCCTAAAAACTAAATCTAGGCAGAACAGAAGCTATACAGTAACTCGAGCAGAAATAGTGACTAACTCGAAACGCACTGGAAGACGAAAAAAATATGAAAGGTTATCGGCAAAAAAAACCTGGATGCAAACTAGATGCAAGATCTATTCACCCACCTTTAACGGTTTGCCAACTCCAGAGAAAGCAATGGCTTCATAGAACGTCACCACTGGTCGCAACGTCGCAGGCATATCAGCATACGTGGAGCACAAATTCTAAAGCCTTCGCTAGGTAAAAGCAATGAAAAGTGATAACGGCAAAGACTGAATATACACACAACAAGGTTCATTTTGAAGTCTATCAACACTTCCGTGTTTTCCACCAGACCTGTGGTAGTCGTGCACGTCTCAAGTATTGAAAAACCACCGGAACGCTGAATATAAGTATCGGTGCTACGCTGGTTGTGCTGCGATCACCATAGCACAACTAACGGTACGACCTATGTCTAGTATACGGAAAAGAAGAAAAACGGAAAGCTCAATCGGAACGACCGCTGCCACGTACCACAATGAGGATGAAATAGGGTAGAACAGGTCGAGGTTGTATGATCTCACACTACCTGTTCCCGATTCTATTTGCTCCCTCCGCATTCTAGCCTATATAGATTCATACCTTAAGTTGCTACAACTTCCTTAGTCGTCATATTTTTGCATCGATTTCCTCCCAGTTCTATTCCAACGCGTTCCTTATCTCAAACACCCCACAATGATTCAAGTCAGTTTCCATAAGCCTCGAGTGGCTGGTATCGAGATCGCAGGCTGTCATAACGATGTTTTGTTGCGATCAAAAGTCTACCGCCAGGCGGAACTTGAACGTGCAACTACTGCTGACCGGGCGGGAATGCTCTACGCCATTACACCACCGGTGAGGGAGATTCGCGTCCCGCCTGGCGCTAGAGTTTTGATCGCAATAAAACATCGTCATGACATCTCCACAATGATACCATATAACGAGCATGAGACATCTGTGAAAAGACGCCCCTCCCCTTGACTTCATCCCCTTCATCCTCCAAAGACTCTGAAGAAGTTTGAACACACATGTTTAAGCCTGAAAGGCTGTATGTGTTACCAAACACTGATACTATTAGGGGGGGGGGGGCAAAAGTAATGAAACACCCCATGCCGTGTCCATATATCTCGTGGCTGGAGTCCGGTTTCGTGCTTATCGTATTTGTATGTTTGTATGCTACTTACTGAAGCCCATCTGAGAAGTTACCACTTCCGCCCTTTCCAGAAGCATGCCAAAGCCACAGTCTGTCTCATGCCGAAACCCCGGTCTGACGAGTCGACCTGTGTCGCGCAAATCTCACCCAATTCCCAACCCCGAGCAGCCTGGGCTCAATATTCACGCAAGATGAGAAGTACGTCTTCTACCTTACCCTGCGAAGTAGCGAGTCTGAGTGAGGCCTGGTGACCTGTTACCGACCTTCGTTCGGCGAGATGTTCGCGGCGAGAAGCACCTTTGGAGCTTTTGGGTCTGCGCCCATGGATTGGTTTACCGGAAGCTGTTTCCCAAGAGCACTACGATGAACTCCAAGGCCATGGTGAACGAAATAGAAGAGATGGGCCGGCGATTCGCTCTTATTCATTCGCAGCGCTTCAAGAAGGTTCTCCTCTTCGACAACGCCGCACCCCATCGGGAACAAGTAAGCACGGATAAGCTTGGCCAGCTGGGCTACGTTCACATGCCTCACCCACCGTATTCGCCGGACATCTCTCTATGCGACTACCACTACTTCTTGAGCCTACAGGACTTCCTGGTCGGAAGGGACACAAGAAGCCAAGCAGTACTTGACAACCATATCGAGCAGTTGATCAACACCAGGCCCAAGCAGTTCTGGAAGGATGGGATCAGGAAGTTGGCTGAGCGATGGCAGCAAGGTCATTGCCCTTAATGGCAAATACATTCCTCAGCATCGTTGAGTTATAAATGAGTTATAAAGAGATAAAGATTTTTTCAATTTGTCTCATTACTTTTGTCCCCCCCCCCCTCCAATAGTAACACCTTCAGATTAATGGGTTCAATGCTGATAATAACGGCCATCCAGATATCACGGTGGGTGCTGACAGGCCTTGAGGATTCCCAGGGTGTTACGTGCGACCAAACAGGGGCACGGTGGTGTAAGGCGTAAAATCGCTGCCCAGAAATCAGGAGGTGCGGGTTCTAGTCGCGCCTGGCGCAAGTTTTGATCGAACAAAGCATCCCTTAACAACTCTCAAGAAGGTCATCGCATCAGTTCGGTAGGCTATTAAGTAAAGTTTTGCTCAGAGAATACGAGTTTTCAAAGAAACATGGACCATCGATGTGCGGGACGGCATGGGAATAGTGTTCTGTGAGGACACCATAAACTCCTTATACAATCAGAACGCTGAATTTAAAATAAATAATCGTCATACCATGAGGGCTGTGTATTTCTCCTGCGATGCTAGAGATCTGGCTAGGAGCATTTCAATCGATAACGGAGACAGAACATGTAGAGAAGCCTATAAAGTCCCACCGAATACTTAGGCCTTGACGAATGACTAACCACCTCATTGCCCACCTCTACAACCGTATCAACAAATTCGTTGAACTGCGGTCGTCCACTGCTTCCATCTGGCAGAGTTCTTTGAGCTGCTTTGCACACAATATCAACGCCTTCCTCGCTCATAAACCAGCTGCACAGTGACACTTGAGCAGCATCCCTAGAAGACGCGAGATTTTAGAGGTTAGAACACAAGCTAGACGCACGGGATCTATCCTACGAAGGATAGAAGGAGCAGTTACGTCCCTTTTACACCTCACATGCCACCTCCTTAAAGTTGTCAGAGAGCTCTAATATCATAGTGCTTTAAATGGGGCTCTCAGACAAACTAAGGGGACGCAATTGTGAGGCAAACAACACTCGACGGAAAAAGAGCCCGCGCAGGTGACCCTACAAGACGAAACAAAATACACACACCTTGTGAGCTTCAGCGAGAGCTGGCCATCAAAAAGTGAGTACAGTTTAATGAGGTTGACAAACTGTTCTTCGAGGTAAGGAAAGTCGAACACCGGATGCTCAACTCGATTCTGAAACCAAATATCAGTGCATCCGAATGCGCTCTCAGCACTCAGCGAAGACATACACTATCTTCTGCGTAGAGCCGCACCACAGCCAGCAGACATCGGGCAATAGTCAGCCGCTGCTGCACAACGTGTCGTAGCCTCGAGGCAATCAGACCACAAACGAATGATCCATCGAACATAATATTCGGATCGGAAGAGGAACCTAAAAAAACAGGTCATGAACAAATATGAAACGTTTCAGCAACATAAAGGACGCAAAACAAAGGAGCGGGAGATCCTCCCCTCCTCTTTTAGAGGTAAAAGACTTCTAAAAGAGATCAGGAAGTCAAGGACCTATTTTAGCCAATCGTGATGTGACAGCTATCCTCGTTTGCTATATCCCGAACGTATACTACATAGTTGGATAGGGCATGCTTCAAACAGTCAGTGGAAAACCGTGCTTCAATCAATCGGCGGAAGGGCTAGTGAACTTCATTCATTGTGTCGTATATCGTTAATTTATTAAATGACAAAGATCGGCTAGCTTATACATCGAACCAACCTAATCAAAGGCTGAATCCCCTTTGCCCCGGGATCACCGAGCGTAATTAAAACAGAAAAGAAACCTGATGCGGGGACACTATCTACAATTTACAAGAATAGCAGCACTAATTGCAGTGTAGCTGAAGTGTCATCAGCATCAGTTGGTTGAGCGCTTTACACCAGAAATCGCTAAAATCAATCGGCTGATCGATTTTTTGGAAACTTTCCGTCTCCCAGTTATCAGCAAAAAAAACGGTGGTTAGTTCGTCACTCACCATGACGTAGAACTAGCAAAAAAAATCTTCTCAATAAAGAGCGAAGCCTTAGGAGTCAATCAACAAATGGGTATTCTTTAAAAAATTTAACTAATTGTCGCTCAGCTCTCAAAATTGTCGACTTCAATAGCAGCTTCCAACATTTACTGCTACTAGAGTCTGCAACGCTTCCTCAATAGGGAGGGATAAAAAAAGGAACGCGTTTTGATAAAATGATACTTCTTGTTTATGCCGAGGTTTTGCGAAGGTGATCTGAAGAATACTTCAAAACAAATGCGGCTTTTACATTGGAACTACTGGAAGGTTCAACATCAGAGAATGTCTTTTCCAAAGTAAAGCATAAAGGGGACGCGACTCACCAGTTGGGTTCATATCTTTGGTCACATTTTCTAAGAAAATGTTTATGATGGCGTTCCATGTCTTCATTGTCTGAAATTACAGCACTCCTGGGGCAGGATTCATCAAAGTTACTGCAGTAACTTTAACGGAGAATTGTGAGCAAATAGCTCAGATAACGCGGCTTATCAAGCGATATGGTGAGCGATAAGCCACGTTATCTGAGCTTTCGTTTACGGTTCTCCGTTAAAGTTACTGCAGTAACTTTGATGAATCCGGCCCCTGTACGTCATCTGACCGCAGAGATAATGTATAAGTAATTAACAGCGCGAAATCTCACCGACTGTGTTCGCAATGCTGTACAACTACTCAGTGGACCGTTTTCGTCTTCATACTCAACAAAGCCCATACAGTCGACTTCCTAGAAATACGAAGTAGATAACCGTTAGAGATGAATGAATAGATCAAAAACTATACTACAGAACGTCAAGTATACAAGGAATTGCTGCCCAAGCCGAGGACAGAGAAACTACTGGGGAGGCAACATCCAATGAAAACCTCTACTCCAACTCACCTGTACATCCCGCTTAGCTGACGTTTCTACCGTTATTTGTGGTAGCTACCCACCACAAATAACGGTAGAAAACCATAACGGCAGAGAGCACCATCTAGGGGACGTGGTATGGTGTCGGTGAATTGACTGGCTGGCGCCTTCCTCACTACACCTCCCTTCCCGCGTTGCACAATATCTCCAAGGTGCACCGAGCACCGAACTTTACCGACAGTATTGCTTCTGCGAACTGGGCCATCTAACAATTCGATGCGCAATTTCTTCGTTACTGCTCTAATTATTGGTAGCAAAACCAACTCAAAAAACCAAGTCTTTTAATGAGATCCATAAGGAAACGCGTACCTTTGCAGTAGCTCTCGCCAACGCTACTGTCATTGTTTTTTGTATTGCACCACCAGTGCACGACTCCACTTCGTCAATTAGTTTTTTCTCTCCGTCCAAAACAACAGAAAAGCGATCCTAAAGATAGTCTTTTCTCTTCGGAAATTCCACGGAACTGCAAGCTTCATGACAAGATTTCTAACGAGGTTCAATGTTTCATCACTCTGCTTAAGTAAAAGAACGTTGGGGATCATGTGGATATGATGAGACCATGGAAACAAATGGGAACAGAGGTGCACAAACCTGCTGGATCACTCCTGTCATGAAGGCTCCAGGCATGTCGAGGAGAAAGAGACCTAGAGGACCGAGCGAAGCTTTCTCCAACTCCTCGCATGTGGACGCCAGTGAATGGAAAAACCTGATATGGACATATGAAAGTAGTCTGCCAGAATTTCTGAGGTGCCCGCTTCAATAACGCTGTCTTTGTCAAGGGCTAATCTAGGTCGAATGAATTCTATGAGTTCAACGCATACCTAATAAGCGGGTCTTCCCTAGTAAACAAGACGCACCCCACTCTGCCTTTTGGAAGACTGACGCTGACACGCAGCAACCCTTCTGCAAAGCAATGGGGTTAGGAAAACCACTAACCTTTGCTCAGCATCAGCTTGTGCATCATTCGATGACAGCTTGAGCTGCCGGCCCGCACGATGGGTGTAGGCGGAGTCAAACTGAAGCTTTGAAACTATTGCTGCCAAAAGGAAACAATTCAATCCAACCTAAGATGGCAATACCTCTGGTGATCGAAGGTAAGAATCCACATGAGTAGTGAGAGCAACCCAGTCCCCGTGGGAACACTCACATCGTGCTCCTTGACATGCGATCTGTAAAGGCTGGTTTCGAGCACGGAGCAATACTATAATATGAAGAACACTTTGACAGGTGTAACAGTTTCGACTTCAGCATAAGCGAAATGAAACTCAGCTAACCTGAACGGATCTGAAGACGATGTCGAAAGGATGACTGTCCACGTTGAAGATCGACTCCTTCAGCTCGGCTACTGTCATCGTCGGAGAGACAGGATCTCGAGTCGAATAACTGTATACCTTCCGCCACTTGCCAATCTGTTTCGGAGAACTGCAATGAGCATACGTTACCAAGGCAAACAAGGAAAAGATACCTGCGCTTTGAGATGAGATATACATATATCTTGGAAGGCGGCACGGAAGGCTCATTCTAAATATGTGTTCCATCTCTGCAATGGCCGTCGCGGAAAAGTATGGCAGACATTTTCCAGTTTATTTCGTTTACGCTCTGTTTTCACTCACGATCAGAGCTCAAACGAATCACTGACACCGAGCTTATGTAGGCAGCGAACGCCACTATAGCATGAGTAGTGGTGGTGCAGCGAGAGAGGTGCGGTACATGTGGAGGCAGAGGGTCTCTGGTTCGACTCCCGGAGGTGCAAATGTCATGCACCTTCCAAAAACAGATCAGACACGATCAATTACAGCTCTCCATGTAAAACCGCAACGAAAAACTACGATAGTAAGACGAGGAGATTCTCCTGAGACATTTTCTCTCACAGCCCCTGAGGTCGTAAAGAAACTTTTCTTCTTAACTTGGTCCAAGGGTTTGCTAAAGCGCTGATCACAAATATGACGTTCTTCTTTGAAACTCCGGCTGACTACGGCACATTACGACATGTATGCGCGATAAGAGTGGTTAGGATCGCAAATTGCTCCGAAGCTTTGCCTCAGGGTAGGCGCTGATCACAAATATGATATCCGACTATGGCATTACGATAAAGTTAGGTAGCTATGTGTAATGTAATAGTATGCATGTCCGGTGTTCACCAGAACTACGATCAGGTATGACCCTTCTCTGCCACACATTTCACATTCGGGCACTACTTGCTTTCACGATTCCAGAGGTCGGGGGAATGTAATTTGAAAAAAAAAACTTTGTGCCTAGAAGTGGTTGTTTGACGTGCAGATCAGAAAAATGAGGTCCGTTTTCCTCACTGCTGCTGGTTATGGTAGGTTATAATAAGCATGGGTAAAGAGTTGGAATTAGACCACCCTCCCCCCATTTCGCCGAAATCTTGCCTAGGAAGGGGAAGGGTTATTTATGGAGACGATCACGAATATTCGAATACTGAGTCCATGCCTAACACTATACCGGCATACGGCAGGTATAGAACCCTCACACTTTATGCTAGTATTGCATTCGCTTATTCATTGGAGGTGGAATCTGAGCCGAAACAACCCACCTAGGCGATTTTGTACGAAATCGGTGACATGACCCACCACTCTTGTTCATCCATGCCTGCCGCAACCTACCCTGATCGGCCAACAATTTTAAAACGGATTTCGTATTTGTGATAGGCCCGCAATTAAGCCTTTGGACGAAGCTTAGGGAAAATGTAATAATGAACTCTTGAGTTGTGAGAGCACATTATTGCCAATGAACCTGTCCCAGTTTCTGGACAGGTTTGAAATTTAATAGCGACAGCTTCAACTGATGTAGTCAATTTTTAGGGAATGCGAAAACATGGCATCACCGGGTAGTCAAACCACAAACCTACTTCCAAACATACCGCTTCTATGCCCACTGCGCGACCACTGCTTGGGCGCCAGAGGCGTTCGCAGCCCATATGACTCGTCGTCTGTGATTGGCCATCTCTGAGGATGAGTTCAAGCAGAGCGCAAGCGGTAAAGTGAAAAGGGCTCGAAACTATTCCCCAGTGTACGTTGCAGGTATGGAGCGCACATTTCGAATCAGCATTCGAAGCTGATGCACATCCCATCTCAACGTGCCGAGGGTCCTTTCGGAACATAGTCAAATGTCACCCACATGTCTATGTCGATGTACTTCAGGATATACTCGGTTGACTTGGTCATCGAATTCCAGAGCGCCCACAGAAAGCGGGGTCCAGTATTTCTATGCACGATTCCGAAATCTAGCAACCGTTCATTCTAAAAAAGAAATAACGCTGTACGAAGGAGGGTCCGGTCTAAAGCACGAAGAATCTGATAAGATAAATTACATTTTCGGCAACCACAGTGAAGAGAGGCGTGAGTTTAGCATGCTGATCGTAAATGAAGTGAAACTGCAACTGCAAGGTTACGTTTGGGTACTTGAAAAGAAAATAGGAAAACAGAAAAGATGAGTCCACACCTGTGTATTTTCAGCGGTCGAAACAGCAACAACAAGTGTAGTCAACGTTTCTATTTGATACGCTTTCACAGCGAGCGCCTTCACTAAACAGAATGCAGTCTTAACAACGGGGAAGACGCTACGTAACAGTTTTGAAGAGAAACTTTCTTTAAGTTTAGGGAATCAAATAAATGGAAAAAAGCGTTTTAAAAGTTACTCTTAGTTTATTCATATCGAAGAATTAACCATGCACTCCAGAAAGTAAGCGCTGATCATTTTCATTAAATCAGTACTTGGCATTAGGAAACAAGCGATCCATACTGTAGGGGAAACTAATTGAAGAATGTCAGAAACAAGTGGAAAACCAAGTTTTAAAACACAGTTAAAGTTCTGTCGTCGAAGTCTCTAACTCGAGACACCTATAAGCAGTTGAGATACCAGATATGGTGCACGGAATGGGTTTGCTTCAAGATATATATTTTACTTTAAACGAAGCTAAATGTCTCACAGTAGTCTTGATTCTGGCCCATCGTCGGGTCAGACTTGCACACGTCAGCAGACACAACTCGTTGCGTCTAAAATCGATACAATAATCAGGAAGAAGCAACGCTAGAAAAACTTCATACTTCCACTTGAACCTCACCTTAGATCACTAGAATCAGCTAATCATTTTTCATTTAAAAACTACTGATTTGAGAGTGTTTAGTCGGCTTTGCTTTCTAGCAGTTGAAAAGTTAAATATTGCTAACTGCTATATGACACTGTTCCGAAGAACAACTTCATTCTCATTGCCGGCATATTACACAGCTGGCCTTTCCCTTGGTCCGCTGATATGTCGACCTGCGCCTCTACGAAAGTTTGAAAAGTCCCGTTTGAAGAGATCTTGTGCAGAAATACGCTGATTTCCATAAGATGTTTGTGAGTGACGACAGTTGTGCCGAATAAATATCAAAGCGATATCAAAACGACCACTTCTGCGTAAACACGGCCTTTAGCTAAGACTTAGTTGAGCATTGAGTTACATCTTTGCATTCTATGATCAAACTGCGTTGAATTCCAACCTCAGCATTCCACGCCCGCACTGTGCCATCATGGTAGACGGCGTAGAACATGTCCTCGCAAAGGTGTTGGTCCTTTTTAATCTTCGCCAATCCCGACACATCAGATACACCACCAGAGGAAGCCTCACCGAGCAGTCGCTTCATAAGACCATATTCGCGAAATACCACTTCCTCTACCTTGTCGTCTGAATACGATGAGATGAGGAGCACAGCAAACAACGTCCTAAGAGACAGCTAAGAAGGCGTCTTTCAAACAAAGCAATCTTCACACCAGAATAACTGCCGCCATATCTGATAACTCACATTTGTTAGCGTACATCGTCACAACAACCAGCTGCCCCTCTGTCATACAGAAAGCGACCTAAGAACAGCAAACGTTAACAATCCAAAAGAAAACAGGTCATCTAGAAGCAACGTACTCTGGTCAGATCAGGTTGCTGAATAACTGCTGACCGAAATGCATGCGAATTTGCCATCAGTTGGTAAGATGTGTGATTGTCCACGAGGAACTCCTTCTCGTTTATCTGTGAAAGGGTAGAAGACACCTAAATTTGTTATTTGTCAATGCAGGTACAAATTTATAGACAAGAGCGACACATATATTAGATGAAGATGCAATACCCCTTTCTCGACCATTTCCGTTGGATCGTAGATGAGCCTGGCATAGAACCTGTGGATGGTGGATTGTGTAGGCACCACAATGCAAAGGACATTCTGATCGAAGAGCGCGATTGAACAGCTCGGCAATATGGCAGTTCGAGAAAAGTCCAAGCACAGCGTGCCATCGAGCACCGTTCGACACAAAGACCGCTCCTCCAGAAACAGCTTCTGCCCTATTGCTCGCCTAGAAAAATGCAGCAATAAACTACGAATAAGGATTAGAAATGCTAACAATTGAGTTATTTCCAAATCCACAAGCAAACTCATTAGTGGATCACATTGTGAAGAGCTTCCTGCCACCGTACAATGTAAGTTTGTAATTAAATATTGAAAGGCGCGCATGAGCATGAGGTCTATTATATCTAGCGGTATAGAGGTAACCAAGATAATTTTTCCAACTGGCAAACCTTAGTGAAGACAACTCCTAACTACTACTCACCCAGTTTGCTACCTTGATGTCTCTGGGGCCGGTGAATCGACACGCGTCTGTGAAGGCAAAACAATGATTTAATGATCGTCTGTATTCTGGCCATTATCACCTCGTAACTTTCTTCACGATATCCCATAGAAATAGAATTAGAGGCGCAGCTCACGAAGGACTATAATAATGTCGTCCTTAATTACTATACTTCATATAAAGAAAAAACCCTGAGGAGCGTTTCGACAATTACGAAACCAACTTCCATAAATTCTGCCTTGTTATCAGATGTGATGAGAAAAGAAGGTAGATTTTTAAAAATGGGACAAATAAGCCCGAGTACAGGAATCATACCTGCGGAGGTGAAAACAATGACAGTTGAAAAATACAGTATTACGTGTCACCCTCACACATCTTCAATCCACCTTCGGAAAGGGTATTGCATATAAGGTTTGCGAGAATTTACCTTCACAGCTCGAAAATTCAAGTTTGTCCATTTTTTAGTTGCGCGAATCATGTGACTTCTGCTTTGCTGATGTAGAAAGATAGAATACAAAATCAATGAGTCATTCCCCCATTAATGTATCCACCTCCTGATAAACAAAGCCGCATATATAATAGAAAATGATGCACTTTGACCTCTCGATGGGGTGATGAAACGCATCCACTCAGGTACTAAAAGAGTTGCAAAAGTCACTTAATTCAACCAATCCTCTCGTGTTCGAAAGCGGTGGAACTGGAGGTAGACTGTAGGTAGGGGAGTATTTCATCCCTCGCTGCAAGTCTAGAGGGGAAAGCACCCTGCTCTTTCTGCATTTCATCTGCTTAGAGAATAGCAACAATATTTCGTGAATGCCCTGTGGAATTTTTCATGTCAACATTAACTCTAAAAAGGAATCGTTTTTCGGCTCCAATCCCTTCGAAAAAAAGCTAAAACCTCAAATGCTATTATGGAAATTTGAAACAAAAAGTAAAACAGGGGTAAAACAGACTGAAATTACGGGCAGTATTGTACTTCCACGACCCTAAAGGTCGAACACAGGCTAAAAATCGATCAAACATCGCCCAGGGGTTATTTGGATGCTGAAGAAGCTGAGGCACAGCGACCACTTGGACGCTGTTTTACTCCCTTATCTGCCAATTTTGTTAGAAGACAGGGCCCTGGACAACACCCCTAGTACCCCACTTGGGCGAAGTCTGGGTGAAAATCTTTTGACCTCTCTCCTCTGGACTCCTGAAAGTATAATAGTTCCGAATTATTATCTAAAAATTTGTGCTGCGGAAACAATTGAAAAAACTGATAAAAGTGCATCAACAATGCAATTCCTGAAGTAAAATGCATAACACGTCTGCGTTGTCAAGAAGCTCAATAGAACTGAACCTTAGCACTCACCATAATATAAAGCGATCCGGAAATTGACTATCAGCTGGAAATGTGAAGACTCCCGAAGACGATTTGATGTTAGTGTTGATTGAGTGAAGAGGCGCATCTTAATCCCAAGAGGATAAGCTAATTAGTTCCGAAATAACGTTCGAGACCCATCACAAACTCACTCGTGTTCACTACAAATGTTCGGACCGGTTTCGGCGCGAAGCTTTCAGAGAAAACTACCTCAGTGTCGTGTATTGAATTCATCCACTCTGAAACTACTCGAAAGTGTAGGAAACCAATAGTGGTACAAATGATGCGGAAAACACCTAGACAACAAGATACTGGATCGGACTCATGAGAACACTGTGGGAAACCAGATGGTACAGAAAAGTGGAAGCAATTTTCTTGACTTTGTATTCTGGCTGCGCCGCTGCGAACTTGTACAGTATTGTATTTTTCACAATGTCCCAGAGATGTAGTCGTGCCTTGCTTTTACTGCATTTTTCACAATGTCCCATTGAGATGTAGTGGTGCCGTGTGTATTTCACAAGCTGTCGAACCAACGAAACAATCGCAACCTATTTCCTCCCAATCGAATTTAAACACCTCATCGAAAATTTCCCTCAAAAAAAGGTAGGATTGTGTTGGGCGCCGGGATAGTGGACAAAAGAGACCGTGCACCGGCATTTGTCTGCGCAACGGTGCTAAATCCAAGCATTTCAAGTTTTGTTAATAAAGTCTCTGGTTTACTGAGATTGCATCAGTTGTGGAAGAGACTTTTGATACTACCTGACTAAAGAATTGAATTTATTAGACGCAGCTGTTTTTCTGCGAGAATGTCTAGGAATTCCAATCGAACATTTCCAGACTCATTTAATTATCCATTTTAATATTTTTGATATAACTTAACCTAATTTTTAAACGACATGAAAGCACGCCACTACAGGGAAAGAGAAAGACTAACTCCTCGGTCTCTTACTGTGCGAATTGCCAAAAATAAACGAAGCTGGGAATTGCGAAAAATTTGAATCACAAAATCGCAAGGCACCTATCAAGCGCGGCGGTGTGCAAATGCTGTGAGTCATCTGTCAAGTAAGGCGGGCGCAAGTCAGAGTCAAGCGTGGGGTCCGATCTTTGCTAAAAATTTGCGACCTAGCCCCCTTTCGGAGCGGCATCTGTGAGACCATCCCCTCCCTGTCTCTACCACTACTTTATTTCTAGTGCATCTTGATTTCTTCAACGTTTTATGTGATTTTGTCCCCGTTAATAGGTTCTTCTTTTCAAGTGTGGCTTCGACACTGAAGAGAACCGCAAGAGTTGGGGGTCGAGCGTTCTACCCCTCATCCCCTGGCCCGGCCACCCCAACCCCCTGGGCTTGCTCGAGAGTCCTTACGAGATAGTGGAGACGCAGACATTTGTCACGCCTCCGTTTAAAGGGCGGAGGGTAGAACGCATTTCGCCGCAAGAGTTGCTGTACAATTCATGTTTAGAGAACGGCTGCGGAACATTATGTACGAATGGTCGCCGCGGACGCGGCGACTCGCGCGGCGAGCGCGGCAGAAGACGTCGCAATTGGGTGACTTCAGCGGCCAGTGGTATCTAGACCTGCATCAAAACTTGGACATCAAGTGTTAGAAAGTGTATACAAGCTCAGTTTCACTGCGACTGTGTCATATTTTCAGCTTTTCCTGAAGAAGCATCATATAAAATTGAGCATTAGAACGTTGCTTAGTTTTATCACTCGAACTCATGTTGTAACTGCTGTAACTCGAACAGAGCATGTTTTCCCCCAGCTCCTGCAACAGCAGAAAGGAATATCAACAACTCAAACCTAGCGTCTGCAGCAAGTCATGAGGTACAGCTCCCACGACCGCTGCGAAGCTCATCGCGCACGCGACAGTCGTCGTCGCGGGCGCGGCGACCATTCGTACATAAAGACCGCCCCTCTTAGAGAACAGAGTAAAATTCTTTAAGGTCTTGAACACTGATTGTTTTAGGGGGGAGCCCGGTTTTCACACCGGCGAGGTCCACGCCCGCTGAGACCCCGCCTCCGCCCCCTTTTGCTCCGCCCATTTTGGGAGAGTTGTCGGCGCGCACTGCAGAACATTAATTAGAAGTCGCAAAGTGGAACATTTCATTGTTTCCTGCAACTAATGCCGCTGCAAGTTTAACTAGTTCGGCAGCTACTACTACGATTACTATCCTGCTATTATACCGACTACTAACGCAGCACCATTGTGAGCGTATTTCATTTCATTTCATTTATTCGTGCCAGTGCTATCATTGAATAACGGTAAGTTTGAAACCGCTTTCTAAAAGCCAAATATACTTTTTGTGAAAACTTTCGTAATCGCTTTTCCACATCCACTGCATTCGTTTGCTAATTAACTGAGGATTCTGTGCATATCTGACTGCATAGATCCTTCTTGATAAGCAAAACGATGCAGAAGCCTTTGCCTTATAAAGAGATCTACTACAAGCCGAGCGAGGTAGTCCATACCGTGTCTCTTCCTAAACACTAAGCCCTGCCTTGAAAGCAGCGAACCAATATATTCCTCTGCATTTCTAATTTGGGCGTAACTAGGTCTAATTCAGGCTTAACATTCTATTCATAAGAAGTTTTTGAATCTTGGTCATTCAAGAGGGTGCCCCCCCCTTCCCTCCGTTCTAGACTTGCACACAGTGCCATATTGGTCCATCATATAGACGTTGGTCCCTGTACTGGAGTAATTGCTTGCTGGTCCTCTACGTACACCAGATGTCGTGACCTGTGCCGTTCCTCGCACCTTTTATGGTTCTTCGCACCTTCATTGGCTTCCCTCAAGAGATGCTTTAGGCACCTCTTGGCAGACGTATGAGGCGCCAAATGCTAGGTATCAAAGTGTTGATCTCCGAAGAAGCTCATGTTTGGAAGAAGTCCAAATAACTTCTTCAAGCAGAGCACAATTAATGTGGATGGGGTGACGTGTGCTCAGTTTCGTGTGCTGTCCTTTCGTAGCCTGCGACTCGACCTTTCGTTGTCTTCAAAATGGATCTTCGAACAAGGCGCCTCCGACCTCACAACAAATAGATAAAATAATTCATTTGCGAGGCATTCAACAGTTGAGTAGACTAATTGTGTTGAGGAGCCGCTATAGGACCTACGAAGTTAAGCGGTACCTTAACAGACATTTTAAAGAGTAAACGACTCTGTACCAATCCGTGGGTTTGAGCCAGTACTGTGGCGGACTAGTTAGTCGATATCATGCGAATTGACCTTTTGTTTGCTTCAACAGAAAGAGTTTTTCGGACAGCGCCCTCCCCCCAGACCGCGACAAGGCCTGCGATGAAGTTAAAATATATTAATAACGAGAGTTCAGCACAATCAACATGTCTGCATCTGAAGAGCACCTCTGATCGAGAACGATACAACACTGCCACAAAATAACACATGTGTATGTACAATAAAAAAACTTATAACTACATCAAACGCTATGAGTAACAACATTACAACACTCTCATTCACTAGGGCCCATAATAACTCTATAACTATTACGGAGTAATAGTTATAGAGTTATTATGGGCCAAGGAAATACATCGAAACATAATTACTTCCATCACAGAATGAAAATCTCAACTTTGCACCTGTGGCTAAAATGGCAAGCAACAATCAGTTGAAAAGCCGTACGGGTAGGTGGACCATTCTTCGTTAAGGAGCTATGAATGCACAGATGTAGGTGAATTTCTATTATGCAACAGCGACTGCATTGACGTCTTCAAGCACAAGTCAGAAAAAAACTGATCGACCAAACATTTTTAGAGACCAGCTCGGGCTCCTAGCAATCCAGAACATTCAATATATTCCCGATTCCAATTAGGTGAGAAATTGCCGGAGTTATCTGACCAAGGTGTCAACATCAGTTGAACGGGTTCCAAAAATGTCTGCGCTAAGCAACAAAAGTGCATTCAACGATAGCCCTCAGGGCCTTTTCCTAGCGGGGGAAGGACAATGGCACCTTTCAACCTATTCTACAGTGATAAGAAATACGAATCAAGCAGTTATTCGAAGACAATGCAGCAGTACACCTCTGACAAAGCAGTCGTTCACAATTTTCGATACGGCAAAGCACTATTCTGCATGTGTGACCTCAACCGGTCGCCCTCCATCAACATATTGATAGGGTTTTCCATATCGCTATACATTCTGTATAGCGATATGTGAAAACCCAATCAATATGTTGCTTCCTGGTTTCATGTTGCCCGATGTCATTCAGAGGGTCCAGAAAGATTTCAGAAGCATAATGGTACTATGTGAAATACTATTTTGTATACTCCATCAGTAAATTTAAATTAAGGAAGGCTCCCTTTAAGCAAGTGTAGCTGGCGGTAATTTGACTCCTTTTAATTTGCAACCTCAACGTTTCCAATACACTTCTTCAATTGTGTTAGGTGTACAGTGGATTGCAAGTTTGATAGATAATGATACTCTTCGGTGAGACCTCCGGTTGCGGGATACATATCCTTGCAGTTTTTCCCAGTTTCCTTCGCGTTTTTATTCATATCCCAGCAATTTTAACTCGCGACTAAGGGTAGCACTAAATTGTCTGTGAAACTTCGCGCTTTATCCTGGTGGCAGCGAGCCTGGTTGTCCTTCACAAGATATGCTTACTAGGGTACAACGCTTTCAAAGTGTTGCAGTGAGAAGGATCGTTGCGGGACCCTTCAGTGCTAGTAATTGTTGGAAATCTGTAAACCATAGAGACGGAACAACATGAGATATAACTAATGAAGAATAAGACACACTTGTTGTGTTCTTACAACTATGATTGTGGCAACACAACGGATGCTGACGTAAACTATGGCAGTTTGGTACTAAGCGGGCTTCTGCCCGCTGCACACTGGCAAGGTATCCTAGAACGGGTAAGTTGGGTCAGCCAGACCCCGGAGTTCCTCCCTTGCCTAGAACACAGAAATCTTGTTTATGTGAGTGTTCCACGACCATGTGCAATCTCCAAGCGGGCACTAACTGAAGGGTTGAGATGCTTTCTACTTAACCTTGCCTTCCCCATTCATACATATGTTTCGAACCCTTCCCTTGTTGGTTCCACTGTTACAGCGAAAGTGCTCAAATCAGTGCAGGAACAGTTTCCATGGTAGTAGGCAAAATAACCGTTGAAACAGTTCCCCTTTCCTCGTCAAGTTTATTGAGCATTAAAAGGATTCGGACTCATCTCATCAGTGAGGTCTCCTTACGATTTACTAAACCTTACATGCCGCCAAACGCATCACAATGGGTTCCGATGATACAACGTTAATACGCTTACAGGACACTACTATAGAAACAAACATGAAACATATCCTACCACCTTAATAATTTCCTGCCAAAATGTTCCATCCAAAAGAGCATGAAGATTCTACATCCCGCATGATTCCAGCACTAATCATGATGATTCTTCATCCCGCATGATATCAGCACTGATTCGGAGATGTAGAGGTCCGGCAACGATTGCTATTACGGTAACGGTTCGAAAACGTGGTACCCTAGCGTTTCCTCGGTACCCTTCCTTCAAGTCCTTCGAATTGGTCAACCGGAAAGCATGACAAACCCAAAGAAAATCAACGAAGAGCACAGAACATCGAGGAAATTCGAAAGCTGGCAGAAGGGATGAAGGAGAAGATGCGTATCTATTCCGAAGCGTGGATTACTGTCGAGTTACGCATGCGAAATACGTCTAGTAAGCACAGGAGATGAGATTGATGAGCCGAGCATGATGTAAGAAGTCTGATAGAGTGATTTGAAGTAAACTTTTTCAACCTGCGAGTGACTGCGCATTAAACAAACTGTAATTTTGATAACCCACTACTCTTTACTCCTAGCCACCGTGCATTGATTGAATGAGGATGAGGATACCGCATGGTCCCGCACCGACTACCTGAGTGCTGAGGAAAAACTCGTCCAATTCTTGGCAGACAACTCATCGCTACCCTTGGCTGCTTAGTCGTGTTGAGTGTATGAATGTCTTGTGTCATCCTTCAACGGCTTCCAGCTAGATCAAGAAGGCATGCCCTTCCTTTGTCTAGTCTGTGAAGGCAGATTAGTGTTACGTACGCCGGTTGCGTTTCAGAAGAAGTCAGTCTAGCGATCTAAACTTGGATCAATCCAGCAGCACATCTTTAGGAATTTCAATAATAGAAGACCGTTGTACCGCTGTAGAAAATCCATACTAGGTGATTAAGCGGAATGAAACGCAGCTTTGAAATCGAAGTACTGCAGTTGTATCTAGCGATGTGTTATTTGGAGCTGCCATTCGCATGAGTAGGAACTTTTATTTTCCCATGCAGGACACATTTTCAACAGGCCCATAATTTCTTCTCAGTTTCTCATCGTCATAGACGTGGTACCACGTCTGCTTGGATGCAGAGAATGTGACATAGACGTCGTTGAACATGTGATCAGATCCAGAATACCTCCCCCAAACCAGGCTTTGGATAGCAAGTGCTGGATTTTCAGAAGACCTTTTAATGGCCTCGCAACGAGCCTGCGCGTGCTTGATTTTCACTCCGCTGCTCTGCCGGCACATGGGTAAGGTGGTATTTGAAGGAGGGGGTGGGGGGTGGTAGGGAGAATAACTACAGAGATCGGAGTATTATTGCCGTCCGACGGCAAACGATATCGACCGGTCGACTAATACCAATTGATTTTATTTATGCTTCTGCAGATTAGTCATTTGGAATAGAGACTCTCACAATCTGCATTCTCGCCACGCAGAGTATAGATATTCGGTGAATAAATCACTACATACGATAAAGGGTGGACAGGCTTCACAAGAGCTGCTTTAAAGACTCTGCCCTACTGTGTTCCTATACTACTCCATATATTATAGTAAAACCATTATTTCTTACTGTAATGAGAGCAAGAAGTCCTAAAGAAGAAAAGAAGACGGTCGGGGTGTTTCATTCTCGTGGCTTGGGGGGGGGGGGGAGGAACCCTAACCACATGTTTGGCGAGCGCTTGACCGCTGCACGTTTGGTTGGTAGAGGAAGTCGTTTACTCTTTAAAATGTCTCCAAATTAAAATAAAAATGTCCCTGTCGCGTCCTGTGGGGGAGTTGTTCTGAGAGATCTTCCTGTGAAAACAACCGTATCGTTTACTCTTAAAAATGTTTGGCAATAGATTTTAACTAATTAATTTAGAAAACGTCTCACAAGTCGTGCGCTAAACTTGCAGTATATGAACATTGCGTGGTCTTAAAAGCAGTGTTCCGCAAATGGCATATCCCATAAGGGTCTTCCTCTTGTTTGCGGTTAAAACCGTCGACTAATCATTTTTAAAGCGGTGTAAGATGACACCTCCAGACAAGACAGTGCCTACGGTGGTCCTCCGAAGACTATGTGGCTAGGTGCGATGTATGTGCGAGGTGGATGCAAGTAGGTTAACTGGTTGTAACTGATAGCGAGGACAGAGAATGCTGTGCGATTTAGGGGTCTGCTATGCCAGAAAGAAGAAATTGAGGCAGCAAGCAAAGGTTGCCTTAATTTTGATTTTTGATGGGAAAGATGTCTAAAGTGAGAGTAGAAGGAAAGGGCGTTCACCCTCTTCCTGTTCTCTAGCTGCAAGGTTAATCTTAGCCGTAGCTAAATTAAGTGTCCTCCCACAGTTACGGTATACATATCCATGCTTTTTTCTATTATGAGCACTAAAAATGTTTTGAGAACACTGAAAATTGTCCATCAAGATGCAAATCTTCATGAAATGACCACTATCCGCAGGTCCATTAGCAAGAGACCTCGACACAATGTGCTCAGTACACAGTGGCGGTCTCCCACTGTTTAGGATACTAGCGTCATCATATTCATATCACCCTAGGACTTCCTATCCAACTGCAAGTTCCACGCAAAGCACAGATGCGCTGGCTTCAACCCTCGTTCTTGCGCACTCGGACAACTGGTCCGCGATGGGTGGTCGGCGCGCCCCTTGCTCCCCCTCTTCGTGTGGGCGGTGTGAAGAACACCGTTCCGCCATTGTTTTACAGTTCAAAATAAAGATTTTCTGTTAGCAGTCTTTCAGTCATCGCTGTTCAATTACGACACATTTTCCTAATTGAAGGAGCGCATGTGCGTCTGAAATCGCATTATATAAATTTTCGTTAATTACTAACGACGACTTGAGTGCTTTTCCTAGAACTTTTTTAGAATTGTTCGAATCGATGGAGTCGCAATCGAAGAATGGACGAAGGACTTCCCTTAGAAATAATTTTCTCCCCTCTGAAGGAAGTGTCATCAAAAATGAAATTGTGCCCTACAGAAATGCAAGCCCTGTTTGTCATAAAGCAAAAAAAAGCTTACTGCGGTGCCGATATGATTAGGGAGATCGTATTCAAAATTCTCACAAACCAGTTATACGGTTAGAATTCGGCTACAAAAGATTTCAAGGGTGCAAAACGGCTCGGAGGGGGTCACCTTGCACTCAGCGGTAATCCGCCTACGAGGGCGACGACGTTATTCCGCCCGCCAAATGAAATAGATTTTAAACATTCGATTAATCATGACATGGAATAGAAAACTCGATGACGGTGACCACGATCGACGGTGCCCATATGAAGCTGTTGAACGACCATGATCGATGTTCTTCTTCTTCTTCTTCAGCGATGTCCCGCATCGTCGCGGGGTCCGCTCTCCTGGAGTTACGACGCCACCTTTCCCGATCCTGCGCTTGATCAGGGTGGACACCAGCTACTTTCATGTCCGTGTGTAACGTATCGCACCAACGCTGCTTCGGGCGTCCTCTAGGCCGCTTTCCTTACACTTCCAACTCAAGGCCTATCTTGCGGACGCTGTCTTCTTTCCCACGCAGAACGTGGCTTCACCATCGCAAGCGAGCTTCGCGCATCCTCTCCGCTATCGGCGCGACACCGAACTTCTGCAGAATAGCATCATTTCGAATGCGGTCCATGCGCGTGACTCCAGCCGTCCAGTGCAGCATCTTCGTCTCCATGACGCTGAAGCGCGTTTCAACTTCCTTAGTCGCAGGCCAACACTCAGCGCCGTACATCGCTACCGGCCGCACGACGGCTCTGTAAATCGTCGACTTCAGGTGCTCTGGGATCTTCCTATCGCAGAGCACGCCGCCACTTGGACCAAGCTGCACTCACGCGTGAGTTCACTTCAACCATCAGACCGCCGTCAGACGCTATTGTTGATCCCAGGTATTTAAACACCGAAGTGCGTGCAAGTTCAGTACCGTTGATCTTAATGGAGCCGGACTCGTTCACGTCGGTCGTTAGATGCTCGGTCTTCTTGACGTTCAGTTTGAGTCCGAACTTCGCCAGACGGTGGCACCAAGCTTGCACCTGCCGCCCGAGATCGTCTTTCTTTTCGCAAGCGAGCATCACGTCATCAGCATAAAGCAGCGTCCATGGAACAGGCTGCTGAAGATCTCGCGTAATGGCATCCATGACGACAACAAAGAGGAGCGGAGAAAGCGCAGAACCCTGGTGCACCCCAACAGAGATGGGAAACTCCATTGAGGTTCCAGCTGCAGCTTGCACTCTACTCTTTGGGAAAGAGTAGAGCATCTGGACCCACCCTACAAATTCCTCAGGAATGCTGTGTTGTCGCAAGGCGTACCATATAAGCTCACGCGGTACGCTGTCGAAGGCCTTCTCCAAGTCGAGAAAGACGATATGCACCGGCCTCTGTCTCTCGCGACGCTTCTCCACCAGGAGGCGGGCGGCGTGTATAGCATCAATGGTCCCACAACCAGACACAAAGCAGCACTGGTTGTCGTAGAGCTTGACGATTTCACGGATTCGTCTATCGAGGATTCGCTCGAAGATCTTCATGCTGTGCGAAAGCAAGCGAATCGGACGGTAATTGAAGCAGTCCGCAGGACTGCCCTTCTTCTTCCAAATCGGAATCGTCGTACTGTTGTGCCAACACTCCGGTACTTTCTTCTCCTTTACTACCTGGTTGAAGAACTCAGCCAACCACTCAGCAGGATACCAGAGCTTCGACTTCCAAACATCGGCTGCCAGATCATCCGGCCCTGTCGCCTTACCAGGCTTCATCTTCTTCAGAGCCGCTTCTGTTTCCTCCACGGTGATCTTGTGAACGGGACCGTGAACAGAAGCCACAGAAGGGATGGCCGGGTGAGGGAATTACATAGTGGAAATTTCCTCAAAGTAATCACGCCATCGCTTCAGCGCCTTTTTGCGGTCTGTCAGAAGATGGCCGCTCTCATCATTGATGCCAACGAACTTTTCAATATCCTCGGTTTGGCAATGGCGGGTCTTAGCAAGTCGGTACAAATACCGCTCACCATCGCGCGATTCGAGCTTTCGGTAGACATCACCATAATAAGTGGCTTTCGCAACAGCCACGGCTTTCTTCGCAGCCTTTTTCGCCTTCTGATACTCCTGCCAGTTGTCGGCTGTTCTGTCGCCGAGAAAAACATGATACAGCGACTTCTTCTCTCGAACCTTCGCTTTCACTTCGTCTGTCCACAGCCATGCCTGCTTGTCGACTTTGCGTCGCCCAGGCTTCGTTATGCCGAGTTCCGACCTTGCAGCTTGGCGTATCGCGTCGGTTGCTCTCTTCCAAGTTTCATCGACAGTCGTAACTGTCGGTAATCGCACGCGAGAAATCACAGCTGCTTCCTTCTCTTTCATTCTCCACCACTTGATTCTAGCTGCACCGCATCGCTCGATCTGCTTCAGCCTCGGAGGGGCGATCTTCAAAGTACAGATCAGCGGTCGATGCTGTGGGGCAAGCGTCTCATACGGCACGACCTTGGCGTCTGTGACAAGGCTCCGGTCGCGATCCTTCACAAGCACAAAGTCTATCTGAGACTTGGAGCTCCCAGTATAGTATGAGATGAGGTGGAAGTCGCGTTTTCGGAAGACGATGTTGCGATTCCGCATACTCAAGAATACGCTCACCATTGGGGTTACGAGACCCGTATCCGAAACCACCATGACAGCTGTACCCGTCCTTCCCAGCACCTACGTGCCCATTAAGGTCACCAGCGACTATGATGACATCTTTCGACGGTACCTCTGCTGTCTTCTCATCAAGCAGGTTCCAAAACTCATCCTTGGCTTGATCGGAGCAGCCAGTCTGCGGAGCATACGCAGAGAAGAAGTGATACAGTCGCTCCTTAGCGGCGACAACGATCTTCATCAATCGATCATCAAAGCGCTCGACGCTTACAATCCAGCCACGAAATCATTCGGAGACGATCATTCCAACACCGCTGGTAGTCCTGGGACTTCCACATAGAACGGCCTTGAAACCACGTCCTATGTCCCTTGGCTTGCGGCAGGACCACCTCGTCTCCTGCACCGCACAGAAAACAACTCTTCTTCGCTCCAGTGCTTCAACCAGCTCGCAAGAGCGGCCCGTCAACGTACCCACATTCAGCGTAGCCACGCGGGTCCTGCGTACGTTACGGGACTTTCGGACTAGCTCAGTTGCCCCCCGATGCCGTCCTCGCATCAGGGACCCTCGCATACTTCTCACACTCGCCGGGCTCTGCGAGTGCGCTTCGACTCCCGCGGACGCCGTAGCACCATCTCGAGAAACTTGAACTGTCATACACCATGTGATGTGACATGGGTCTTCGTAGGCCGGCCTGTCACAGGGGCCTGTCGCCTGCATTCGAATGTCCGTGATTAGCTTAGCTCGAGCAGTTTCCAGTGGCACCACTGGAAACTGCTCGAGCTAAGCTAATCACGGAGGAACGGACATCGCCACCGACCATGATCGATGTTGCCGATCTGAAATCGACTGCCCATGAAGTCGACTTGAAGTAGCTGGAGTCGGAAATTGTGGGGACGCTTCATGGGGTTCCCATTACAGGCCCAACGCTGGGTGCAAAGCAGGGACTTGTGGTCGAGACCACAACCCCCGCACTTCACACCGCAGTCGTCTTGATAACTGGGCTTCAGACACCTTAGACATAAGAGGAGCTGCCATGTCTGCGCTGTCCTGGAGACGGAATCAGGGAATCGCGTGCACCTCCCAGTAAAATGCCTGTCCCGATTCTCTTCGACAGAGCAGAAGACGCAGGCGGATGTCGGGGCACTGCGCTCAAGCACAGTTTTAAGCACCGCTGCATTGGCTCTCATCAGCTCTTCTATATCTTCGAAGCGGGAGATGATATAGGCGAGTAGTGTTGCTGAGTCGCACTGGTCGAGGTTGCATAGATCAGCTTTCATCTCGTTGGTGAATGTCATGATGATGAGTACCGATGCAAACCGTGCCTTATATGCGATTTTTCGGCCTGCAGTGCTTACCTTTCCACCGAATGATTGTTGATCTTGTTGCTCAAAGATATATGAGAGTGGGTGGGAGTTTGCGCTGTGGCCCGATTGATAACACATGTGCACAACGAGCACTTTTTTATGTTACGATGCACTCGATTAATATGCAGAGCACGTATTAACCCTTAAGCATCTCCCCTTGATTATTTTCATTGGTTAAGGGGATATGCTTTTGTATCTTCTTTGTGCACTCTACGACAGTGGAGAGCGCGCGATGACACCCGCGTAATGTGCGAAACGCCCTCTGCCAGCAGGCGACAAGGAGCGCGTTAGTACCACCACGATGTACGGAACACCCTCGGTTGTCTTTCTGCCATGTAGCAGCGAGGAACGCCCGCGCACGATTTGATAAGTGCGGGGCACGTTTTTATAGGGCGCGTGTAGCGCAGTCGGAGGAGGCGCGACTGTCGCGTGCACCCGATACCAGGTTTCTGGTTCGGATTTCCCGCCCAGGCCAACCAAGCCTTCCATCCCTCCGGGGTCGGTGAATTGGTACCAGACTTGTCTGGGAAGGATAAAGCGCTGACTTGTTCATCGGCTGGCCACCGCAAGTCATTGTATGGCCAAATACGCATTCATGTCGCCTCCACGACATCCCGTAGAAGTAGAATGCGCTGGCGCATCCCAGAAGGGATTGAGTAACGCCGTCCTTTATCCTTTTATCCTTTACGTTTTTATATGCCGCCTGAGAGTGCGTGTTCTCGGGCGGCAGATTTTTGGCATCTGGCAGAGGAATTGACTCCAGTTTGAGATGACCTAAATTAAGCGAGCCCGTAATTATCTTGACCTGACCCACATTCGCTCCTTTGTCTTGCCTAATTATGCCTCCCTGCAGGAATGGATCTACCCAGTAGAAGTTTAAAATTTCTAAACGATATCGAAAATGTATTTCATGCCAATTTTAGGTTTTGCATTATCATTGCGATCTCTTTGATAACAAATTTGCTTAGCTTGGCTTCATGTTCATAATTCGATGCATCCTCAACTGCCGATGTTTTGATAAAGGGGTTTGAATTACGAATATAAATAGTTTTTAGGCTTACCTTGATGAAAAGTAAGATAGCAATCAGCTACCAAATGGGCAGTGCATCACGGTCACAAGGAGACACGCCCCGGAAAGGCTACTTCGCGGGTGTAGATTTTTGTCATAACGCGGCGGATCTGTATGGAAGCTGCATATATGATCAGACCAGATGCCCCATAAAATTGATGGAGATGGCAGGTCACGTCTGGCAGCTTCACTGCTCCAAAACGCTCTTTCCCTCTAGTCTGACCATGAGTTTTAACAAAGACGTCTGTCCTCGCAGAATAATTCCTGTCATTTAGCAAAGGCCATAGTTTCAATATTAGTAAAGAATTTCCACTCGACCCTAATCTCATTTATTTCCTCTCTCCCCCTTTTTTGGAGTTGGGATGCCCTCCCTTTTTTGGCAGAGGAGTTTCTCGTATTTCTTTGTTGTTTCTCGAAGAGTTCGAAGAATTCAATTATTTTCCTTTCAAGATCTGCAGTCTTCGCGGCTTTATTAATCTGGGCCGCTTCAATTCCCGCATATTCCACTAACCAAGATGTCGTGAAGACGGCTCCAATACATCTGCGTTCGAAATCGTACTTTATAAAATATCGAGTGTTAATTACTAATGATAATTTAAGCGCTTTTCCAAAGAAAACTTTTAAACCGCTCTCCGAATAAATGATGGGAATGAACCCTTGACTTCTCACGGAAGTACAGGGTGCGTAAAAAGTATTGACGCAGTAAATGACGGCTGTGGAAATAGTATTGCGCAGTAAGATTTAAAACATTCACTTGGGAAATATAGAAAATGATCTTGCAAACACGATAGAATAACTTGTAATCGACACTGGCTCCTTTACTGAGAATACAGGAACGAAAACGACGGAAAAATTCATGAGCACGCGCCGCAAGTACTCGCTTGGATTTCGTCCCGTGCTTTTAACAGGGTAGCCTTCTGCGACTGGTCACTTCTGTTGAAAGTAGCCCAGACCTCATTCTCCAAAATCGCCTAAAAAGAGTAATCCAGCGGATTCACGTTTAAGCTGTGCTCGTCTGAGAAGCTGTCCACACCTGCGCGCCTTATCCGTTTGCCGTTATCGGACAGAGATTGATAATTTGGATTTGAACGTTATTGTGCTTGGACATCTTGTAATCATCATCTGTTATGACAGAGCCGTGGCTGATGTTTGGGTTGCTGGCCTCTTTCCTCACCAACCGTTTCGAACAGCACCTAATTCTCTTGTTAAGGAAGTATTCAGCTGTCTGGGTAACAGACAAAAAAAGGGCCACCGTAGCGATGACGATCATGTTTCTTCAGTTTTTTCGTGGGTGTTTTTTGAGCACAACACAGACAACAAAAATAACACACAAAAACCTAGAGGGGTAGAAAGAGAAAGCTGGAGCTGAAACAAAAAGTAGGTGCGTCAATACTTTTTACGCACCCTGTAAATGTCTTCCATCTAAAGGAAACAACACCAAAGGACGAAATTACCCCATAAAAATTCGATCCCTGAATATGATACAGCAAAAAACAAGCATCCCAGCTGCTATGTTCCGCTTAGGGTTCAATTTTTGGTCCATTTTCGAAAAATTCAACATAAAAGCAAGCCTCTAGTCGTATTGAAGATTTCGCTTTTATTAAACAAAAGAATTAGTTAATTGAAATTATTAGAAACTTTTTTCAGGCTGTAGAGTGCACTTTTATCTAGATTTTAAGCGGCAGTTCTTAACACGCTACTACTGCTTTTTCAAAGTTTTCAAAAACTCTCCGAACTATGACAATTTACGTACAGACAACCGCGATCTCTGATTTCGATAGTGCTATGCGAAGGGTTAAGTTGTCATGGAGATAGTTTTCTTCCATCAGTATGAAAAACTTCAGAGAACGAAATTGCACCTTACGAAATTTAAGGCTTTGAGTATTAGAGCAAATTCGTAAAGTAAAGACTTTCTACGGCGATCTTCAACGTCATTAGTGGGATTCGATTTTTGGTCCACCTTTTTTGACAAATCGGGGAGATCCCAAGTCTGGAGATCGTTTCAGAAATCCGTGCTTTTTCTACTGTAGATCGAACAAAACTTGAAAGTGTTTAAGGTAAAATTTCAGCTATATAGGTTGTCTGCTTCAGATAAAAAAGATAATTTTGTTTTCAGAAGGAACGAGAATTTCGAAGACTACCTTTCCCCAACTCATATCGAAGATAGCAACGGAGAAGCTTGTTTTTCTTACTATTTGACGAGAAAGAATAAGAACTGAATTATTCGAAGTCTTCAAGAGGCAACAAAGAAATACGAGAAACTCCTCTACCAAAAAAGTGAGCACGACATCCCAACCCAAAAAAAAAAAACAACAGTACGGGCCTCCTTCAATTCTCGAACCTCAGGCTTGACCCTGCATTAGGTTGGTGTGAGTAGTGAGAAGGGAGAAACAGCGTTTGTATGTCCAGAAGACACGCTTGCTGGGGCAGGTCAGGTCATGGTAATTACAGCAACAGTCTGGTCTCGACTACCGAACTTATCTCAAGCAAATAAATGAGATTAGGGTCGAGTGGAAATTCTTTACTAATATTGAAACTATGGCCTTTGCTAAATGACAGGAATTATTTTGCGAGGACAGACGTCTGTGTTAAGACTCATGGCCAGACTAGCGGGAAACAGTATTTGGAGCACTGAAGCTGCCAGACGTGACCTGCCAGCTCCATCAGTTTTAGGGGCATCTCAGCAAGTTGTCTGATCACATATGCAGATTCTATACAAATCCGCCGCGTTAGGAGACAGATCTACACGCGTGAAGTAGCCTTTTCGGGACGTGTCTCCTTGTGACGCTGATGCACTCACTGCCCATTTGATGGCTGATTGCCATCAAATGGGCAGTGAGTGCACAACTTTTGATCCTACTTTTGATCAAGGTATACCTAAAACTATTATATATTTGTAATTCACACCGCTTAATCGAAAAATTTTGCAAAAATAACCCTAGAACAAAAGTGGAATGGTCGTAAAAAACTGACGAATATGGAAAACATCGGCAGTTGAGGATGCATCGAATTATGAACATGAAGCCAAGCTAAGCAAATTTGTTATCAAAGAGATCGCAATGATGAGGCAAAACCTAAAATTGGCAAGAAATACGTTTTCGATATCGTTTAGAAATTTTAAAGTTCTACTGGATAGATCCATTCCTGCCAAGGGCATAATTAGGCGAGACTAAGGAGCGAATGTGGGTCAGGTCAAGGTAATTGCGGGCTCGCTTAATTTAGGTAATCTCGAACTTAAAATTTTAAAATCCTGCCATGATTTTTGTGCCATTGGGTAGACCATTCAGTTCTAATTCCAACAATATGTATTTCATTTGATATAATCGAGTTTCAAAGGAGTTATGGCTGAGCGGTTTAAACGGCGGATTAACTCTGGCCGCGTTTTGTTTGCCGACGGTACTGTAGACCTAACGTCATATCCTGCGGATACCGTCTGGTTAATCAAAACCTGAATTTTTCCGAGGACTAAGGAGCAGCTGTTCACAAGATCACTAGCTGGCCTTAAATTTAGCAGCTTTCGCGCAATTTGTGATCTATTTATTGAATAGTCGCAGTAAGTATCCTTCAGCGTTTGTGTCATCCACTCATCGTTATGCGGCAGTAGCTGGATGCCTTGTTGTATGGCGGATTTTGCCCTACCTTTAACTTTTCCTCAAGCGGAGGGTCTGTTCGATGACGTGAAGTTCAACGTTTTTATGAACCAGAGTCTCAAAAACTGCCCAATACTGTGAAAATCCCTCTGAATTACCAAAAAAAAATTGGTAAGGACACCTCAGGAGCCTTTATGGAACGGTGTGCTCCTTGACCTGCCCGAGTTTTCGCTACCTGCACCGTTATTGGACTGGTATTATTTTCAATGTTTTCGTAATTCAATTGAGTATTTTGAAACGGGTGTTGGAACTGCAGCAGCAACTACACTGTTATTGTAATGGCACAACTGCAGAACGACTTCGTCTTATTGAACATTCCTAACGACAACATTAAGCGGCAGTTAGTTTGGAATAGCAGCAACTACACTACTACGATCAGCAGTGTCTTTTTGGAAATTGCGTTATTTGCCCAAGTGGGAGACTAGGCGATTGCTCAAAGATTGGAGCAATTTATCAGATCAAGTGCTTGGCATGTAACGCCAAATACATCGGAGAAACGGGAAGAGCTCTCGCAGTACGTGTGAGGGAGCATCTATCAAGTAAACGACGTGGATTGCTAACCAGCCCACTTGGAAATCATAGGATTGAGGCACATAACGGTAATGACTTTGAGGTGAAATGTAGCATCTTGGCCGCTGTAGGAGGCATTTCGGCAAGGAGAGGGTTAGAGGCATTCTGGATTTTCACAAGAAATCCAGTAATGAACAAACGGAATGAGTGTCTCTCTGTTACGAGTGACTTTCTGCGGTTTGTGTCCTATTGTGAACTGTAGAAGGACCGGTAGGCGACAGCGGTGTGCAGTATGCCCCATTCGTCCCTACTGGCTTACTGACGTGGGCGAACATCAGCTCTTGCGGTGGATCCAATTGGTGAGTTCGTTTCTCCCACTTGGTCCCTCATTTGTGTTCGGGAAAGTCCGAAATGCTAGGGTAGCCAAGGCGCTTGGTGGGGTAGAGCGCAAATGAAAACTTATGCACCACATTCAGGCCTCTGAAGACGACGAGAAGTCGAAACGTCAGGCCCTGCTAAATAAAGATCCACCTAAAACCTCGTGTTGGCACAAAAAGTTAAATTGACTAACAGCTACACTGTTATTTCGGAAGCAGTGCCCAAATTGGACTCTGTTCCTTTCACTGCTGCACCTCAATTCGTCAACACGTGCCCTTAAAGTATATATAAGGTCGACAGCTTCTGACAACCTTGTGCAGTCGAGATTCTCGCTCAATTTTTTCTACTTCAACCATTAACTCTTTTTTTCTCTGCTTTATCTTTGCAGTTTATGTACTCATCCCTTAACTCGATAAGAAGTTTTTGAAGGCTTTGTACATGCTCTTTTAATTCTTTTATGCACTCTTGCAAAAGGTCTATGGTAGACTTGTATTTCTGATAGTTAGAGTCACTTTGTTGAGAGTTTAGGCTAACTGCATGCTCTTTGTAGCGCGCTATTAAATCATGAAGCGCGGTTGAGCTCAATATGATTGCTCATTTCCTTGAATGGAATGCCATTTTTAAAAAATTCTCCTTCAATGTCGTTAGCGACGAAGAGAAGAGGCTGCTCCATGTACTTTTAGCGTAGGAGAGACTTAGCTTTCTTATTTAGAAAGTGCGATCGTGAGTAGAATCGACTTCGTGCTCCAGGTCCCAAAGCTGTTGCACTTTGACACGGGAGACATAGGCTTGTTAGGCCGTTGCACCAAATGTGTACGACAATACGGCGAAGGACTTGAACGCCCTAATAATGCGGTGGTTCAGAGGATGTGATGGCGAGTACAAGAGATGAGAAAGAGTTTATTGAGAGACCAACTGGTCTATGTACAGGTGGAGCGAGAACTGGCGTGGGTTCTCTGTATGGCAGCGTCACGCCTCCTGACCTGCCAGAGCTTGAGCATCATCGCAGGCGAAGGTACGTGCGGAGGCACATGAGTGCCCAATTACAACGGAAGTAGCCTAGCTGAGTTCACCACAAAGCACAAAGGTAGACCACACCAGTGATAATTTTCTATTTTAGAGCGAACAAAATGATTATAAGAGCTGCCTCACATGGTGACCCTCCGAGTCGCTTTGCGCCATTTCAAGTTTCGAACAATACGCTGAAAAAATTATGACCTTCTGGGTAGAGCAAGTCGAATCGACCTCTGGTCGACCTTGCACCGTCATTGGAGCGACAGGATTGAACGTTCACAAAAATTATCATAACTTGGTTTTCTCGAATTTTGGAGAGGCCTATGGTATAGTCCCGCGGAAGTGTCCGCGCAACGGGAATAATCTTTCCGGGACCCAGGCGCTCGCCCAGTAGCCGCAGTCCGCAAAACTCATTTTCCGCGAATCGTCAGCGCAAGTGGTGAACGGGCTGGTATACTTCCCGTCCGCGGAACGACCCCGCTGGGATGCTTACTATTTGGTATCAGCGGCAGCGACGCGGTCGCGCCGCGGGACGGCTTCGCCGACTTGATGTGTTCCTCGACTCATTCAAGTATAGCCATGCAGGTTCCTTGTCAGGTAGTAGAAGCAGGACATTGACCCGATAAGTAGGGCTGTTAGTAGAAATGACCGCAGAGAGTACTATAAAGTGATTGTTGAAGGTGAAACCAGGAACGTGCATACTTCCACCTTTGACATTCTGTGTGCTTGCTTCGGAGTATTATAGTAGCTATATATAAACATTTGTTGGGACTGAAGTTCAAGCGATGAAGTGGTCAGTGAAGCTACATATAGCAGAATACTCATACACTTATAAAATCTGTCTGTCGAGATGACACGTCAAGTAGACCTATGGTTCTTTGGTTTCATCAAGAGAGACAGAGACTTATTAAAAGGGGATATAAAGCAAGGCGACACCCTGACGAATCCGGTTTCCGAGGTTTTCATATATATATATATATATATATATATATATATATATATATATAAGGTTCTCCCATAAGTCCTTGCAGTTTTTCTTCAACGATTCACTGCAGATTTCGCCGGCGGTCTCTTGAATAGCGCGGCATAGCTTTCGAAGGAGAATGATTTGCTCTATCAGATCATGTATTGCATTTCTTTTTTCATCATGAATTTTGTCAATTTTTAGGTCGTTGAAGTGAAAAGTGAAAAAGGTGAAAAAGTAGCCATTTGCGCACTTGTTCTCTCTCTTAGGTTTGTAATTTTTTGCGCAGTTTTTGTAGCGTTTGGAAGAAAATGTTCTGTACTACAAGAATGTGTGTTAGCGCTATTTGCTCATTTGTCCTTTGATGGACAAGCAGGCCGGCAGCAATCGTCACTCGCTGGTTCTTGATGTTCATTGATCACACGGACATATTCAACAATTTTTGCACAGAATTGTAACTGGCGATGAAAAATAGTGTTTGCGTGTTCAACCATGGTTCTTGTGCCTTAGCCGCAGTAGAAACATGGTTGAAAGCAAAGAGAAGAAAGTGCCAAAAGTGCTCATCCTTGTCGACCTGACATTGCTCAATTTTGATGACTTGAAAATTAGAAAAAATTTAAATGGCCGAAAAACAAATCATATATTCTGGTAGAACAAGACATGCACTTCTGAGTATCATATCACTCGTCATATAAAGCTGAGCAAAACAGACTGAACAAGGAGAAGGAGTTGTTGGTGAAGATGATCTTTCTCTTTTTGGAATGTTGTTGATATTCGACAGAAATCAGCATGAGCCAATAAACGCGACACGAATCCTTATAGAGCAAGACATTCGCTTTCGAATGACATATAACACCGGGCAAAAAGTCCTACCACAGAGCAGGAGTTTCGGTAAAATTCGGATGGAAAAGTCGGACGTTCCAATTTGGTGATCTAAAAATCAATAAAGGACAAGTGAGCAAATAGGACCAACACGTATTCTTGCAGTACAGAGCATTGTCTTCTAAATTCTATAAAAAGCTGCGCAAAAAATTTCAAACCTATGCGAAGAGGACAAGTGCGCAAATGGCTACTTTCCACTTTAAGGACCTAAAAATTGACAAAATTTAGAATGAAAAAGAGAAGCAATACAAGTTTTGGTAGAGCAAATCATTCTCTTTTGAATGCTCCTTGTAGGTTTGAAATTAAATTGCAGAATCGAAATTGCCCAAGAATCGGAATCGCTGCTTTAAGAATTGGTTGTTTAAGCAGACCAAGAAATTCTCTCGGCTGTCTACCGCATAACTTCACTTATATGGGATTTCCTCAAAACTAATGTAACATCGTGTCCTGTGGACCATAGACACTTTGCTAGTTCAAGCGACAAGAGAAGCTGGTGCTCATCCCTACAGTGTGAACATTTAAAGAATAGAACTTGCGGCCACATTGATAGTGTTTTAAGGGAGATGGTGGTTTTCCTTTATTTCCGCCTCCATCTGAGGCCGTATTCATCAACGACTTACAGCAATTTAAACAGAGAAAATACAGCCGAAATCCCTGATAGCACGGCTTAAGAAGCGATATAGTGAAACATTTTGCCGCGCTATCAGGGTTTTCGCCCTGTTAAATAGCTGTAAGTCGTTGATGAATCCGGCCCCTGGTATTTTGGTTCCCACCGATTCCAGGATGTTTCCATTCCTGGCGTTCGTCCCCTTTCTCAATGCAATTTCTATAGATACCTGCTGAAGACGAAATCCGTACCGGATCTCCAAAGCAGGGGCTAAATGGCTAAGAGGCGGTGCGATGCCATGCGCGGCAGTAGGCACGTCGCAACGCGGCAGCCGGTGATATGGAATAGCGCTCATGGGCTGGCATCGATGGAATTCAGAATTCGGATGTTCAAAATGCCTACTGTCCGGAACTCGTTTTGAATACCAGCGTCTCTCGATAGCTGGGAGTGTCCGGATGTCGTTCTCAGAAGGCCTGATTCGTATTCAAATGACAGACAGATAGGAGTGAATGGAATGCCAAGTATTTACTTTGTGTACTCTTTCGCAAGTTACAGTTAAAAAAGCCTTTACAAGCAACTTCCGCCATAAGATGTTTCCACCGCCTATTTTCTCCTGTTTTACGCCTTGCACGTTTGCTCAGAAGGACTGACCAGAGATGGACTGCTGGATACACTATTAGTGCACTTCCGGTTGTTTAAGGAGTGACTCTTCGAACTTTAGTTCCAGATCTTTTTACCGGAAATTCCAGGTTTCCGCAGCTTAGGGTCAACAACGCCATAATTTGTATGTTAAAGCAAAGTCTGCGGGGGACGAAGTCACGTACATACTTCAACAGTTTCGTTCTTTCTCCGGAAGATCTGTCCGGCTTCGAAGTCGATGAGGTAAATGCTTCGAAAGTAGGGCATTTATCATATCTTAGCAACACCAACATGTTTTGAGATCGCTTTCATCGTATTCTCACTGGTAGCCGCTATAGACACCATACCAGACCAGGGGTCGGATTCGTCAACGATTTATATAACGGTAGCAGAGAATTCGCAGTGGAAAACTCAGATAACGCGGCTTATCGCTCACCATATCGCTTGATAAGACGCGCTATCAGGAATTTCGGCTGTAATTTTCTCTGTTAAATTGCCGTTAGTCGTTGATGAATTCGGCCTCAGATCGTAACGATGTCGTTCATAGGATACGGGCTGTGCCTTCGAATATTGGCTTCTTCTTGGCAGTTTTCTGAAGAGAAGATAGGTGCAGTACAGCGTACTGCACTCGTTATGAAGGAACTGTGGAGGGCACTTGTGCCTTTTTAGGCGATGAAATGCCATGTAAGTGAGAATGCTGCCTTCAAAAATATCATTACGTTGTTAGTTGTGAGCACTTTAGGTGGTTCTTCGATCACGCCATGCAAGAAGAGCCGAAGCAGTATGGTTCATCGCACCAATGGTCTTCTGCCCCGTTTGAGAGTCACCACCGCCGGCTGCAGATCAAAATCAACCCATCAACAACAGCTAGCAGTAGTGCTGTTATTAAAAAGTCCGTAGCATTCGACGCACTACCTACTTGAGTGAGATTTTCACTATTCAATACCTTTAGATTTCTGTTACGCAAAAAACTACGGCTTCAAGTTGCGTAGCAAAGCAAGGAAGGCCACGCAGCCACGCATCAGCTGTTAAGTTTGGCAACACTTACAAGACAAGGTACGCTTCATATGAACCACTGAAATAGCATACCCATTAAACTCCCCGTCGTGCAGATTCCCAGTGGATGTGTACATTAGTGATGATCTGTACATCCCGAGGTACAGTGAGATAGCGGAATTCCAAGAGGACCATCGAGGGTACATGAGACTTCAGCCTGGCGACATTCCGTAGTATGTGTTTTATTAGGTGAGTTGTTCTGTAAATGACGATCCCTCCTCTTCCTTTATCTCTTCCTTCCAGTTCGAGAGTTGTCGTGAATGGTACGGTGTTCTCGACCGCTGGAACCGCTCCTCGTCATCGTAACAAGACACGGTCTGAGCGGAATTAGTAACGGAAGGCTATTCGATGCATATGGCAATGTTTTCATGTTCATATACAATTCCGTAAGTTACACCATCAAGGTTGTCCTGAAGGAGTACGAAACTTGTGATCCTTTTGAGCAACTCGGAAATAGTGTCAACCATTTCGAACACCCTCAAAGGCATAGAACTTTGCAGCTTCTGAGACTAATTAGCACAACTATTTTTTCAAGCAATTGCTGACATCTACTGTGAATGTGCGGTCCGCATCGGATATATCGGCGCTCTGCTGTATTGTTAAGTTCGGAGATGTTTCCTATCTCAGCGTTTTGTAATATTTCCTCGTTGTTGCACAGTTCGGGTAGTTTCTTTGTTGCACAGTTCGGCCTCATTTGCGCAAGGTTCGTATCACTTTGTTAGATGTATCGCCCTATGGCGCTCGGATCGAAGACTTCAAGAGCTTCATCAACACCATCAACATCGGGTTCTGCTCGCCACACGCCCTACCCACGCGTTCGAGTACTGCCTCTGCAGATGCCTCAGCAACCACCTCCTTGGAGCTCTTGAACTCATACTTATTATGAGGAAGACGTCGCTCTCGAGTCTGACATCCCTATTGGTGAGCAGCAGGAGCATCCCCAGGTAGCGCCGGCCGTTCTTAACTGAGCTACCCATGACATCCACCTGTGCCTCCCTTTTATGAGTTGTCGCACAGCGGAGGGAGTTTGTTATGGCGAGTACACCAGCTCAGAGCGCCGTGCCAAGCCACGAAAACTGATCGAGTGCATTCGTAAAAACGAAATGGACATGTCAAGGGCGTCGATGTTCATCAACAGGAATCGATTATCCATTGAGGCATCGTATAAAGTCACAACAGACAATGTTCTGGCCAACTTTTTTCTAATGCTGTCCAATCCTTTGCAATCTTAGAAGTTTGTCAAGGCGGCCGCTGCGTCCTCTACAATTCGATACAGTTATGACGGATTTGAAGATGTCGACCCGGCAACGCTCCAGACACTGCTCACCATCGCTTTCGCAGTAGTTTTTAGGTTTTTCCTTACTAGATTTGTTCTCTGCATGAAGTAGCTGAAAGTATTCAGGCATATAACCTGTGCAAAAACGAAGCTCTTGGAAAAAAGAGCTACAAACGCTCCGCATGAGACATTCACCCAACGCACAACGGGCTCAGAATTTTCTATAAAAAACTGTGTTGCGCAATGGGCTCTCCAGGCGGAGTCTTCGTTTATAGAGGTTTGTTCTGTTGATTGCTCCTAAAATTTGAAGTTTTAGTTCACCTACCTAACAAGCGAACGCATTGTTTGAAATTTTATAAAATGTTTGTTTTTCAAGTGAAAATAATGGTTTCAAGCTTGTTTTTAAGAGCAGGAGGACTGCCATTTTTTGGCTTCAAATAAAGAGATTGCGCTTTACCAGCACGGTCACATCCGAGCTCTTCTCATCTTGGATGGAGAGCCGCGTCCCTACATTTCTTCCTGCACTTTTTTCTAAAACTGTCTTCAGCAGTGGCATTAGTGCCTTGCCCAATTCAGGCCAGCAACATGCATGATTTCTGCTTCTAATGCATCTTGAAGTGGTTTACAGACTGGATCTTCGAACTATTTGGTCTGCACAATAGGCCACCTCCCTTTCGAGAGGTCTTATCTGACATAATAGGCGTGAAGTTAAACGTAGTAATGCAGTGGATTGTTGTAAGTTTGCAGATTTGGACATGACGTTTAGCAGATTCGAAAGCGGAGGAGCGCCACGATCCAGCACATTGGATTATCTTCTTCGCCGTTGACTGTTGGAGAAGAAGACAAAAACAGCATTCCTGTGTTTTGTGAATGTTTTGTGATGTCAAATCTTCCTCAAGTAAATCAGCTGAAAACTCTGACGATAAGGAATTCGCTTTTGCACGGGTCTGTGTGAGTTTACTCTTTTTTCAGGAATCCCAGCAACGGAAAATGCGAGATGGGAGCAACTCTCAATAGAAGGACCGTTGGAGAAGAAGACAAACAGCATTCCTGTGTTTTCTGAGATCATAACAGTATCAAGTGTTGATGTCATATCTTCCTCAAATGAATGTTCTGTTAAACAAACTTAATTACCCTTAATAACATGTCACTCTGGGCCATGCAATGTATGTCTTGGACATAAGTTTCACGATGATATCTCGAGTTCCATGTTCCTTCGGAAGTGAAACGGATAAGTGGACACGGTCCTGAGAGGAATAAATCAAACCGGTAAATGCATGCAGACGTTGGTTAGCAAACAACACAATAACTCGTACGGTATCTCCTCATCACCAGTACCGATAAAGGGTGAAGCGCCCAGAAATCATAGATTTCCTGACCAAACCCACCTGAGATCGTCATGACAGAAGAAATTAGGGTCATATCTGCTTGTGAACAAAGTTTAACTTCCTTGATATGTGACATTTTGCTCAGCCAAGTCATATCACTAACGGCCTGGCCTGTTTTAAAGTGGATCTGCTGCCTTTCATACCTTCCTACAATCCTGATGCCAGTAAGCAGCATACTGACGTGCTCCAATGTGAGAATTGCGGCATGTCGACAGAGCTGACAACTCGCCAGGTGCTGCCGCGCGCGACCGCTGTCGCTCCCGGTTTTGCATCTTTGAATACGGTCGAGCGGAGGCGCGCCTTTGAGACATCGCCCGTTCGTCAGCTCCTTTCTACTCAGTTCTGCCGGAGTTATCTTGCGAGGCCTGACCACAGTCACCTCTCCTCACCTAGCATCGACTGCTAGCCGGATGGATGGCGACCCTGCTAAGAAGGGTCGCCGGGGCTCATGGCGCCGAGTTAATGAATACAGTGAAGCGCCCTACCTGTCTGCGCCTCTACCCTCATGATTCACTCCACTCTGTCCGGCTATACTTCCTATCTCGTATTGTGTAATTGGCACTCGCGTATATTCTACCATGTCGGCGTAGTGATGTGCAATACATCTGTGCTGGCCCTCGGTGTGCGAGTCGAAGGAGTGCGGTGAGTCCGCTCATACATCACAGTTGCTTGGTACTGTTGGTATTGTTGGTGTTGTTGTATGTCGCTATGGGTTTGTGGGGTATTACATGTGCAGGTGTTGATCTCGCCGTCAAGATATACAGAAGGTCAATCTGGTACTGAACTGAAGTAATTTCATATATTTTGAGGGCTTTCTTAGCTCTCGGCACGAGCAGTGAAGAGAGATATGCAGCGTTAGACGGGCTCACAGAGCAAAAGGAGGACTGGATGAAACAGATGATGCAGGCGCTTCAGTTCGCTGTTCTCCCTCTCTGGTTCCTCTTTGCCTTATAATTGCAGCCTGATCTTTTTACAGATTGAATTGCTTTCAGCAGAGACGTACGAAATAATAGGTATGTTGAAGTGAATGGCGTTCCCACGTGGGTGGGCAACCCAGTCACTTCCTTTTTCCCAATGCTTCCTTTCCTACAAATAATTGAGTAATCACAGTCTGATTTTTCAGCGGAGATGAAGCGTGAAAAGCAGAGAGAATAAAGAGACAAGCGTGAGGAACAGAAAGAAGAAGAATTGGAGTGGACCCAGCGATGGGGACGACAAGCCATATGCCAGAGGAAATCACTGATGTTTTGTTCGAAATTTCTAAGCTTCATATTATTCTTATAGTTTTTTGCCATATGCAGTTGTCTCCCACGCACATCATCGCCTTTTCTTCATATCCAAGTGTTTCTCATGTGCCTCATCTTGCCTTGCCATATCCATTTGTTTATCATGTACTCATCGTGTCTTGCCATATCGAATTGTTTCTCATGCACCTCATCGTTTCTTTGCCATATCCAATTGCTTTGCATATACCTAATATTTTTTTGCCTCATCCAATTGGTTTGCAAATACCTCATAGTTTTTAATGGCATATCCAATTCTTTCGCATGTACCTCAGTTTTTAAGTTTTTTAGGACAACATTAATCAATTGGTTTGTATGTGCATTATCGTTCTTGAAGCCATGTGTACGTGCTCTAGAGGTTATCACTCGCATTTGCCTTATACCGGTTTTCTATTGTTGTTGTTTACTAAGTGTGTGCCGATTCTCTTGTTCATCTCTAATGCAGGTCTCATTTTCAAATTGTAAGGTGTATAGCCAAAGACTACATAAATAGTCCTATTGTGTGTGAGTATGCTGTTCGATTCCACCACTTTTTCTGACTCCTGCATGTTGTTCAGATGCTCTTCTGTCGGACGAGGCTAGCACGTGGATCAGTAACTGCCGGCTTGACACCTGCTTCGACGTTTTCGTCGTCTTCGACGGCTCCGAGATTTACCGTTAGAGCAACAGGATGTCGGTACCAGCTCCAGTGAGTATTATTGTGCGACAATTGTTTAGTAGTAACTTCTTATATTGTTCTCTAGTGTTATGCTATTAATACTGTTAATACTGATAAACAAGAACATATTGTGCGCGAGTGCGCAAAACAATCTCAACACGTAACACTCCAGCAAATTCATTGTTTTCCAGCACGTTAGAAGCAATCTAAGTCAATTTTTGAGATCAAGTTATGAGAATTTTGTACTTGTGCAGTGTGGCATTTTTCCTTAAGACACTTTAAGAAGACGGATTTTATTTAAAAATTTCTTCAAATCAAATCGTGCTCCTTTTTTTGGGGAAGTAAGGATGATCAACGAAATCCAACTCAGGTTTGATTCCGTTACTGCGATAGAATTTGAGATACTGATCACGAATCTCATCTCCGTTTTTGGCATTACGGGTTCGATCAGCACCCCAATGAAACGTTCATAGACGACGTTTGGGTGAAATCGGTGACATCGCCACCAAAGCCTTACTCATGCGCACCTGTCGTAATCGACCGAAACTTCGAAAATGGACTTCAGATTCGGGTTCAGCGACCTCGATTACCCCAGGGCTTAAGTTTCGGACCGCTCAAACAAAATCCGCAAAAAATCGATGAATTGATCAATATTTAATATATATTAATGTTTTAATACATGTTAATTAATCATAATTTTAATATAGTTTAATATATGTTTAAATGGATGTTTATAATCTGCTGAAGCCGCATTTTGCGTCTCAGCCGCGTGCGACTAGCGTCCCGTGTCCGTCCGCGGTTTGCCTCCCGTCTGCGTCCGGCTAGCGTCCAGTCCGCGATGTAGGAAATTCACGAGACGGTAATGGGATGCGGTCAGGACGCAACGAGTGTCTGAGCATGCAATGCACTGCGGGAGACTGCCGGTCGGCAAGTGCTGAACAGCTGATTTGCTTGTTTTTCGCATTTCTGTAGGCTTTTTGTCGTTGATGTCTATTTCTTAAGTTTCTATTTTATGAATAGAAACGTCTTCTTTTTTGTGTCTTATCATGGGAGAGCCGATACCTATTGTTGTGTTCTATTGATTTCGTTGCTTTCTTCTTAAATGCATTTACGTACTTAGTCCTTGCTCTCTCTCTTTTCGTGCGTCGTGCATCTTAGAGAGTATAAAGACAGGAATCAAGTTGAGTAAATTGAAAACAGACGATAGTTGAATTAGAAGTAGCTCAGCCTACCATTATCGAGTTATTAGGTTGTAACGAATTAAATGGCACTGGCTCGCGCCATTTTTTGGCGCGTCTTTACGCGTTTGATCAAGAACAAACCGTAACATGTGGCATATCATTTAGAAGCGCAAACTTTGCTCTACCGGCGAGTACCAAATTTTCTATGTAAAAGTGGGAAAACTTTAGAGTTTTATTGACTTCTTTGCAGATGGACAAAAGGGTAATCCGAGGCATTTACTTGTATGAATTCAAGCTGGGCACTACAGCTAAGGAGGGCGGACGAGAAGATCAACGCCGCATTCGGTCAAGGAAGTTCCACAATTCGGACGGCGTATCGTTGGTATCAGAAGTTCCGGAATGGAGATGAGAGCTTGGAAGAACATGAAGGTCGTGGGAGGCATAGTGATGTTGATGAGGACAAGCTGAGAGATGTGGTAGAGGAGGATCCATACAAAGGTACCAGGGAGATAGCGAAGGTTCTTGGCGTCAGTCACAACACAGCTGCCCGGCATCTGAAGGAAATTGGAAAGATCAAAAAGCTGGATGAGATGGGTGCCTCACGAGCTGTCTGAGGAACAAAGAAACCGACGATATGAGACCTCGTCCGCACTGCTTCTACGGAAGGAAATGGACCCCTTCCTTGATCGCATCGTAACCTGTGACGAGAAATGGATAACGTACGACAACAGGCGACGATCGGCACAGTGGGTGGACAGCGATGAGAGCCCCAAGGTATTTGCGAAGCCGGAATTGCACCAAAAGAAAGTAATGGTGACAGTATGGTGGTGTTCGCTGGGAATTATTCACCACAGCTTCCTCCCTCCCGGTGAATCCATCACGGCAGAGAAGTACTGCATTCAAATTGAAGAAATGATGAAAAAGTTGAAGGATATCCGGCCGGCCTTGGTAAACCAAAGGCGAGTTCTCCTTCTGCACGACAATGCTCGCCCCCATGTCGCACGAATGACGTTGCAGAAATTGAATGAGCTGAGCATTGAAACTCTACCACATCCTCCGTTTTCTCCCGACCTCTCCATAGCAGACTACCATTTCTTCAAGCATCTTGGCGACTTCTTGGTAGGGAAAATATTCAAATACCAACAGGATGCCGAAAGTGCCTTCGAAGATTTCGTCAATTCCAGAACTTCTGATTTTTATGCTACTTGGATAAAAAAGCTTGTGTCACGTTGGCAAAGATGTGTGGAATCAGAAGGTTTTTGTTTCGATTAATAAGCTTGCCTACAAGCCGAGATATTAACTGTTTAAATTCAGTGGTTCAGTGCCATTTATTTCGTTACAACCTAATAGAAAGATGTCTCTCAGCGCCGCTTTCTTTAACACTAAATATTCGAACGAATGCTGCTCAATTTAGGAGAAACTTTTCAACAAGTTTCTGCAGCCTGGGGTACACCAGTACAGGGTGCGTAAAAAGTATTGACGCACTTACTTTTTGTTTCAGCTCCAGCTTTCTCTTTCTACCCCTCTAGGTTTTTGTGTGTTATTTTTGTTGTCTGTGTTGTGCTCAAAAAAACACTCACGAAATAACTGAAGAAACATGATCGTCATCGCTACGGTGGCCCTTTTTTTGTATGTTACCCAGACAGCTGAATACTTCCTTAACAAGAGAATTAGGCGCTGTTCGAAACGGTTGGTGAGGAAAGAGGCCAGCAACCCAAACGTCAGCCACGGCTCTGTCATAACAGATGATGATTACAAGATGTCCAAGCACAATAACGTTCAAATCCAAATTATCAATCTCTGTCCGATAACGGCAAACGGATAAGGCGCGCAGGTGTGGACAGCTTCTCAGACGAGCACAGCTTAAACTTGAATCCGCTGGATTACTCTATTTAGGCGATTTAGGAGAATGAGGTCTGGGCTACTTTCAACAGAAGTGACCAGTCGCACAAGGCTACCCTGTTAAAAGCACGGAACGAAATCCAAGCGAGTACTTGCGGCGCGTGCTCATGAATTTTTCCGTCGTTTTCGTTCCTGTATTCTCAGTAAAGGAGCCAGTGTCGATTACAAGTTATTCTATCGTGTTTGAAAGATCATTTTCCTTATTTCTCAAGTGAATATTTTAAAACTTGCTGCGCAATACTATTTCCACAGCCGTCATTTACTGCGTCAATACTTTTTACGCACCCTGTATTTCGACGATCTGTGCCACAATCCTCACGGAGTAAGCGAGCTATGTCTCCCATCAGTTTTCAATATTTTTCTAGGATGGTATCAGCGAATGGAAATCAAGATAAACGAAAGCGAAATCACGGGGTGAGAAGGCAACTTTGGGTTAGATTTCTTCATTACATCGGCCTTAACTTGTTGCTACTTTAGAAGCGACATTCGCTTGCAGAAGAAAAAGCTGCTTGCTGTGAACTACTTATTTTGTCTTGTTTTAATAGAAATCTTGCCGCAGGTGTGTTTATTTCATCTCGACGAAAAGCGCAAGTGACTGTTCGCTTCGTCATCTTAGGTAGAATTTCACCTCTCTGCTTGCGGGCAGAAAGTCAGACATCGACTAGATAGCTCGTTGCAACAAGTGCAGCACAAAGAGCCGTGAGTTATTTATATTTGTTCTCACATTTCTTCCAAACACTGAATCACTATGCAATGAGAATATCAAAGAAGGAAAAGCGAGCGAGATTATTTGCTTGTAATGGACGCAAAATTGGAAATATTATTTTGGGGATCGGATAAAGATTGCTGAAATTTCTGCTAGACTCGCTTGGATATTCAGTGGGGCGTGTATTATCATTGCAAGCTTTGGTACGCCAATCATCTCTGCATTTGTTGGACGTAAAATCTTTGTATTCCCACAGGAACACCAGCTTTGCTAATCCTCTATCAATTGACCGTGGTTCAAAAACGATGCCGGAATTCATGGTCAGCATTCTAACCAGGAAATGTTTTCAACTCATGGTGAGCTTTTGCGATGCTATTTTGACAGGATGTAGGGCCCTGTGAGCAAGGTCCAGAACCACAGTCAGTTTTTGCTGAACGGTTTTTTAAAGACCTGAAAAAGAGGTGTGGGGACGTGTGCGCAACACTCATCAACCTCTATGACACCTTACCAGATGTGCTTCGGTGGCACAGTTGGTAGGAGTGCCTCTTCGTAGGAGCCCATCTGCGGGCTTTTCAGTCCGAGTCCGAGTACTGACGATATTTTCGCACGTATTAGTTTGTTGCTGGGCGCGTGTAGCGCAGTCGGAGGAGGTGCGACTGTCGCGTGCACCCGATACCAGGTTCCTGGTTCGGATTTCCCGCCCAGGCCAACCAAGCCTTCCATCCCTCCGGGGTCGGTGAATTGGTACCAGACTTGTCTGGGAAGGATAGAGCGCTGACTTGTTCATCGGCTGGCCACCGCCAGTCATTGTATGGCCAAATACGCATTCATGTCGCCTCCACGACATCCCGTAGAAGTAGAATGCGCTGGCGCATCCCAAAAGGGATTGAGTAACGCCGTCCTTTATCCTTTATCCTTTATTAGTTTGTTGCTGTTACGCATTCTCATGATCACAGGAGTCAATATTAGACCATAAAGACGTTGTGTACTGGCTTGATATTTCAGAGAGCAATACGAGATTTCATGCTGTACAAGAAGGGAGACGTGCACGACATTGGCAACTATCGTCCGATCTGCCTGCTGTCCGTAGTCTACAAGCTGTTCACTCGAGTCATCCTGAATAGGATCAGCAGAACGCTGGACGAAGGACAACCATACGGACAAGCAGGGTTTCGGAGAGGATTCATCACAATCGACCACATACACACCATTACGGAGTTTATCGAAGTGTCGCGAGAGTAGAAGCTGCCGCTGTGCGTTACGTTCGTCGGCCTGGAGAAGGCATTCGACTCCGTCGAAACGAAGCGGTAGTCGAAGCTGACTCAGGACGTTCTTGCTCACTACATCTTCGAGAGCTATACAATGGATTCAAGACCAAGATTTCACCATTTTACAACAATGTCGTCATCAACGTGAAGAGAGGGGTTCGGCAATGGGGTGCCATATCCCTAAAGCTCTTCAGCGCCTCCCTCGTCATAAACGTGATAAACGGACTAGAATGGGAGGACATGAAGGTGAAAGACGACAGCCGGTATTTGCACCATTCAACGCCGAGCATCAGCCAATGCTGACCGACTTCGATCATGTGTGGAAACGTTGGACTCAAGCAGAATCTTACGCAGACGATGTTCATGAAGAACAGGCGAGATGTACCATTGTCGCTCAACGGTCGAATACCTCCGAATGCTCCAGCTAAGTGTACCTGGGTCGCGAAGTCAACATGGTCAACGACCTAGTACAAGAGCTGGGCAGGAGGAAACGAGCGGCTTCGGGAGCTTTCAAGAGCGTCGAAGAAGTCGCGATGAAGTCCAAGAACGTCCAACTCCTTGCCCACCTATTCGACTTCACTGTTCTTCCTGCCCTAACATGCGCCTGAAAGACCTGAACTATAGGAAAGCAGGATGAACACGCGATCAGCGTCGCGCAGCGTGGGATCGAGAGGACGATGCTCGGAGTGACACGACTCACGCAAGCGAGATAAAGGCCTCCGAAGGTTCGAGCTTCGTTGACGTTCGAAGACGTTCGCTGCCACATGGGACGAGTCGTCGAAAATTAGGTGGGCCGGCCACGTATTGAGCTTCGCAGACACCCGCTGGACAGGAGCTGTCACTAACTGTATTCTGCAGGATATCAAGAGAACACCAGGAAGCCCGCTAACACGTTGGTCGGACTTCTTCGTGAAAGTCCTGAACGAACGATATGACGCTCTTCGTGGCCTTCGAGCGATGAGAGTCAACTGGAGCACTCTGGCATGCGACAGAGACGAATGGAGGCACTGGTGGTCCCCGCTTGAACAACTCGATGATCAAGGGGACAACAGATGATAGAGGTGATTCATGAAAAATTTCATGTATCATTTCAGTATCACTACATCAGGAAAATCAAAGCTAACTAAAACTTTACGGTCTCTAGTTTTTGGCAACTAAAAGCTGAGCAATGTTCAGTGTTAGGAAAGCAGCTTCGCTAAAGGCTCTAGAACTCTTTTTCATCAGCAAACAAAGCGGCATAGTTCATGAGTATATGGCGCAATTACTACAAGAGCACACCCCAAAAACGACACATGCTTCCCATCCATTTTAAATACTCTAGAAACACTATTTTGGAGTGAAATTCATGATTCTATGATGCCGTTTGGATTCTTTTTTATTGGAGTTCCGTGATATAATTTTGTTCGCAGCTCTATTTTCTGTTTTCTGACCAATTTTTGGCCATTTTCCCAGAAAACAGAGAACAGAAAAATATGCCCAAAATGGCCAAAAAATCTCAAAACAGAAAACAGAAATTCCGCCCATCCCTGCTCTGAACCCAGCATACTTGAGCCATCTTTGGCGCAACTTCAACTTTACCACTTTTTTTACGAATTCATAGTTAACTCATTTCTCAAGCTCTTTGTAATTGATGGAGATCCATCATTTGCTGAAGGTAACAAGCTGTTGAGAAAGCTATTTCTCAACAACTCCTTTGAGGAATAGCTTTCTACTGATGCTTTCTTCACTGTGGTGCAGTTTGGCTTAGTTCTTATTGTATTGTTAACATGGCCTTCAACGTGTTCCATTCATCTGAGACCTTCATCATCATTTTCAGTAGCGTTTGTCCCGCTTGGTGGCGGGGTCCGCTCTTCTGGTGTGGTGACGCCATTTCTCCCGATCAAATGCTTGATCGGGATGCACACCAGCTATCTTTAAGTCCAAGTGCAACGTGTCTAGCCAACGTTGCTTCGGGCGTCCTCTGGGCCGTTTTCCCGGGACTTCAAGATTCAGGCCAATCTTACAGACGGTGTCGTCATTAGCGCGAAGGACGTGGCCATACCATCGTAGACGAGCTTCGCGCAACTTGTCGGCTATCGGGACGACACCGAACCTCTGTCGTATGGTGTCATTGCGAACGCGGTCCAATCGCGTTACTCCGGCCGTCCACCTTAACATCTTTGTCTCCATTACACTGAGGCGGCTTTCAATTTCCTTCGTCACGGGCCAGCACTCAGCACCGTATGTCGCTACTGGGCGGACGACTGTTCTATAAATCTTCGACTTGAGGTACTCGGGTATTGACTTATCGCAGAGAACCCCAGTCAACGACCGCCATTTGGACCAGGCTGCACTTACGCGCGCATTCACCTCCAACTTTAGGCTGCCATCGGGCGTAACTGTTGATCCGAGATACTTGAAAGCTGTGACTCGTGAGAGCTCAGCACCATTGATCTTGATAGATCCGAGCTCATTCACATCCGTCGTCAAGTACTCCGTCTTTTTGACGTTTAGCTTGAGTCCGAACAATGCCAAGCGATCGCACCATTCCTGTGCCTGTCGCTCGAGTTCGGCTTTGTCTTCACATGCAAGCATGACGTCATCGGCATACAGCAACGTCCAAGGAGCTGCCTTTTGGAGATCTCGTGTAATTGCATCCATGACGACCACGAAGAGCAGTGGGGATAGGGCAGACCCCTGGTGCACTCCGACAGAGATCGGAAACTCCATCGAGGTACCCGCTGGTGCTCGTACTCGGCTTATTGGGCACGAGTAGAGGATGCGCACCCACTCAATAAGCTCTTCAGGGACGCCGTGTCGTCGCAAAGCGTACCATATAACTTCTCGCGGGACGCGGTCGAAGGCCTTCTCCAAGTCCAGGAAGGCAAAATGCACCGGTTTCTGTTTCTCGCGGTGCTTCTCTAGCAGAAGACGAACGGCGTGTATGGCATCAACCGTCCCACAGCCGGCAACGAAACCACACTGATTATTGGAAAGCTGGACGACATCCCGGATACGTCTATCGACAATTCGCTCAAAGACTTTCATGGTGTGCGAAAGTAGGCGAATCGGACGGTAGCTAGCGCAGTCCGCAGGGCTGCCTTTCTTCTTCCAAATCGGGATAGTCGTGCTTTGCTGCCAACTCTCAGGCACTTTCTTCTCAGCAACAACCTGATTGAAAAACTCTGTCATTCAGTCGGCAGGGCACCAACCCTTCGACTTCCACAGGTCGGCCGGCAGGTCATCTGGACCAGTGGCTTTGCCTGACTTCATCTTCCTCAGGGCTGCTTCAGTTTCGCTCACTGTGATCTTCTGAACGGGACCGTATACAGGTGATGCAAAAGGAACGGCAGGATGTTCAAATTCTACATTCGAGATTTCCTCGAAGTAGTCGCGCCATCGCTTCACAGCCCTTTTATGATCCATCAGAAGATGGCCGTTCTCATCGTTAATGCCAAAGAACTTTTCGATGTCTTCTGCTTGGCGACAGCGAGCCTTGGCGAGTCGGTAAAGATAGCGCTCACCATCGCGCGTTTCCAGTTTTTCGCTGACTTCAGCGTAGTATGCGGCTTTAGCTGCAGCCACTGCCTTCTTTGCCGCCTTCCTCGCTTCTCGATAATTCCGCCAATTATCGACTGTTTTATCACCGATAAATACGTGATACAGCCGTTTCTTTTCCCTGACCTTCTCTCTGACATTGTCAGTCCACAGCCAAGCCTGTTTGTCGACCCAACGCCGTCCAGGCTTCGTTGTGCCGAGTTCGAGGCGTGCAGCCCGGGTTATCGCATCGGTAGCTTCTTTCCAGGTTTCGTCGACAGTTGTTACCGTCGGCAACCGAATGCGAGAGATAACGGCTGCTTCCTTCTCCTTCAATCGCCACCATTTAATTCTAGCCGTCCCGCACCGCTCGACACGTTTACACCTCGGAGGTGTGATCTTCAGCGAGCAGATCAGTGGACGGTGTTGCGTGGCAACCGTCTCATACGGCACGGTCTTCGCGTCTGTGACAAGGCCTTGGTCGCGACGCCTAACAAGGACATAGTCAATCTGCGTTTTGGCGTTCCCGCTATAAAACGAGACGAGGTGGGAATCACGCTTTCGAAATTTGGTATTCACGATGGTGAGGTCATGTGAGTCTGCATACTCAAGTATACGCTCACCATCGGCGTTGCGTGACCCATAGCCAAAACCACCATGACAGCTGTAACCGTCTTTCGCTGCTCCGACGTGACCATTAAGGTCACCTGCCACAACAATCATATCTTCTGACGGCACTTCCGCTGTCTTCTCATCAAGCAGAGACCAGAACTCGTCCTTGGTTTGCTCGGAGCAACCTGTCTGCGGAGCATACGCGGAAAAGAAATGACATCGTCGCTCTTCTACGGCGACCACAATCTTCATCAAGCGGTCATCGAAACGTTCTACGCTTGCAATCGCGTCACGGAAACGCTCGGAGACGATCATACCGACACCACTGGTGGTCCTGGGACTGCCGCACAAAACGGCCTTGAAGCCGCGGCCCATGTCCCTCGACTTGCAGCAGGACCACCTCGTCTCCTGCACCGCACAGAAATCTATCTTTCTTCGCTCCAGTGCTTCTACCAACTCGCAGGAGCGGCCCGTCAACGTACCCACATTCAACGTTGCTACGCGGGTCTTGCCTACGTTGCGGGACTTTCGGACTAGCTCAGTTGCCCCCCGATGCCGTCCTCGCATCAGGGACCCTCGCATACTTCTCACACTCGCCGGGCTTTGCGAGTGCGCGTCGGCTCCCGCGGACGCCGTAGCATTATCTCGAGAACTCTGTAACGTCATCAACCATACGATGTGACACAGAATGTTCGTAGGCCGGCCTGTCACTAGGGCCTGTCGCCTGCATTCGATTGTCCGTGATTGGCTCGGCTTGCAAAAGCAAGCAGTTTCCAGTGGCACCACGTGGAGGAACGGACATCGCCACCATCTGAGACCTTCCTATTTTAAAAAATTCATCTTTTTGTCTTTTTTTGTTGAAAGACTGGCGTCGAAACATCAGACTTTTAGACACAACCCGTACGAATATGCCACGAATAGCTTGACGTGTTTCCGAGATGCTTACTGCTGCCTGAACTCCGTAAGAAAAATAATGTGCAAAGCTTACGTGCTGCAGAAAAGTCATAAAAATTAGGGAAATTATGATATGTACGTTTCGAACCTTCGTTTCACGCACACTTAGAATGAAGTCTGTGCTTTCAAAAAAGCAAATCTCTCCAGAAACTACGCGAATTTCCATGAGATAGATGGGTCGCACGTAAAGCAACAATATCTGATATTGTTTCGTGATTAGGAAGGCGTTAATCAACAGACAAACTATTTAAAACGTATGTAGCACAGGAGGTGTATTCAGACAAATTGCTATTGGCGTACATATATGTATACGGCGTTCCCGTTTACCATTCTTCTATAATGGCTTATTTTTCTAGCAGCTTCCTAACCTCCTGTAGGGATATTCTGCTGCTCTTCTGCGTCCGTTGCATATCTGCTTAAATTTATTCTTGAAAAATAAACCAATAAACAGCGAAATACGTAATTCTACTGAGTCATCAAACATGAAGAATACAAGTGCTTTTGAGCAGCACACACGTTCAGATAGTTAAAAGCTTTCGGCAATGTCTAGGTGGACCACACAAAGGACCATGAAGACTGAATAACTCGTCGAATACAGGGTTCTGTCAAGCTAAACAAACCAGATTGAGGGCACATAGAGCACTTCACCTTTTACCGAGACTGGTGTTCATGCAACAATGCAGATCGGTAGCAGATCTATGAGAGTGAGCAAGAAAAGACATCTGACTAGAGGTTCGTCTTCGCACGACCCCTGAAGGAGGCCATAGTTTCGTGTACGCCGAAGTATCGTGACAGGGTCGCCAGAGCGTTCGACGGCAGAAATCTGGAATGTAGAAATGATCGATGGGATGAGCTGGAAGCAGGGAACAAGTGGCTGCTGCAGCTTATTTTTACGCGTCGCTTATATCTTTCGTTTTGTTCAGAAAAGGGCACCACTGCTCAAGAATATTTCGCGACAACGAGTAAGCAAGTCTGCCGCGTAGAAGAAGAGCTCAGAAGGTCAGTAGGTCTGAACATGCTTTTGGAAGCTGTACCACCCCCAAGTGTCCTTGTGATGGAGAATGATAACTGTAAAAGCTCTGAGGCGAAGCCCCATGATCAGCTATAGGAGGCCTAGGAGCACACCTTTTATTGCTCGTGGGCTTCGCTGCAGAGATGGGATGTGAGTAAAACATGAATATAGGAAATCTAGCAATTTTGTAGGGCCTTCCTTCAGCTGCCTTGCGTTGTTTCTTTGGAAGGAAAACAAAATAAAAGTAGAAAATCTGTACTGTTTTCTCTGTACTGTTTCATTTTTTTCTCGTATTAAGTTACGTGTTTGCATCGGCTAAGAGCAGTCCCTGATTGCAGTTAATATCTTTTATACGATTTCTTGATTTTTTTCTTGCTTTTGATCAACTTTTAGGATTCTCATTCTCCGTACTGACGTCTTTCGTTCGTGCGTTTCAGCATGTGCTCCTCCCTTCTATGCTACCGCCTGAGGTGCGTACTAGTTTAAAGAGGTCGTGGGGTCGTGTGCTTAGAAAGTCGTAGACCTGGCGCATCGCATGCGGCAAGAATTTTATAAAAGTTTTATGTTCTTTTTTATGCTTTCAGCAGCCTTTACAAATTATTTCCTCCCATTATAAGAGACAAGGACGAACTACTCTACGCAAATTGCAAATATCAGTCTGAATACTTGCCATTTTTTTAGACTTCTTCCATAACCAATCGTAGATTTCTCATTGTTTGTCTGTTTTTTTGTAATTGTTATTGGATACAATAAATATAAATATAAAGATGAAAGCAGAATGGATCGCCCTCCAATTCGGATAGTAGAAGAATCAATATTTTTCAAGTGTTTGGTGACGATCATCGAACTCGACCATTCTCAAAATTACGAACACGTTAACGACGTTGCGATCATACTTTAACACTTTTAGGCGGCAGCAGCTATTGCAAGGAAAGGCGTTGATGAAGGAGAGTAGCATGAAAAGCAAACGGCTTCACTCCAGCGTTTCTGCCCGACGTAGTCCGAGGAGAACCTACGTTATGAACAACTATCTCCAGGGAGACCAGTTTGCAATGAAACGTTTGTATGAAAAGAAAATTCTTAGCTGCAGTGAAGGCTGTTAGCGGTTAACTAGAGTTGAGTTAGCCTAGTGATTAACGTAGCAGTCTCGTTCACAAACGGTTATAGGTTCGACTCCCGACTCAGGCACGCCGTGGCTTGCAAAAATTGTAAAAATGGCAACGGCTCCAGCGCCAGGCCCGGGTTGACAATCCGGCTGATGGAGAAACCTCGTCACAAAACATGATAAAAGGGCGCAATAAAATCAGTGGAAAGGCTAGGACGTCACGCGGAAGTTACGCGCGCAACCCCCACCCGAGTTCTGTGGATAGTATTCGAAGGCTACCGAGGGCCGAGCGACTTCGGGTGAAGAAGTTAGCTCGATTGGAGACTCTGAAAGTCGGAGTGCTGATGGGAAGACGTGGGGAAGTTGCTGACCTTATGAAGCGCAGAAGGATACAATTCCTGTGTCTGCAGGAAACGCGATGGAAAGAGGGAAGTCCAAATTGATTGGAGAAGGGGTTAAGCTGTACTTCAACGGAGAGAACACCGAGAAACGGGTTGGGATAGCTCCGTCAAGGATTCGGTAGCTGCCGTCCAAAAAAATTAACGAACGCATCATCTCACTGGCTGGACACGAAGGAGGGTTACAGAACCATCATATCCTTCTACGCCTGCATGCCCGAGCACGACAAGGATGAATCCTACCTCACCCTCGAAGAGACCATACGGTCCATATCAAAAGGCGACTACCTCTCCATGGCAGAGGGTATGAACGGGTAAGTTGGAAGTGGCCGAAAAGGAGTGGAAAGGGTTCGTGGAAGTGAAGAGATCAGCTTGATAAACCCATATAGAGAAAGAATTCTCGATCTAGCTATCGCCCATGACCTGGCTTTTTGTAGCACCTTCTTCGCGAAAAGGGAGACTCAGAAGATGACCTATCCAGCGATAGAAGAAAGACTGCACTCGGCCATGTCCTGGTCGATGAGTTGCCCTAAGAACCGTCCAGGATGAGAAGGTCCTTCCAGCGGAAGATGTAGCATCACAGCACAGGCCCTTGGTAGCCGACCTGAACATACCTCTCTCTACCCAGCAAACCCAAGGTAAGAAGAGAACCAAGAATCCGATGGTGGAAACTGCGGGGTCAGAGCGCAATGGGCTACGAAGGGCAGTGCTCGGAGTAGGTCTCCTTGATCCGACTGTTCCCCTGAACGAGACCTGGAGGAAGGTGACCCAAAAGGTCCTGCCATGCCAAGGCAATGCTCCGTGAGACAAAGGGGAGCACTAGAGCAGATAGGGCAGCATGGGTCTGATATGAAGGGGTGCAGGTCGCGGTGAAGAAAAAGAAGGATGCCTATAAGCAAAGGCAGAAGACAAAGGTACCCGATCATCTTACAGCCAACAGGAAGCTGAAGAGGCTGGCAAAAGCAGCCGTAGGGAAAGTAAAGAACGAAGAGATGGATTCCTATGCGAGGAGCTGGATGGACACGGAGAGAAGTTCGCTGTCCAGCTAGCCAAGGCGCGGCACAGAGCTAACCTCGACATTCGAGTAGTAAAGACAGTGAAGAGTGCTGACGGTAGGGTACTACGGAAGCCATTCGAGGACAAAAGGAGGTCGGAGGACTACCTTAGGGAACTCCTGAACGAGAAATTCTCTCGTCGAGGAGCCTAGGAAAACAACCAACAAAAGAAACGATCCCATTCTGGACGCAATAAAAGGTTCGAGGGGCAAAGGGAAGATGAAGGTCAGAAAGGCAGATGGGCCTGATGGAGTATCAATAGAGGCTTGGAAGGCATTAGGGAACTGCGGAGTCAACTGTCTGACACGTTCCTCAACAGAGTTACAACAGAGGATAAGGTGCTAGATGACTGGCGGAACAGCACATTGGTCCCTATCTTCAAGCAGAATGGGACACGTCCGAGCGCTATAAATACCGAGGGATCAAACTGATCTACACAAGGTGAAGGTCCTGGACGCAAGGCTGAGGGAGATGGTCCACATATCCCAGGAACAGTGGGGCTTTATGCCCAGGAGTGCACTACAAACGCCATGTTCATTTCTCGCCAGGTCGGAGGAACGAAACCCCTGCTATCTGGCACTCCTAGGTATGAAGAAGGCCTAAGAAAGGCTACCTAGGGTCGTCCTCTGGAAAGCTCTCGAACGTCTGACCACGACCATAAAGGACATGTACGAAGGCTACAAGCGGTGATGCGAACTCCGCACGGAATGACAAGGGAGGTGAACACTACAGTGGGGTACACCAAGGGTCGGCTTTGAGTGCGTTCCTCTTCTTGCTCACGGTCGACTGTGTAGTGAACCATCTTCAAGATGCTCCTCTCAGGACGATCCCCTACGTAGACGATATCGCCCTATGTAGTAGCCCACAGCCAGGATTGGAGGAGAATGTGAAAGAGAGCGCTCGCGGGCGGCGGCCTGCGGTCTAACGTGAAGAAGTCGATGTTGATCAGCTCTGAGCAGTGCACTGGAGCCATCCTAGATTGCCAAGAGGGTGCGACAGAGAAGGTGAAAGAATTCCGTTACCTCGGAAGTGACCTATCCAGAGAAGGAAGTGTGGACCAAGCGGTCAGGGGACAGATAAACGCAGCATGGCTCAAGTGGAGAGAGTTCACGGGAATCCCTTGCGACCACAGATGCTCCAGGACACTCAATGAAAGCTCTATGGAGCTGTAGTGAGGCCTGCTATCCCCCAAGGCAGTGAATGCCGGGCCCTGGGTAAGGCACAAGAGCAGCAACTGCACGCTAAGGAAGTGAGGATGTTCAGGTGGGCATGTGGATGGACCCGTCAGGACAGGATGCGGAATGAGGGTTCGTGCAGTGCTGAGCACAGCCCCGATTCTGCGGAAAATGAGGGAGCAACGTTCGAGGAGGCACATCCTCAGAAGACCAGAGAATCACCCCCGAGGTTGGCTCTAGATTTCGAGGCACCCGAAAAGCGTCCGAGAGGAGCATAAGGAATGGGCGAAAGACGTTATCAAGAGAGATTTCGTCGATGTCAGCGCCACGCCAGACGACCCTTGGTAGGATGGTGACGGATCGTAAGAACATCGGACCATGCGTCTGCGCGGGGCTAGTTCAGGAGAAGAAGTGAAAGTTGTTAGCTAGCAAAGTTTTTTTCAGCTAAATCGTATCATTTTCGGGACAAACTGAAATTGAATTGAATCAATTCAGCACCTCCCAAATCAAATGGATACTTTTCTCATCAAACTGGACACTCTTCTAAGCAAGTGACGCTTTGGAAATGAAACGGAACATCTTCCAAATCAAGGCGAGATTCTTCCGCAACAAAACAGAAATTCTCCGAAGCGGTTAGAATAATTTCAGCTCAGGGAAAGTTTTTGCATGGCTTTCTTTGATCTTTGATTTTTCTTTTTTTTAAATTCACCTGTCCCAATACGTGGAGACACAAATTTTATAAAATTTTCTATTCTTAAGGAATAATACTGAGTTAAATTTTGTTGTAGTGTATAAAGACAACAATCATTTAGTGCATCAAAAGAAGGGATCGCGCCATGCATTCAACTGGCTCATTGCGATACTCATTTGATTGATGGTGCAAATGCTGCTTATTTGAAACGATCTGAGGACGTGTATTGTTCACAACTGTGTTTGCTGTACCGTTTACATCTGTGTTGCCGCACGCAGAATGTTTAATACCAATCGAACGGAAACCGCGATTCGCATTTCCCGCCTAGACTAACTAAACCTTCCCTTCCTACGGAGTCGGTGAATACCAGATTTGTCTGAAAAGCATGACACGTAGATTTGTTCATTGACTGGCCACCAGAAGTAGAAGCCAATAAGGGTATAAGAAAGACACCACGCTCATAGAGGCGATTCAAATATACGACTAACAGAGCAGGCAAACAAGTCAGGCCTCCTATAGACAGCAATGGTGATGGCAGATATGTCCTAAGTTAGGGGATCAATAATGAAAGTATTGGTTAATCGATCTCTTTGTCAGACATGCTATGCACCGACTTCCACACGTTGACCACCGATATAATGGAGGGAATTTGAATGCGTGGAGCGCAGTCGGAGGAGGCGCTGGCTGTCGCCTGCACCCGATACCAGGTTCCTGGTTCGGATTTTCCGCCCAGGCCAACCAAGCCTTCCATCCCTCCGGGGTCGGTGAATTGGTACCAGACTTGTCTGGGAAGGATAAAGCGCTGACTTGTTCATCGGCTGGCCACCGCAAGTCATTGTATGGCCAAATACACATTCATGTCGCCTCCACGACATCCCGTAGAAGTAGAATGCGCTGGCGCATCCTAAAAGGGATCGAGTAACGCCGTCCCTTATCCTTAATTTGAATGCGTATTTTTTCAGAGGCGCGCTGCGTAGTCGAAGAAGCGCCGGATGTCGAGTGCACTCTGAAACTATGCTCGTGGTTCGAACCTCGCCAAGGCCTATGCGCGTTCCATTCCTCCGGGTTGGTGAACTGGTGCCTGGGAAAGATAAAGCATTCACTTGTTCATTGGTCGACCACCGAGACCACTGTGTGGGCCAAACACGCATTTTAATCATCTCCGCGAGATAGTACTGAGGTAGAACGCATGGCGCATTTAACAACGTTGTCCCTTTCCCTTACCCTTATTTGGTCCACCTGGTTACATTGCGATGGCGAGCCGATGGCAGGTCAGCATTCTATCCTTCCCAGACAGCTCAAGCACAATTTTACCGGCTCAGGAAGAATCGAAGGCTTGGTTGGTGCAGGGCGGAACGAGATCTTCAGTCATGCACACGACAGTTGTCGCTTCCTCCGACTGCGCTTCATGGGTAGAGACGAAAATAGAAGGCTCGGAAGCTTATAATTATGCGGTGCCTAGTGGAGCACTGATCATGCTTACGATTATATACAAAACAAATCTTGCCCTCAACCCCACACTCGAAATTGTGCACTGCCTCACCAAGAGATTGACAGCGAGGTTGCCGCGGGATCCAACTAGGTAGAATGGGAGGAGGTCCCAGAGGAAACTTGCACCATTTTGAGGGACGGCGACCACAACCCCCCCCCCCCCCCGAAAATGTGGGTATGCAAGAAAACCTCTGCCATTAGGAGCGAGCCACAACGCCCGACTAGGTAGAATTTAGCGGATGAGACGTATTGTCATTATCCTGTTCGGGCGACGTTCTCTACTGCACCTGGATGAACGTAAATGCAACTCATTGGCTGACTGTGGAAATAAGCTACATAGAGTACTTAGTGAGCACAAGCGTACGCGTATTAGATTTTTCAACGCAGCTCTGACTGTCTGCATGAACCCTCCTTAGATTTTAATGTACTTGAACGCGATTATTCTCTACAAAATTGTGTATAGTTTATAAGGAGTGTGGGGAACATGGAAAGTAGAAACATTTTAGGGAAAATTCCTTCCAAAACTGACCCATATCGCACTGAATCTGAAATGGCTCTACAGGACTTGCAACTAGAGGAGCGCAGCGTCAAGATGGACATCAAAGAATGGTGCTGATCAACCCTTCCTTCTAATGAGCCGGGCGCTTCACTTCTACGGGATATCGTGGAGTCAATTTGAATGCATGCTTGGCATGTACAATAACTTGGCAGGCCGACGATCAAGTAAATGGTTTATTCTTTCCAGGCAAAGCCGGCGCCAATTTACCCACGCAGAGGTATGGAAGGCTCGGTTGGCCTGGGCCATGAATCGACTTGGAGCGCATGCGGGAGCTGGCCTCCCTTCCTTCCGGCTGCAATACACGCAGGAGCAGCGTTAGTCGGAATCAGATTTAGGTATCCCACCCAGGCCAACCAAGCGCTCCATCCATCGGGTGAATTCGTACCAGAATCTTACGAGCCTATAACACTGACTTGTCCATCGGCTGGCCACGTCATTGTGTAGACCAAATGCGCACTCAGAGTACCTCCGCGATATCCCGTAGAAGAATGCGGGGGCGCATCCCTCAAAGCGATTGAGTAACGCCGTCCTCCATGCTTTCTATTCTTTTTAGTTATTCTTGCGCCTTCCTTCTAGGCAATGTAGGCAATATGTTTCCTTACTGTTGCATCAGACACAGTCCCGCGCACAAAAAACTTTTTAGAAGCGCACGGAGTTCTTGGAAATTGAAGGTGGAGAGAAATCATTTATTATAGGGTAGGGTATCTGGTTATTATCACAGAAAACATTGCTCTGGAAAATCGCAGACGCAACACAACCACCCAGGCTCCTCTAGACGAGAAGTGTCCAGAAAAGCCTATACATCGAAGCTACAGCGAAACTCCTGAAGACCTCAAATCAGTACCCAGCAAACTTACTGAGCATGCATTACTGAGCCGGATTCTTCCGAAACTCGAGATAATACAAGTCGAGAACTCGAGAGACGAAAGCTTGGGGAACTGACAGCAAGGAAATAGAGATACATCATAATAGTGGGCGCTATGATTTTTTGATACGACCAGTGAAGGTGTCCATTATCTGATTGCCGCCCAGGTAATTTTTGAGCATTGCCATAACGTCAGATGGAAGAAAGCTGCAAATATTCACGTGAATTAGCAGAACTTTGGCATACCTACGATTAGATTGATAGGTGAAAGCCCTCCGAAGATTGAAAAGCGGTTTGCCGTTCCAGAAGTCATTTTCCTAATTAACTGCCACAACAGTAAGATCAGATGGGTAAACATTCATGGTCATTCTGCCCTAACTAAATATTTAATGCTACTCATTGATTTTCCCTGAGGATTTTAACACTAAATGAAATACGGTAGACGTATGCTACCTCAGCTTGGGGAGCAATTCTTAGGTCTTCATAGAGCGTTTTAAGGTCATTCGTTCATTTCGTGCAGTATTTGCGCTTCCTTCGAGAAACCAATCGTCTTCCTCCTCTCGTTTCAGATAGACCAAGTCGTCGACATTCTTATCGTTAGGAAAACCTTCGCCACACATGGCATGTTGTCGAATTTCGATGGATTTCAGACTGTCTGGCGCGGTTCTGGCCCAGATTTCAGAAAATTAAAAGAGAAAGGAATAGCAGAAATATGACGGACGCTGCACAGATTCTCAACAATTATGGAGTACGTATAAGCCGGCCAAACCATCATCGATTAATAATGATGAATTGTGTGCGGTTCTCACCGTTTCACGAGCTGCCCAAAGGTGACTGCCGTTAGGCAGATTCGAGAGTGGATAAGATTTATCAGTCAGTATATACGAGTGGGCAGATGGAAACGAGCGGCTTAGGAAGCTTTCAAGAGCGTCGAAGAAGTCGTGGAGAATGCCAAGAACTTCCAACTCCGTGGCCACTTACTCGACTCCACTGTTCTTCCTGCGCCAAGACTCGCCTCAGAGATCTGGGCTCCACGAAAGCAGGATGGACACGCGATCAGCGTTGCGCAGCGTGGAATCGAGAGGACGATGCTCGGAGAGAGACGACTCACGCAAGTGAGAGAAGGCCTTCGGAGTTCCGAGCTCGACGGTTGAAGATCAGAGACGCTGTCGCTTGGGCCAACTAGTCGAAAATTAGGTGGGCTAGCCAAGTAATGCGTTTCGGAGACACCCGCTGATAAAAGCCGTCAGCGACTGGATTCCGCGGGATGTAAAGAGAACACCAGGGCGCCCAGCGCGCTGGTCGGACTTCTTCATGAAAGCCCTGAACGAGCGATATGACACTCTTCGTGTCCTTCCTGGGAGGAGGATCTATTGGACCACTCTGGCACGCGAATAGTCGAATGAAGACGCTGCTGGCGTCCAGTCGAGGAACTCGATTATCAACGGAACGACAGGGGATGTACGAATTTCGCATGAACCTGAGCACTTTTCAAGTCAGATTAGACACTTCTCAAAACCAACTGACCCTCTCCTGAGCAAGCTGGGCAACATTTAAATCAGTTGAACATCTTTCACACCAAAACTAGCGTCTCCAAGAAATAAAACCCTCTCTAAGAAGATAATAATAAATGCTTGTCTTATAAATAAAATTCAGTGTGACTTGCTTTGAAATCCTATAATTCACCCATCCGAAAAGAATAATCGACTGAAATTCTTCTAAAAACCTAGAACATATAAATTTTTAAGCGATTAAGAAGAAGGGATCACACTATACATTAGTTCGCTTTGCTGTAGTTTTCATTTGATTAATTGTGTAAATGCTGCTTGGAATTGCGAACTGGGGCCGGATTCCTCAAAGTTACTGCAGTAACTTTGATGAATCCGGCCCTGAAGATATGTGGGTTTTCTTCAATTGTTACTGGACAAGTGGATGGCTCGGTGTCATCTTCTTCACTCAACACTTCCAACTTTCCTAAGCTTTGAAACAAGCTTTAAAACATTATTTTCCTGGGAAGATCGAAAGTTAACAAAATTTCAAACATTGTATTGACTCAGGTGAATTGCATGTTTTTAAAGAGACTCATAAAAAATTTTCTCAAGAAAGCAATTCATTTCGACCATCTTAAAGAGCATCTAGTTTGACCTGGAAGGCGCTCGCTTCGCTTTGGAAGCAGCTCAGTGTGGTTTCAGAAATGTCCGGTTTGCTTTTGAAAAAGTGTTGGCGGCTTTTGAAAAGGTTCAAACTTGTCGTGAAAATAGCGAATGTCTAATATCCATATGGAGTATGATAGTGCAGTTGGAGGCTGTGCCGGCTGTGGCAGGCGCCAAAATATTAGGTACCTGGCTCGGATTTCCCGCCCAGGCCAATCAAGCCTTCCATCCCAATGGGTTCAGTGCATTGGTATCAGACTTGTCTGGGAAGAATAAAACACTGACGTGTTCATCGGCTGGCCACCGCAAGTGTAGGCCAAATACGCATTTGGATTCCCTTCATGATATCCCGAGAATTCGAATGCATGGCGCATGCCAAAAGAGATAGCTTAACGCTGTCCTTTATCAGTTATTCTTTAATATCGGCACTTGGGCGAAGTTTCAATCAGCAGGCAGAGTGGCCGCTAGAGCGATAGCTTGATTGTACTCTACATATACTCGTATTTCTACTTTCAGCCGTCTTAACGTAACTGAAAACTTTAACATTATCTAACTAGGGCGTTCCGAGTGCAGCCCTCTTTCTCTCTGAAAGTAATTTCTGAATGGCTGCGTCCGAAGAGTAAAATGACCTAAACGTGCAAGCTTCAGTACATGTCTAGAGTACTCCGATAAGGAACTCATGTGGAGCCAATTATAGAATATATGATAAGACCTTTCTGCAAGGGACTTGGAGTATGTAGAGAGGAATAACCACTCAATATTAAACTGAATGGATCCAGTGGTAATGCTTGTCAATTTAGAAAAGCTGTGGTCTTCCATACTGTTTGAAGGCAAAATATGCCTACCCCATGGCGAACATGACGAAGTAGTTGAACCGCGGTATCGAGATCAGTTCTTTGTCCGTGAGCACTGCCTCCATGATGCAGTCTATCACGTAGTCCGGCTGCAGAACTGGCAGCAGGAGTGGCGATCTGGAAGATTCAGGAGCTGATAGCGGTGTCTCCGAACATACTCACTGTGTACAATGGCGGCAGCCATACAGACTTCGTTTGGACTCCGTCGAACATTCCGGTGTCGATGTAGTAGGGGCAGACGACGGTCGTCTTCACTCCGTCCTTGCCGAGGGCGTCCAGCTCGGCTGTCAGCGACTCGTGGAAGCCCATGGCGCCGTGCTTCGACGCACAGTAATCGACCTTCAACAGAGAAATGAAGCCTTGATAAAGGTAAGGACTAGAAGTGCAAGCATTGATGGTAGATGCTCCAAGACATTCAGATGCGGTGTCACAACATCCTACAGATGAAGGTTAGAAAAATAAGAGATAGAGTAGACGGGATTGGAAGGAAATCATCCAGAAATGCAGCAGTTTGAGCAGCATCTGTTTATAAATTTTGGTTTGTTACGGTCCTAGGAATCCTACAAATAGGTTGACTCCATTTATCGTGGGAAAATTCCTCTACACATTTTATCACTTTCTGCGAAGGAAGTCAGGATCGTTCAGGAGTGGGAAAATCTACAAGCAACCTCAAGAGGACAACGTTATTCAGCCCAGACATGCGATTTGATTGCAAGGTTTCCACATGAAGAACTCACCAGTCCTGAAACGCCGACCTTCCCAGCAATGGATGCGATAGTCACCACGTGACCATGGTTAGCTTCCAACATGGCGGGTACGAAGGCTTTTGTAGTCTGAAAAGAACCGTCCTTTTGTATAAGCACAAGCCGAATTCAAGGTTCAAAACAAAAATGAAAAGGGGATAGGGACAGACTAGTCAAAACTCACGTAGAAAAGAGCATGGGTGTTGACGGCCATCGTGAGCTCCATAAGCTCGTCAGGGCACTCGAAGATCTTCTTGCCTGAAATCTCACAGCTTGTAGTCTCGGAATAATACACTCAGCTGATAATTTTTAGTCGCGGATGTGGTTTGGCACTAGAAGGTATGCAACCTTTGAGGTGAAACTGGGAGTGGAAGGACGTCATAACCAACTTCAGCACCATGCACTCAGCACCTGGATTGACAGGGTATTTCCTTCATCACATTACTCTGGAAATTTGTTCATGAAAGAGTTTAGTTACCATTTCCCATGTGCTGCTTCCCATCAACAATGTGCTACAGTGGAGCATTTCACAAAGGTTCGTCTGAAAAAGCAACAAAACAAAAGGCATTTCTATTTTTCTTTTTACTTCTTCTGTTTTGGCCTTTAACAAAGAGGTAAAATTGGTGGAGCATAAAAGATTCGCGTTCTTCTCTCGGTTCCAGAGATTCGATATGAATCATGTTTCAGGAACGGGAGAAATTGGGACGAAACTCGTCGAAAAATTGTAGACGTACAAGCGCACTTTAAGGTTGTAGATTGATAGCTGTCTTATAACTCATGCAAAGGTAGTGAAGGCCTATAGAAGTTTCCCATCTGCCTGGTCAAGACGCGACATAGGGCTAGTCTTGATATATGAGTACTATAGTACTGGCTATAGTACTCTGCTGGCTTTCAGTACTAGTACTAGTACTGAAAGCCAGCAGAGGTCAACAGTAGATACAAGCACCCCAAGGATCTCAAACGAGGAAGTCCCTCGTCGTGAAGTCTAGGAGGAGGGAGAGTGACCCATACCAGGAAGAAGACGGGAGAAGGAGAACAAGCAGAGGGATCAAGAAGAGGAGGAAGAGTTTCACCACGCCAGAGGGGAGATGAAGCTCGGAATGGCAGCTGGTCTGATGGGGGCCATTACAGGCGTAAAAGAAGGGAGAGGCGTTGGAGTCAGCTGGCTGACACAGTTCCCCAACGGAGTCATAGTAGAGGGTAGGATAAGACGCCGGATGACTGAAGGAGCAGTACCTCGGAAGCGTATCCCTCCAACCAGAAGGGACGCTCCCGGGTGCTTCAACTACGGAAGAATCGAACTGATCCCACACGCGATCAAGGTCTGCGAACGAGTGGTCGACTCGAGGCAAGGAAGGTGGTCTCCATCTCCCAAATGGAGTAGTTGGAGCTTCATGCCCCAGGGTTCCACCACCTACGCGATCTTCATCGCTGGGAAAGTAATGGAGAAATACCGAGAGAAGCGAAAGCCCCGCTACTTGGCATTCATAGACTTGGAGAAACCACTCCAGGCCGCGCTCTGAAAAGTCCTTCGAGGAACCTCCGATCACGGTAATATGAAAGCTCGAAAGCGGCGAAACGAACCCACCGGGGGGTAACAAGGAAGACGGACATCACAACGGGGGTTCGCTAAGAGTTGGCTCCGAGGAAGTGTGGAGCAGACGGTTAGGGGACGGTTGAAAACAGCCTAGAGGGAGTTCAGAGGAATCCTCTGCGGCCGCAGATACTCAAGCTTCAAAGGCGAACTCTGTATGTGGAAGGAAGAGACGGGAGAGGGACGAAATGTGGATGTTAGGGCGTGGCGAGGCAGTTCCGATCCAGCCTAGGATGAGGGAGTCAATCCTGAGATGATACTGTTACATTCTCAGAAGTCCAAAGAAATGCCCCATAAAGTTGGCCCCAGAATTCGAAGCACCGAAAGCGCCTATGAGGTGCCACAAAGAAAGGATTTAAGGACGTCAGGAAAAAAGATCTTGCCGAAGTCGGTGCCATGGGAGATAATGCCTTTGAGAGGATGAGGTGGCGACTGGACGGACCACAGGAACAGAAGGTGCTGCCATTGTGCGAGGCAAAACGTTCATGAGAAGAAGAGAAGAAGGGAAGAAGAGGAGGACGAAGAAGAAGAAGGTGTCTATCGTGTAGAGAACTGTAGTAATCTGCAGTCCTACAGTAGGTTTTGTAGGAGCAAGGTGACACCGCGTGGATAACGTAGAACATACATAGGTGAGATGGGCAGGGAAAAATAATAACGGTTAACCAATTCCCTCTAGGGATGCGCCACTACTTCTGCAGGACTTCGTGGAGGCAGTTTCAGAGAGTGTTTGGCCTGTACAATTTGCGATGATGAACTAATAAACGAACCGCACTCTATCGTTCTCAAACTCTTCTGGGACTATTCCTTAGGAGGAATTCCTTGGGTGCGTGTGGCGCAGTTGGAGGAGGTGTCGTGACTTGCGTACGACTATTGGGGGCACGCGTGGTCGCGCGCCCGGCCGCAGGGGTGCGTGCCCCCTTGCGCCCGTGGCGTGCCACTTCTCGTCGTCTTCGGCCACCGCAGCCGGCAGTGGAGTCGTAGCCGGTCGCCATCGCCCTCGTCACCAGCCACAGCCTCCGGGATTACCTCGCCGTCGTCTAGTCCAGGCCCGCTCCGCCGATTATTCGCTACGCCTATTCACTACGTCGTCCTCGTCGGCTCCTTCCGCAGCGAACGCCAATAGCCGTCCGTCGCCTGCCTCGTCCACCGGTCAACGCCAGCCGCAGGATGCCGGACCACCGCCAGCCGCAGGACAGGGATCGTCGCAGCACCGCGAGTAATCGGCCGTAGCGGGCGTCGTCAGGTAACCGCGCCACGGCTCCTATCGCAGTTAGGGCCGTCCACACACGTGGCAGTCCACTGTGATAGTCCGCCGCGCGGGTCGTTCCGAGGTTCTGCCCTCCGTAGGGACTGGGTGTGGCTCTCCCTCTAACTCGTAGGGAATTTTACCTCATGTATTGTGTTGTACATATAGAATACATATGCATAACAGTATCGTGTACTATGTGGAAGGTGACATAGATATATCCGTCAATACCTCCAAAGTGTATGCGTGCGTTATTGATCGATCGATCCATAGAAGTGAATGGCCATGCACTCCCGCAGACGGAAGCTATACTAGTAAGGCTTTGGTCTATTGGGTACGCAGTGGATGTGAACAACTAGTCCACGCAGGACGGGGCCGCAGGAAGCGGGCAAGCGTAGGTGCGTAGGGATAAGCGCCCCTTAGCCTTCGTATAACGGGACTTCGGGTCCGCAGGGCCTTTTGGTATCGTAGCAAGTGGCGTGGCCATAGGCGAGCTCGTAGCGAGCCGGGACCCATAATTAGCCAACCCCACGTTCACGGCGCAGGGTGACACCTTCGCCCACCGATGCGTAGCGAGGCGCCACCCGGCGTCGCGACAGGAGGTGCCGGCTGTTGCGTGCACCTGATACCAGGTTTCAGGTTCGGATTTCCCGCCCGGGCCAACCAAGCCTTCCAGCCCTCCAGGGTCGGTGAACTGGGACCAGACTTGTCGGGGAAGGATAAGGCATTGACTCGTTCATCGGCTGGCAAACGCAAGTCATTGTATGGCCAAGTACGCCCTCAAACCATCTCCTTGATATCCCGTAGAAGTGGAATGCGTGGCGCATACCAGAATGGATTGAGTAACACCATACTTTATACTTTATCTCTTAGAAGGAAATAACCGTTACAAGTGGATCTCAATCATGACTGCAAGCGGTTTTTCTAGCACTGCGCAGCATGGTGCATATAAGAGAATGTGCCTTTAGGAGCAACACAGAGAACAACCGTGAGGAATCCAAGCGGTGTTCTTTTCAGTTACCTGTGACGATCCCTGCGTTGTTTACGATGATGTCCACCTTGCCAACTTCTGCCTTCACTTTATCAGCTGTGGCATAGATCTGCTCCCTCTTGCTTAGATCGACAGTGTAGGCGTTCGACTGAAAGGTGAAGGTTGAGCTTTTCCGTCAAAAAGACGGCTTGCCGACAATGAAGCTGCTGTCTTCCTCTTCGCGGAAGCAGAAAGACCTTCTTCGGAGCCTGGCAATTCATTCGACCTCTTTTGTTTCCGACTCATTTGTTGCATCTATTCCCTAATATTATACAGCTCCTCAAGTGTCTTATTGTGGTGGCGACCACAATAAGACCTTCTTGAGGAGTTGTAATATTATCTCCATTTCACACAAAAATTTAAAGCACGCTCTCAGTCGAGCCATGAGCTATGCATCTGGGCTTCGGCACCTGCGTTAACAAAACCTCAGCATCTACGTCAGTGCAACTGCTATCGACGTTTCGAAAGAAGCAGCGTCGTTTGCACAATAAATGTTCCACAACTTCGTGACGATTATCAGGGGCCGTATGCTCGTCTACCCCGAGTCTCCCCCAATGGGGGATTATGGAGTGATATGATATGTTGATATTGATTGATTCTCCCCCAACGGGGGAACACGAGCATACGGCCCCAGCTCCGAACACCGAATCCGACTTCGCTTATCCGTGGAGCAGTTTTCCCCGCACCGTCCTATCTGTGACACCTTCTGCGCCTGCATCAAGTCCGGTGCACTTCTTGCTGCTACTGTTCCAGGATCGCGGCTATTTGCAACGGGGTCCGTGTGTTTGGAGCGCGTCATTGTGGCTGGAGCGCGTACTGCCAGCAACGAGGCGCTCCAGCCACACTGGCGTCCGCAGCTAGGGAAGGGCTCCAGGGTGTGCCATTTAAGCTGCCCGTGTGCAAACTGCTTTCCTCGCTCAGGGGGGAGTTCGCGGCTAGGTTCTGCGCTCTTGGAGCGGCGAAGCGCTTACGGCTGGAAAAATGCCCCAATAATGCATCAAAGTGACGTAAAAGCCCACAAAATCCCAAGTAACCAGCTGAAATTCAAGTATGCCACAAGGCAGGGTAACCGAACTCCCAACCCCTCTCGCATCAATCGACGCGCCACCCACTGCGCCAGACCCGCTCGCCGGGATGCCATCGCAGGCTCACGGGAGATCGACCGAATGTCAACGTGGACGCCGACGCGCGATCTCTAAGCTAGGAGGGCGCAGACAGCAAAAGACAGCACGGGGCCCGCTGCAAATAGCGTGATTGGTCGTGTTCCCGCCTCTAGTTGAGTATTCTGACCCTCTATTTTGGGGCCGGGGGGGGGGGGGGTTCTCAGTCCTTGCTACTAGGCTTGGGTATTTGCGACGTAGTACGATTACATGGATTTTTCACTATACTCAGTTGGCTGGTGCCCGCATCACACTGGTAAAGCATCCTAAAACGGCTGAGTTAGATCAGCTAGATCCCGTAGTTCCTTTCCTAGCGTAGTTCTGTTAACCGTGTTGTGTGGTTGTTCTACCAGCATGTGCAATATGCCCGCAGCCGCTCGCTAAGTACCTTTTCAATTTCCTGGCGGTGGCATATTATGTCATTACTATTAGGATAGCGCCAGAGCGGTGCATTCGGGTAAAAGACTTATTGTGCCCCAGAACCCATATCGCGCCTATTACAATCGAATTCAGTCCTTGTTCCAGCCGGGTTCACCAGCTCTTCAGTGCTCTGACAGGACCTTCATTTTGAAGCGTTGCTGATATTTGTGTTATCCCCACTAGAGTCCGACAGACTCATAGTCCGCGATGATTACAAATCGATCACAACCGGGTGATCGCCGAAAAATCTGTTCATAGCCGAGCGCTGTCGTTGCCCACACTTCATTCGCCTCTTCATAGTTAACAGTGACGGACGGGGCCTGCGGTTAGCATTGTGACGCCAAACCTGACGTCGCTGAAGGTCCGAAGAGATTAGAATTTGCGCATGTGGTGGTTTAATTCCAGGTATTAGTATTCAGAAAACAATAATCAGTTACAGCTTGTTGAGCAGAGAGAGGCCTCGCCTGTCGAGAAAGTGCGCAGTGTCACAAATTTCTTCCAACTTTTCATGCCAGTTGGTAGAAACTCTGCCCTTCACAGGATTATGCTCTTCAAATCAGAGCATCCTTATGTTCTGTGGACATACAGGCTTCATTCGAAGTTCAGAAAACAAATATAAACAAGGGGAAACTGCCAGCTAAAAGTCTAGCCTTCACGGAATTTATTTCCGAGTGGCCCTTGTTGTGTAATTATGTACACGACGCTACGTATAGGCCCGTTTGTAGTTCGCGAAGAGAGCAGCTCGTCGCTCGTGCAAAATATGCAAATCGATTAAAACCGATCGATCGCTGCCGAGATCTGTTCATACTCGAGGCACTGTCGCTCCCGTCGCTCTTATGGCTCATACTGTCGCTGTCGTTCATACATGGCGCTGACGACGGGAGCGACTGGGGCGAAGAGCGGAGTCTGGGTACGTAATTACACCATAGCACGCTAGTGTTCGAAGGAAACGATGCCTATTCTGCTATTCTTCAGATCGCGGTAAGACATGCTATTATACTTCTTTTGAGGGCCAGATTGATGATGTAGGTCATACGACTGCTTGCTGCTGTCTGTGTTGACTGATTGGCTGACTTACAAGAAATAGGCGTTATGGTGCAATCACGTACACGACACTACGTCGCGGTTGCGGGGCTACTCGCCCCCGCGACCGCGGTTGCGAGCGCGGCAGGAGAGATTCCAGACGAAAGAGTGCACGCGGGCGCGAATGTCTCCATACTTGGTCCACGTGTGAATCATGAGCTCACGGCCGCGATGAGGGAGTCTCCAAGCACGATGACGGCTTACGAAATCTACAGGGACTGGTACCGACCACATCACGCAAAGGCCGGTTGCATTGACACGCTTAGGAGGTCACATTGAAATATTTGCGAGCAACCATAGGAGGGGAAGATTTTTAAGGAGGAGTGAAGGTGCACGACTCAAATGCTCCAAGCAGATAACTTCTCGAACTACACTCCAAAGCTGTCTAAGGATGGACGAAAGCTCTTTCTCCACCTCTCTGGGACCTTCGAGGTCTAACCAGACACCTGAATTTCCTCATAATATTCTTAATAGAGGTCTGCCAACGCTCCTAGGATTTTTCCTACCGTCTTTACGACAGTGGAGTGGCATGAGTCGAAGAGTCGACACATACACACTCAGTGTAGATAATCTAGGACAACTGGCCGAAAAGCTAAAGTGCTTAAATGGAGTGAAGAATATTGGTCATATGTGCCTCTTTCCTCTCAATGAGCTCATGAACATCTCATCCCCAACACTAAGGTCTTCCGTATAATGAAGGAGTGAGGCTCACCCTGTAGGACAGCACTATGCAGCGCTTGGGGTAAGGCTGAATAGCCATTGAGTACATGTTGACCCCCCTCCCCCTAGTCAATTTGCATCTATAGCATGTGCCATATGTTTCCCAGGCATATCCATAAAAGCTTCGAGAGAACCCGCTGGATATCTGAAAACGCCCAGGACTCAATTTCTGGCGTCAGGCACAGAAAATAAGGGCCTGATGTCTGATACAAAAGCTACCATCACGTACAGGCCTTCTCTATTAAAGGCAAATATGATAGACCAGCCCCTATCCCTGGTTAAGATGCTCGTAGCAGTGTCCGTATGGTATACGGGATTACCCGTCGAAGCAGAATGCCTGGCGCATCGTTGGGATCATCACCGTAGTTCAAGTGCATATTTTGCAAATCCAAGGACTCATGGATTTCTGTTAAAAGGCTAGTCAGTTGTTTCACCATTCCTGGGTACGTCTTGGCACCAATTAACTCACTCCGGAGATGTTTACTGCCACTAACCAGGGAATGCCGTCAGCTTCCCATGGAACTTCGGATTGAGATCTATATCACGTGAAAGAGCTCGAGACGCTGATCACAGATATGTAGACCAAATTTGCTAAATGGATCTCCTAAGCGAGTTATGGCCGGCGGAAGCCGCCATGTCTTCCATGTGTTAGGCGCGCTCAAATCAGCATTGGGCGCAGTATTGCGCGGTAATCAGCGGTTTGGCTACCAGTGCCGTCAGCAGCAGCGGTGGCGCAGTGGTAGAGTGCTCGCTCCAGAGGGTTGGGTTCATTGGTTCGGTTCCCGCCACTGTCGGGTTTTTGCATTTTGTGATCTATCTCCGACGAGGACCTATAATCTCATTTTTAGCACATTTTGAGCGAACGGCTAGTGGCGACTTGCATTTACGTCAATTTGAAGGCGGAAACGTGTTTCAGGTTGAATGTTTTA